>CACRXP010000296.1:0-15001 GCA_902702965.1 Spirometra erinaceieuropaei
CGGTTGTTTGAACTTGGGGTGCTGCATCGCTGACCGCGTCGTTCTTTCAGGGCCCCAGGGCTTATGCAGTACAGAAGGCTGGGACCGGTAGCGTTGGTCGCATAACAGTGTTCTTTGGCCTACTGTTACAGCGAAAACTTTAAGCTGCCCTTCATGACTTACCTGTCGTTCTCAGCCAGCCATGCTCTCCAGGCCATGAGATCGTGGGCTCGAACCTCTGCTCTCTCCGGACTTCGAGCATTGCTTGGCCACCGTTCTCCGAATTTAACTGGATGCCCCGGCCCCATCGACGACACTGCACATCCTCAGGGCATCATCGTGTCGGCGTGGATCGGACTTCGCACCGATCACTTCAACGTGCCGCGCCCGGAGACTAAACAGAGCACCTCATCTGACGATGGTTGCTGGGTGGTACTTCAGCTTGGTTGCGGTCAAACTTTGTCATTAAATCATTAAGAGGCCGCTGGTTTGCAGAATGTTCGTATAGTGCCTGACGTTTTTTTGTTGTCTTCGAGGACCTAGAGTGAGAAACTTAACGCTTGCGGTCGACATATTGGAAAGCTCGTTGCCTGCCATCTCTGTTTATCTTCCCGGTCTTGCTGCGCTCTATTTACACCACTGTTGAGGAAGGTACTCCTATCTGGGCAGAGTAGAGGAGGCCTGGTGATCCGTATAAATTCAACCGACTGGATTTTGTTTGCGGGAGCACAAGTATGGGTGTAGATCCGTGTGGATATTCCGGTCAGTAAGCAAATCATCGTGCGGCAGACATGCCTTCCTTCCCTCCCCCCCCCTAGTTTGTCGGTAAATGATAACTAGATGTCTTCAGTCACTGCTACATGGGAAAGATCGGAGTAAGTGTACAGTTGTATGTCTTGGCTGCCAGTCGCAACGCGGTGAGTTGCGCCGAGTCTACACGGGGACCAGACTAGAGTCCGGTACGCATTGTTGGACTGCGCACCCACAGCAAATGCCACGCATGCGGGCGTGGTGGTATGTGCTAGGGTGCGGCTTTTCATCGCGCCTGATTCAACCTCCGGTCCCCTTGACTCTGTTTTGACACCGAGCTTCAGTGAGTGAGGAGGGAGGAAACGCGGGGTGGATGCAGCGAAAGTCTGCCATCGCTGTTAACTAATTTGAGCACAAGTCGCTGTCCCTACGCCCACCCTGTCGTGAGGCACATGGTGGACATCAACGGTCGAGCTGCCAATGGTGGCGTGTCCCTTGTCGTCCCCTCTGTGAGCCTAATCCTGTTTCTGCAGCAATGTGCAATGGTCGAAGTGTAATTCGCACGCTGACCTTTAGGGCCTTCTGCTTTCCATGCAAATCGCGACAGTCACTCAGGACATTGTTCCCGAAGTTAAGGCAGCTGACCATTTTCTTGAGAACCGGCCGGCGGAGGGTTGATCTGCTGAAATGTTTCTTCAGAACTGGTAAAGTCGGGAACTTGGAGCAGTTTCTTCGACCGTCTCAAGTGCCTGAAGGGATGGGCACGGCGTGAATCTGTTTATAATGGAGCGTTTGTCCCCCCCTCGCATATCTACCGTACACTGATGGCTGGACGACTGAGGGTGAGCGGGGCCTCAGGGATTGACAAAGCGAACCCGCCAGTCAACGCGTGACACGACAACTTGTGATCGGTCTCAGCTGAGGGTGCCGTGAAGATGACAACAAGGAGCCACTTCAGCCTGATCGTCAGTCCAGAGTGAGACCACGTCAGTCAGTCAGCAGCCGTCTAATCCACGACTTAGCGCGCGATGGTGGTGCTAGAGCACGTCGGATTTATTATAGGGAGGAATGCGCAGATTTGCCGAGAAGGGGGATTCCATGCTCTCCCCCTCTCCCACGCACCATTCAGATGTCCGAGTCTGACAACACGCTGGTGATGCGATTGGCGGCAGTGGACGACGTGGCGTGAATGCCTGCCTCTAAGGTGTGACGCCGGCATGCATGGCAGTTATTAAGGTTCCGCGTTAACTCAAGCCAGCTCGAACCGTTCTGGTCCAGAGCCCAGGCAGTGCAACCCGTTGGTGATACGCAGAGTAACCCTGTGGTCTACTGGCCAGTCCAGTTAGATGGCAAGTAGGGTGAAATACGATTTAGCCGTGTGAGTCTGGCTGGAACTGGGATGGGGGGGGAGGCAGGGGGTGGTGGAGTAGGAATGGGGAGTGTGTGCTTCAACAAGAGTGGTCCGCGTTCGGTCCACGTGGACCAGCCGTTTGCAGGCATCTGGCATTCGCCGAAGTACTGCAGCCTCTGAACGTAACAGACGGCTAACCGTTCTTGGGTGGAACTGGTTCCGCCGTGTGCGTCCTCTCCTTTTGCCGCTGAGATGCACTTTGATCGGCGCTCAGACACCTAAGGCGTCTAGTTCCCTTGGATGGACCCAATGCACGCGTGAAATCATTACTGCGGTTTGGGACGGAGTGCATAATCAAGGCATCATCAACCGGCCCAGGCCGGGTGGTTGTGAGCTTAGAGGCGACGTCAATATATCGGTGATTAAAAGTAATGTGGGGCTGGGAAACGCGGCCTCTTTTGGCCAGAAATGTATTGTTTTGCCACTATTAACTTCAGTGGGTGTGCTACAGTTAGCAACCCTAGGTTTAGCATTATGGTTGGGGGTTAGGGGACTGGAGTTAAGGTTCGTGTTAGGTTTAGTGTTTAGGATATGGTTCGGCTGGGGCTTGTCTACTGCAGCTACGGCTACGAAATGTGATCCGACCGACCATGGAACTTAAGGGTGCAGTGAATCCTCCCTTTTCACCTTTTTGACCCTACAAACTTGGGAAAGACCGAAGGAAACGTGCATTATACTGCCCATTGTGACGCGTCCGCGCACGCGTTATTGGGCTGCGCACCCATGCGGATGTAGTGGCACGCACCGCCTCCGGTGCTATTCTGTTTTGACATTGGGCTCAAATGGGTGAGAGAAGAGGGGTCTCAGATCCCACACAGCTCTGAGGGTGCCGTAAAGATCAGAACAAGGAGCCATTACAACCTGATCGTCAGTCCAGAATGAGACCACGTCGGTCAGCGGCCGACTGTTGAAATATTGGCGAGGTTTGATCCTGCAGCCCCGCTTTATTGACACCGTATAGACAATTTTAGTAGGTGTTAACTTGATTGCTTAAGACTACGATCAGCGGCAGCTTCTTGAATTCCGTTTTACCATTAGGAGTTGGTCTTAGTGTTCGCTTTACGAGGTTTTCAACTGGTCTTCCGTCCCACTTCTTGGAGATATAGTTTACTGCCAATTTTGAGTACACTTCCCTCTACGACTTCCGTTTGATTGGTCACGTACTCGGGCGGTTCATTTTCGATGACCTTGATTGACCAATCATTACTCTTGCTGGAGTTGGTTTTGTTGGTTACATATAGCGAATTGTTGTGTTGCATGCTGCTTATGCTGTCCATTAAAACAAACTAGCATGTTTACGTATGCTGCACTTGTTTTTCTACTAGTTTTCGCACCTCTTTTGGTGTCTTTCCTTAGCCTCCACCACAAACCCCTATTACCGATGTTCCCTGTGCGGTCGCGTTTCTGAGCCTTGCCAAAAATAAATCAAGCGTCGTTCGCTGTTTATGCAGCCAGGTTGTGATGCATTAGGTCGATTTATTTAACCGCCTACTGCATTGGGGGAGGGAGAATTCGACATTGGCACGATAGGTTGAGACGACACACTTGGTGATCTGAAATAGGCGTACCTACCGAGGAAAGGTGCATACGCGTTCTTTCGTCAATTATTGCTTTCCAGGAGGGACGTCGCCTCTTTTCTCATCGAGCTCCTCCGTCGTTTTAGTATTTTTGTTAGCACTGAATATGCGGGAAGATTCACGGTGATCATAGGCCGATCCTTCTGTTGAAGATAGCAACCGTGTTTCCATTGTCGTGTCCCGAAGTGCGTACAGGATAATAGGGGATATTAGGTTATGACAAAAAAAACTAATTTAAATTTATCTGGCTTTTCCTTTTTACGTCCGAGTTGAGCACGCTCGCGGCTGACAGATGTGTTTGAAATGAGCTTCCACTTACGTCAGGTGCATTTCTATTTTTGTGTACGGAATATTCGATGTAGATTGGTAACAGCTGATTGAGAGACTATAGTGTATGATCCTACTTCGTAGCCGCACCTGTTAGGGGTTAGAGTTAAATCCAATGGTAGGGACGTTCACCGATCGTTCTTACGGAACTCGCTCGTTCCGTTGTGCCTTACGGGCTCTCACTTGAGCGCAACCAGCGGCCGCACAGCGGCGCAGGAATAGGCAGTATGTTATTACCGACAAAAACAAGGGAGACTGGAATGTCCATTTTTGGCCAATTAGCCGTCGTCAGCCAGTCATACCCAACCCCGAAGTGTGGAACACCCGAGGCTCGACCTCGCGACCTGTTAGTTAGAAGCCGACACCTCCAGCCACTGGGCCATGTATATTCCTGATCGAAAACCGACAGGGCAACGGGCTCGTGGCCCGGTGGGTAGAGGCGTGGACTTCTAACTAACAGGTCGCGAGTTCGAGCCTCGAGTGTTCCACACTTCGGGGTTGAGTATGACTGACTGACGACGGCTAATAAGCCAGAAATGGCGATTTCAGTCTCCCTTTGTCGGTAATAACATACTGGCCCGTATGACAGGCGACTGGGACTCGTCTACTGCAGGTACGGCTACGAAATAAGATCCGACCGACTATGGAACTTGATGATGCCATTGAATCCTCCCTTTTCACCTTTTTGACCCTACCAACTTTCGTCCCCGACAAATACTTACGGATTCCTAAAGGGAACAATTATAGCAAGTCCCTTAGAAATATGTCGTCAAGCG
The DNA here is from genome assembly GCA_902702965.1 of Spirometra erinaceieuropaei. Taxonomy (NCBI): domain Eukaryota; kingdom Metazoa; phylum Platyhelminthes; class Cestoda; order Diphyllobothriidea; family Diphyllobothriidae; genus Spirometra; species Spirometra erinaceieuropaei. The sequence goes on from CACRXP010000296.1 coordinate 4,821, forward strand.
GTTCGACGACGTTTATAGCGTTCGACAAGGTAGATCATGCCTTAAAACGTTCGAGTGAAGAAATTATTCTGGTCCAAAGTGTGTCAGTTCTCCAAGGGTCATTAATTAACATTATATCGGCAACGGAGAATTGTAAGAAGCTACAGTAGACGAGCCCTCGCAGGAAATGTTAACCGTAAGGATGAAGTGAGTTTCCTGATTGAAAAGATTACCCAGGTGGGATTGTAGTACTAATTACCGCACAGAATGATCCCAAAATATCTGAGTCACTTCAGGATACTGACTTATGAACGAACTTCCTGCCAGCCGCTCATAACAACTACACCCTGTAAAAACGTCTACTTGGTTAGTTTGAATTTTCCCCATTGATTTCAACGTCCCTATAAATTGAAATTTTTCTTATAAAAACGGGGATAAAATATTCCTTCTTGTACTTAGTTGATACCAAACTAAGTCCTTCAGATTTTGTGCTTGAGAAAGGAGTATGTTTCCGTTTTGAAAACCTTTTCAATTAACGAATTATTGTGAACTCGACCTGCCGTTAAGCCTGCGCTCGGGCTTTCCAAACTACAAGCTGTGTTTTTCATGTAAGGGGAATCATATATTTGTATAAACTATTAATAATACGTAATAAAGGACTCAAAAAATTCCGGAATGGATGGGGACCGCATAACATCCTCTATCGGCAGCTTTGATAAATGGATAGATACGATGCTTTATGAATGAACTTTTCACGGTCTTAACAAATTTTTATAGTCATTATAATTTTTACAACCGCAAAATGCCCTTTCGACAGGCATACAATTTAGAGAAAACACAAATTACTATCAGAAGAAGAAGCGATCGTTGGAACAAGGGCTTTATTCGCCTGACGTTTCGGATTCTCACTTGAATCCATCATCAGAGACAGTGGCAGAAAAGGGTGGACACACGAAAGAATATTTTATGAATGTTTTATAAAATATGTTTAAATATGCAAAGTTGTCGAGGGTTAATGGAGAGAATTCCTATTACTCACGAGCGTGGATTTTGCAGGCGGTCGGAAAGAAGTTCGTTCAAAAACCGATATTCTGACGTGAATCAAATACCTTCGGACTATGCTGTACGAAAATTAATACTATAAAAAACCTAAATGATCTTTTCAAGTCAAAATACACCGTAATTTCTACTGATATTTCACGAGATGGTATCAACATGAGGATTTGCGGAATACGTCCGGGAAAATTTCCTTATAAAGGTAGAAGATCCTTTCGTCTGGAATGTTACAGTACTGACTGATGTACTCATGACTACATATCCACCCCAAGTAATCACGCATGCTTAACAAGCTTGACCTGCTCAACTGGCGTTCTATGAGGTGCAACGTGAACGCGTGCTGTCGTGATCAGATTTGTGATAAAGTACATCGTCGCCTGTCTCATGTACAACAACATTAAGGGCTTGGTCACTAAATGAAGCTAGCATACAGGAGTCTTGGTGATTTTTTCGCGTGATGAATTCTAGTAGCACCCACCCCCTCCCCTCGCCCATAGGCATTTTACCTGTTTGAGCAGGCTAAGATAAAAGAGATCGAACAGGCTGTATAATAACGCGTCTGTGACGAAAAACGTACTCACAATACGTCACTGAGGTCGGTTGTTGAAGTCCTTGACACGCCTTCTTTTGGCACTTCGATACTTGCGTCGGTGCCTAGAGTTTATGCTAAACTAATGGCGAGACTGTGTAGTTTATTTCCGTGATTCACACCTCTTCAGCTGCATTCTGCGTTTATCTAGTACATGACTTAGTACACCCCAATCCCAGGTTTCATTGTGAGTGACAGTTCGAGCTCTAACCATCCTTTCAGACTCCAGTCACATGGACAGGATGGAGCAGAGGAAGGACTTGCTCGTACTTTTAACCACAGGTTTCCTACAGCCCTTCCGCTGAGACGTCTCCACACTCTTCGCCGGTCGCCTGTCATCCTGGCTGCAGCTTAGCGGTGTCACCTTCGGTCAGCCTAACGCGCTTGTCAATCATTGCTCGCGCGCACGTGGGAGTCTGCCTCTTGTACGCTGACGTTATGACACCGGTCGATATTTTGGTCCCGATCGATTGGCAGCGGTCGGACAAAAGTCCAGGCATGCACATACTCCGCGCCAGGACTAACAACCTAAATGCCCGGCACACGGCTGGTGAGGACATCCTTCGAAGTACTAGTTCGGGCACGAACAATTGCCCTACTTGGAGGCAGCCTACATACGGCTGGAGAAACCCGACCCATGCAAATAGTTGGACCACGTGGCCAACCTTAATCCTTTGAGTTACACACTACCTCTGCATGCTAACTCCCCCATTTCCCCTTCCTTAATTGTATTTTTGAGTTTTCATTTCCTGGTCTGTGTACAGTAAACGATGACCTTGCTGTTTTATACTGATTTTTTTTTCTGTGGAAATTCAAATCACTGTATCTTTCTCATTCGTATCCATGTTATGCAGTGACAGGTTGCAGTTGATAAGCCATCAAGAAATGTGTTGATTCCAATAAATTCTGCTGCGCAGACCTGTTTCCAACTCTGTATTCCCTTACTTTGGATTTGGAAAACCTCGAGATTCCGAACAGTCACATGTTCACAGTTCTATTGGGAGAGGGGGAGTGGGTGGGGACTGGGTGTCAGACGATTCCATTAGAAGTCGTGGAACGGCTCAAAAAATCAGATTGACGTTCAGGAAATCTCGGTGACTAAATGTTTTTTTGGCAGGATTATCTCTCTGGCTCAGGTGGAGACAACGACTGAACGATTTATTTGGAACTTCTCTGACTCCTGTGTTTTACCGGATACCAGCCCTCTACACCTAGAGATTACTTCCAAGTCGGAAAAAAAGACACCTTGCTCATACAAATCCGTTTCTAATGTTATGATTTGCTTAGCAGATAAGGAGAGGCAGGCGGAGTTCAAGTGTCGGTTCAGGACTGGCGCAACGAAAGGCCACATGCATGGTTTGGTAGGTAGCAGCAGTTAACTCGGAAAAATTGAATTTGACTATTATATCGTCCAAAAGCCATTTAACCCTCTTTCTTTATCCTTCGATGATATTGAGTAGCCTCTTACGTATGATTCAGATTTTAACCCAGTCTACGATAGCTTAAGGTAGATCACAGATGTGGAGTCGTCTCAGAAGTAACCGCCAGCCTATTTTGCTGGAGATATCGCCGTCCCTAAGGGAGATGGTCTCGACATTGTGGCCGCCATAATGACCTCTGCCAACGAATTTCCCGACGATCCACACCTTTGCGAGGCTTTATCCACCGTTAAGGAATCTGTAATCATGTAAAGACACACAGAGACGACCGCAGAAGATGCTCTCCCTGGCTTCGTAAATCAGCATAGTGAGGCTATAAGGGGACGGTGCTTTTCCGCACTCGGACGTGAACTCGCCTTCCCATGGGCCGATGTTTTGAGTTAAATGACAAAATTAAAGGGCAGTCTCGGAAGCCAGACGAGGACGAAGATTGCTTGTACCGTAACTCGTGAGTGTTTCGGCCTCACACTGGTTACTTAGATTTGACAGAGTTCAGGATATGTACTCGAACGTCGACAATGTGAGAATGTGTTTTGGAACAGCGTTGGTATATGCCAGCACCACTACCGTAAGGAGGTGCTGCCTGCATCGAACTGTGTACCCCTATCGGGACAACCAATGTCACGGAGAGCGATAGTCCATCACTCAACAAGCGACTTGCTAACACATGCCGACAACTGGCCATCTAAATAACCAAACGACCCACAATTCTTGGCTAAACTCGCATGCAGCGACCTGGCGGCACTTGAAAACCCACAGACAGCCTTCACTTGCTGCACTTGCCTTTATAAAATGCTTTTTGAGATCAGTTACTGAGGTGGTGCGTCCAGGTGTCTGCATGGTCAGTTGCGACCGTGTGGAGGCAGGTGTGCCCAAGCTGAAGTCGATCGAGTGGCTTCAAGTCAGCGCGTCTAGAACGGCTCGTTGAAAGTGATGGATGTCTTTGAGGCAGCGAGGCCTTGGACAAGGACACCAGACATAGCCATGGTGGATATCGCAACAGTCTCGATATTTTGTTGTGGGGTGCACGAACGTTCCCTCACCTTCGTAACGCGGCGTGATCCACACAAATCTAACGTGATCGTCTGCAGTTTTTTCGAAGTTTGAGTCCAAGACACGCACTCCCTGGCGTCAACTCGATTCCAACGTACTCCGTCATCGTAGAATCTGTGACACCGCCGACAGGCATGGTGTGGCGATCGCCCCCTCGACAAAGGCCAAGCGTGAATTGTTTGCGTGGGAACCGGTCGGTGACCAGCTAGTGCACGTATGCCTACAGGGCTGTTTCTGTAACATCGTTGTTGTTTCCGTCGACTTTAACTGATGATCAGCAGGATTAAGGAGGTTTTCTGGCCGCATTTGCGGGAAATGCTGCAAAGAATAGCATGCGGTGACATGATGATTGCTTCCGACTGCACGAATGTTCAAATTGAGTCGGGCAGCCCCTCATATAACCACCTGATTAGGCAGTTTCGCCGTGCGGTCTGCCGGGTTCAGTGTACCCCGTTTAAGCCAAGCACTGGTGTGATGAGCCCCTTTGGGACTAGAAACGCAGACACGCGCACCCAGAGCAGATGGTCTGCAGAAATCGCAATTACTACTACTACTACTACTACTACTACTACCACTACTACTACTACTACTACTACTACTACTACTACTACTACTAAAGTGTGCAGCGAAGACCCTTCTATCCAGGATTCCAGGGCGTTGGAATAGTTGATGAGGACATACTACTTCCATACATTTCCTGAGAGGACTCACTTGCTAAGCTGGATGTTGGTTGCAAAATAAGATCGCCGTAAACGGAAACAGATCTGTCCCTGCAGCTAAATTCTTAGACAAACACTGACCACTGCGACCTTCAGACCGGTTCTGGATAGGAAGAGAAGAATTTGTCCGCCAGTTGAGAGAATACTGTATTCTGTGCAGAAAGACCGCAGAAGCGGTTGGAATGAGTTGGCAACCGGACGAGAGAACACGTCCGACACCTCAAGAGTGTTGGCCCGAGAGACTGAGTGGAATACGCCACGGCGCCTTGAGCAAAAGCACACCCCAATTCGGCCTTGAATATGATTGGCTGGTTTGCACAGCCGTGATTGGCCGAGCGCCAGACTGCCACTGGTGCGCACGTGTAAGTACTCGACGAGAGGTGCAGCGTTGCAACAAGCGCCCGTATAAGGACTACTACAGAACCTTTTCCATGGTCAATCAGCTTAATTGCGCAACCGAATAAGAGGAAGCTAGGGAGAACTACGCCGAGCCAACGCACTGCCTAAGTGAGCAACGACAACGGATCCCAAACAGAAGCCTATGGAATCTCATCGTAGAATAGTATTCCAACTAACTCGGTACGATGGACACGTACCGTTAAGGAATCCTTCTATACCAGACTAATGAAAACTGCACTGTTTATGAAGGCACAAAGAGAAAAGGCCACAGAAGATGTTCTTCTCAGCTTTGCAAATTAACCTAATGGGACTAGATGGACGGTGCGTAGGCGGAAACCACCTGCAAGTGCATTCAGACAGAGGTTGGTGGTAGTCCGCGTAAACTCGTCTCTGCAGGGACGGTTGTTCTGGTCTAAATACCAGTGAGGATGGTAAAAGTGAAGGGCGATCTGTGATGGTGGACGAAAGTGAAGAGTGCCTACACCGTAACACGTGGCCTTCTCAGGCTCACGACTGACCAGATCTAGGGCTAAGCTGAGAATGTGTTATGTAACAGCTCCGTACCCCAACTACTGAATGCCATATCAGTAGCGCGTGTGTAGTTTTCGTTTTTGCAGTGACGAGCTGCTGCAATGATGAATTGGTGCAGTGTTCATTGGAAAAAAAAAATTACGAAAATTATTTCCCGACTAAATTATCCTGGTAGACACATAGGCACGTGGATGTTTATTAAGGATATGCGGACGACACACACACAGCCTCTTCATGATTTGAAGACTTAGTCAAAGACACTCTGGCGAGGATTCCCGTGCAAACACTGTAATACCTGCAGTTTTCGGTTCAGGGAATCATCAGTGCAGCAAGTTTGCGTTTTGACCGAAATTTTTGTGATCACGTAGTACTTCGGGACCCGTCTCCCTAACAGGCAGTTTTCTGGCAAATATTAGAAACGAGTATTCTTTTTCAAAATACACCCGCACGGTGCGGAGCATTAGTAAAAAAACAGATCATCTCTATAAAGACAGCATCGAAGAGAAGCTTAGGGAGATTCAGGATTTGTCTCATGGAAACTGGTATTCTGACAGGTTAATTGCAAAGGATGCCGCCGAACGTCCGGAAAAAACCATCACATCTATTACTTCATTTGTTCCTGTGGGGAAGGTTATATCGGTTGCATGAGTCGGCGACTATCCAAAAGAATACGAGAACACTTCCCGGTATGGCGTGGAAAAGGCGAAACTTGCGAGCATAAACAACGCCATTCTTTAATCGATTACTCAACAAGGATGCAGTATGTGGCCATCATGTAATACGAGTTCTATGGGTGGGACTAGACGGCGGAAAGAAGAGGCCGATAGTAGGCAAACATTCGGCATATTGCGCCCTCGGGCTAGGCTTCTATACAGCTACTTGCAATAGAGCGCCCATACTAGGAACCCGATCCCTTGAGGAACGATGGGGGTATCGAGATCCCTGACAGATCAGGAAGAAGTTGGGCATTTTCCACAGTTCATTCCGTTTGTTTTCACAAAAGAAGTAAATTATATTCCATATAGTTACGAGAGCGCGGAAACGTCAATTATAAAAAAGACAAAGACGCAATATGCCACGATGACTTGGATTTTGTCCTCTGAGTGGGGTCGGATATTGTACCCTCGCCGATTTCTCTATTCACTGACGCTTTCGACTTGTACCCAGGTCCCATATAAGTGTGCTATCCTGACGAGAATTTATCGAAAGCAAGCATATGCTCACTAACAAGTTTTTAAAATGCTAATGAGTAAGTATATGCGCGGGGCAAGGAAGAGCTATGGAGAACTGCCTGCTATATTTGTCAAATAATGTGTTACTCTGCAAAGTTTTTGGTCGGCAATTTCTCAGTAGAATGACACTCTCTGTCCTGTATCGCCCCGAGAAGCCGGTACTGTTGGCATTTCTACATTGGTTCATCGTTCTACACACCCCATGCGTAGTTCTTTGGTAAAAGGAAAGGACACCTTAAAAAGAATTCCGATGTGGACAGCGGTCAGGTCGAAAAAATACCCGAAATAATAATAGATGGAATGCATACGTCTACTAGTAAATCGGGAGTATAACCGCTGGTGCAATTGTTAAACAACTGTTGGCCCTATCTTATTAGGAGCACATACTTAATCCTTGCCTTCGGAATAAAGCGTTCAACGTGATAACTTATCCCTTAAGGGGCATTGTAGACGGCAAACAAGTGAACAGTCGTTAATAATAAATAAACAAAAAGGTCTGTATAGTTTCAGACTGACAATAAATAAAGTAAGCATTGTCGCATAACTTGTACATGGGGAGGGGGGAGCGAGAAACGACGATGGACACGTCACAAATAACAGTTTGGCCGTCGCGCGCGAAGATGTCCACCGTGTACTTCACAGCACGGTGGGCACAGGATGGTGACTTACGCGTGAATTGATTTACAGCCGTAGTAATCTTGCGCAGTATCCACTGCACATTCTCCTCCCTCACCTCCCGGCGAGAAGCCGATTAGGACAGTTGCATAGCGACCATCGCCAACTAGTCGCACTCTGCTCCCGGCCAAGAGGGCAAGGCAAGTACTAAATAATGCAGAACCGCCAGCAAAGATATGAGAGATATAAATTCGTGGCTTTGTGTCGCACTCGGACTGTCATGTCAGTTCCGCCGTCGATAACAGTGATGTCCACTGTGTGTCCACTGCGTGATGGGCGCAGGATTGTGACTTTCGTCATTTCTTCGTTATTCCAGACTACGTTCTCTCCACATATCTGAAGACAGGCAGTATCTACACGCGAGCCGGACAGCCCACAAACTTTGGTCCAAGTAGTGCTGGACCTCGAGCTTCAGTGAAGAAGTAGATGCCGTAGATGCCCTCGAGAACTGTGGCAACAGCATCTGCCTGTTCTGTTCACTGAACGGTTTTCAACACCCGGTGGTTAACAGGAAGAGTCTTCTGTCCCTTCCGAGCGTTGGTAAATCGAACAATTCGATATCGAATAAACTTTCAGACGAAGAGGTGGCGAGCAAACGTTGCTTCCGATAACTTCTCTTCAGACCGGTACAGTTATGTGGAAACGGGGTACAGTGATTGAATAAACTTTGACCTCGTGTTGGGCATAACTGGCACTTCGACAGTCGTTTGTAGCGATGTCCGAAATGTGTCCCACAGCATCGTGGGCCCGGGGCAACGACATGAGAGCGACTTAGTTTAGAGAGATAGCATAGTGCGGCTGGGTGGACGGTGGTCGGCCGCAAGCAATTTGCAATCCCATTCAGGCACGGGGTCAATTGTAGTCCGCGTGAACTCGCCTTTTCATTAACACCTGTTTTCGGCTAAATGTCGATGTGAATGACAACACTGATGACAGAGCTTCTTTTGGAAAAGAAAGAGCTTTATCTTAGGCTTCGCTTCCCACGGTCGTCGCCAGATGTGTGTAAGTGCACAAAAAACAGTCAATATTTCAAACGTGCTCAAAAATCAATACCTCCCCCGCATTTCAGCCACTATGCGGCCGCCGCATACGTTATTGTGCATTGATTGGTTCCCGTCACTCCTGTAATTTTTCTCTGAGATTTTTCTACTTGGCGTCTAACCCAATATGCCCATCAATAATGCATGACTCATCTAAGCGCATGGCTTCAAAAAGTTCGGGCCTTTTTCGTAGGGCAGACGTCAACAATGCGAGTCTTGTCCCATGAAAATATGTTCCCAGTATCTAGTATGTGCACGGTCATTTGAGATTGATGGTCTCGCCTCTTAACAGCCAACTCATATTCGTGGATGCGTATGGAGGCAGGCTTTTCAGTTTGACCATAATATACGTCATCGCATGCTTCTCATAGGATCTTGTAGACAATTTCCTTCCTCTGAAGATAGTCAATCCTATCCTCAGAATGTACATGCTGACTGCGTAAGGTAGTCGCCGATCTGTGCGTCACTTGTATTTGGTGTTTTCTCATGTGTTTTTGGACGAAATCAGATCAGAAATCTGTACACAATAAAAGACAAAATACTCAAGGTGGTACCGCATCCATAGACGGCAAACAAGTGAACGGAAATTTGCAGCAAATAATCAACAGGTCTGTGTAATTTCAAACTGACCATAGTCTAAATAAGCAATGCCGCATTTGCGACAGTAACGGTCAAGAGGACGAGGCCAGCACATTCTCTCCACCGGAATAGGCAAATGCCAATGCCAACGACCCAATGTCCCTGTCTCTGATAGACAGCGGCCGCCAACCTGTGAACAACATCCCCAGTGAAGAAACCGCAAATGGTCCAGTAAGCGCCTAGGATAATCTGCGTCTCACTCATTCACTACCTGCCTAAACTGGCGAGGGAGTAGCCTGACTTGCCCTCACTTTGTCTCAATCCTGCTGCCTTTCGCATTTTTGCTCATACAAGCCCTACTGGAGCAATGCTGCAATGAAATGGCAACAAAATAAAGACTCGGTACCTGACTAGCATCCTAATCACTTCTCAGATTATTTCACGCTCGACTGAACTTTGCAATGAACAATTCATATGCGTGCCAGTCAGTTTGCCTTTGTCCAGTTTCATTGCTGAAACGGCATTGCTACTACTAGAGCCAACGGTTTTTGAGCACTACTGATCAAAACGGGGGATTTTGTGTGTCAATGGCACGTCAGTCATCGTCAAGTGGAAGTCGATCGTACATTTTATTTAACACATGAATTTTACCCTTCCAGACACCGGATTTGCCATGGAGAAATAAAAGAACGATTAGTTGCCTTTCGCAGACGTGTTAGTCTGCAGAAGAAGCAATGAGAAAGCAAAATGACCGTGAATTTGAAGGTGCAAAGTAATCCTCGTATTCTAAGCACCTACACATTTCATAGAGGCGCAGATTCAGCTGAACGCTCTACCGTCGCGTGGCAAAGCTATCTTTTTTTAACGACACCGATAAACAAGATAAGCCA
>CACRXP010000296.1:15068-26991 GCA_902702965.1 Spirometra erinaceieuropaei
GCACGCTTCCCCCCCCCCCTCCCTCCCCTAAAACACACTGCTTTCGACAGTCTAGCTATCTCAAGCCTATCCAATTGCCGGATTTCGCAATAACTGCATCAGCCGTTTGGCAGAGTGTCGCTCTCAGCATAGGTGAGTCTGAATATGAACTGAGCTTGTCCGCGTTCGCTTATTTTTAGCAGTGGCTCAAGTGCGAACTAATTAGAACGTTGGAATAACAAATCAGACTCCTCTCTTCTGGCTTAACGTTCGACAGCCAATGAGTCCTGGTTTTGATCCCAGGTTTTCCAGACTCGAATTTGAGGAAGGGCTGATTGATGTGGACTGCCGATTCAGGAGTGGACATGCAATCTCTTTTGCCATCTGCGTATTTATTAACCTCATCAGAAATTCGCCTGTTGAAGTAAGGCGGTCGGCAGCTCGAAGATTCACAAATCGTAAGTCAAGAAGCGTCCTCATGAGCTCTGTCAGCCGTCCAAGTTTCACACTTCGAAGTCGGGTATGACTGGCTGACGACAGCTAATAAGCCAGCAGTGGCCTTTGTCGGTAATGCCGTCCAAGTTGTGGGCGTCGGCGCGAGTGTGCGTGTCTGCATCTGAGCTTTGTGCGGCTGCGGCCAACCAGTGAAGACGAAAACATCGACCGGCGTTAACGAGCAGAAGACTGATTCACGAACTCGCAAGTGGTGGACAGCATGGGTAGGCGTCCGCGCTGACGACTATGAGAGGAGGCTGCTGCACGCTCACCGGCTGAGTTTCGGGACCCAGTCGTCCCGTTTTGCTTTGGAGTTCGATCTAAAGCCCCGCAGACAATCGCACGGCGCAGATGAAGATTACCTATAAGGATGGGGGAGACCTACATGACAATTTCTGGTTTATTAGCCGTCGTCAGCCAGCCCTCTCCCAAACCCAGGTTTACGGCACCTGAGCCTCAACCCGGCGTTCTTTGGTCATCGTGCTTTACTAGGTCCAGTATGTCATTGCCGACAAAGACAAGGGGGACTGGAATGGCCATTTCTGGTTTATTATCCGTCGTCAGCCAGTCACACCCAGCCACGAAGTGTGGAACACCCGAGGCTCGAACTGGCGACCTGTTAGTTAGAAGTCCACGCCTCTAACCACTGGGCCACGAGCCCTTTGCTCTGTCGGTTTCGAGCGAGTCGGGACGATATATATTACCGATCGAGACCGACAGGGAAACGGACTCGTGGCCCAGTGGTTAGAGTCGTGGACTTCTAACTAACAGGTCGCGAGTTAGAGCCTCGGGTGTTCCACGCTTCGAGGTTGGGTATGACTGGCTGACGACGGCTAATAAATCGGAAATGGCCAGTCCGGTCTCCCCCTCTGTCTTTGTCGGTAATGACATATTGGACCTAGTAACGCACGATGACTATGAAAAAGTGTTCCCAGTATTTAGTATGTGCAGGGCCATTTGAGATAGAGGGTCTCACCTCTTAACTACCAACTCATGTTCGTGGATGCGTGTGGAGGCAGGCTCGTGGGTTTGAACATAATATACGTCATCGCATTCTTCTCATAGGATCATGATAATAAATGTTCTAAAAGCGTGTGCTATGCCAGTATCAGCAAACCATGACCCTCGCACCTTGATATGCGCTGGCAGTCCCCTGACACCTGGTTCCCTGTCGGTGGATCCGCTCGCGCTCCCACTGGCATACAGTTGGACATGGCTGCGCAGTCATCATCGTCGTCCTTCTCACCCCTGTTGGAGTGCTGTTGTTGTTGTTGTTGGTCAACAATCTGGCAATTTGTTGTGCGGATGAGGGGGTGTGGAGTGGGACGCCAAGGTGCGGGCTCGACCGCGAAATCCACCTGCATCCTCCCGCCTCCGGTCTTCCTGACTCTGTTTTGACACCGGATCCAGGATGGGAATGGGGACGGGAGCGTGCAGTAGATGCTGCGCAGGTCTACTGTCACTATAAAGTAATTCACGCGCAATTCACTGTGTCTGCTTCAACTCTCAGTGGATCACACGGTAGACATCGTCGGCAACGACGTTCGAACTGTCAACTGAGCTACACGGATGGCTGTGGTCGAATAGACGCGGCGACTGCATTCTACAGAGCCTCATTATATCAGAAGAACGACTGTCACTGGCGCGCACGTGCAAGTATGCGTCAAACAGAGGTGCAGACATCCTCATAGCGACAAGTAATAATGAAGAATGAGTACTGGTAAATATAGGAAGAAGTACGATGACAATTCACGGTTTATTTCAGTCGTCACAAATCGGCTGTATCCGGAAGCGGACTTTGCAGAACCCAGTTTTCGTATCCTCAGTCCGCTCATTTAGCTTTACGCAAAATCATCTGACGATTAATCCAAGATCTCAGTGACTATTCGACGGCGATCGAGACCATAAATTAACATGTGAAGCCACAGAATACGTGCGTTCCGTTACGTTGCGGAGCTCAATGGAGTTTCCTCGCATGTACACCAGGCAGACAGCCAGCCTTCTGTGTCTAACGGGAATGGTGATAATGGGGGTTTTACGAGTGACGAATTACGCGCGTAGGATGGAAAGTGAAATTGAAGGGGATGCAGAAACTAATTTAATTTCGGTCGTAAAACTTAACATGCGCTGATACATGGCAACGGAAAGTTGGCGAGACAATCAAAGGACAAATAAACAGTAATTTTCAAAAAATAATGGAGTTTGCAGAAGCCGTCCACGGTCAGCTTACATCCGGTCAAGCAGCTAAGGCGATTCCATCCAATAGAACCGACAAACAATAAATAATGCTTCCTCTTCCACTGTTTTTTTAGCGTACGCGTTTGAGTTGTCAGCGAACGATCGCGAACCCAAATCATCCAATCTTAGAATGCGTCACGAGACCGGCGGAATGTGAGTATTAGCAAATACCCCTGTACGCTATTAAAGACACCTGGTGAAAAGTGTGGGAAGATGTTTAAGATGTGAATTCGCGAAAGGATAAGTAGTGTAGGGATAACTGACAAAGTGTCTATGCAGATATTCAAAAACCCAAAATAAATAAACGAAGACGACAGTGTAAATAGGAAATACCTAGTGGAGAAGGATATGTTTTTAAGTAATTATTTTTTCTCTTAAAATTGCATACCATCGGCTGCAGCAAACAGGAAAACTACATCACCGCACCCAGGTCGATGTACGAGAACTGAGGAAGTAAGAGAAGTCATTACTTCTGAGAAGACTGTGAAATTCTGCCAAACCAGGGGACTACGGTCAACGGTGCTAACCTGCCAATGCAGACATCATATGCAGCAGCAAGTCAGTAAGCTCAACGCGGGCGGCTATGTGTTCCGGTGTGTACAATGAAGAAATCGGAAAGCACTTAGAGCCGGCTCAGTGGTTGAGAGTAGCTGATTAGCGATCAGAAAAATCATGCAGATCTGGCTGGCATTTTTGTAGGGAAAAAGGGTCACCAAGTGCGACGAAACCGTTGCTGTGGTTCAGACTGAACGCCATAGGGTTAAAGGAAACATGATAAATCTTCCCCTATCTGCTTCCCTTAACTGCTTTTGTCTCTGATGATGGGTTCGAGAAGGAATCCGAAACGTCAGGCTAATAAAGTACTTGTCCCAGCGATCGTGTCTCATTCTTCAAAATCTTCCTGTTGTATACTGCGAAGACCTACACGGTACAGCGGCAGCCGGCACGTCCGAAGTAAAAGGATGTTAGTGTAAACGGTTTGTAGAATTCTTGGTCAACAGATTTCGGTGTATGTATGCGTGACTCAGTTTACCAAGAATTCTACAGTACTCAACAATGGATACCCTAGACAAAGAATTCCTTTGTTACTATTCGAGCAAATCGAATTCCCAGCTCAACGTCAGAGTACAAAAACTAGTTAATTAAAAGGACGCCGATCATGCTCTAAAGAGGGTTACAAAAAGGGGGAGGGGAATGTCAACAGGGATGACATGTGGAAGCACTTGCGAGGAAAGCGTGGAGAATTCCACGCGTTAACCAGTTGGATACAACACGGTTTATCTTCGGACTGTGAATGAATGTCTGTACATAAAGTCGGTTCCAGTCAACTGTCTTATATTTCTTTTGAGCTAAGCTCCTGTTAGGCTAGCGTTGAGCGCGGGAAAGTGTCTGCACTTGTTTCGGAAAATGGAGGGAGCCGAGTTAGTACGACGTCTCTCGACTCTCTTGAGGTCAGTTCAAGGGGAGTGTGCGTCGAGTGCAGGGAAGTGACTGCAATCGACTCGACGCATGGAGGGAGCCGGGATGGCACAATCGCTTCTCGACTATCTGGACTAAGTTGAACGCATGTAATAGCTGAGAGCAAGGTTGTGTCTGCACTGGCCCCGTCACAAGGAGCACTCCCTAAACAAGCGATAATGCTTACTGAAAAATCACAGTAGAAAGTTCGATGTACAATATTTTGCTCGGGGCCCCACAACCTACCGTTACCCTCGCAGGCACAAACACGTCGAAAATAGCATATAACAAATACGTAGACTGCAATACTGAACTTCGGTCGATTTTCAGTATAGGATTCTGTAATTGTGCGGTGCAAAGCAATCTATGGTGGCGGCAAATAAATCGCAGAATAAGTGGTGACAAGGACAAGGGTGTCTGGGACGTCCATTGCTTGCTCATCGGTCGTCATCTGTCAGCCCATTTCTCAAGCCCAGATTTAGCTAACCTGAGATTCACATCCGTACTCCCTGATCATGGGACGACCGTCCTGTCTGTTACGGAACACCCTTTTGCCTGGCGACAAGCAATATAGCAAATGAGGTTCCGGCAAGAGGATGGGAGACGGCAGAATCGCAGTTTCCACACTGGTTTACAGAAGGTTATGTCAGACAGAACACGGGTCTGTCCTCAAGTCAAATGCGATTGCAAAAACTGACCGACGTGTGCCGGTATTTGGCACTTTGGAGTTCAATTGGGAGCACTTGGACGTCGATCGTAACTGATAGGCCCAAGAGCCTTTAGCCCAATTAGGTTAACGATGGACTTAGTAAAAATGGTAGAGGGCACTCACCGATCGTTCTTACGGAACTCACTCGTTCAGTTGTGCCTTAGGGGCTCTCTCTCGAGCCCAACCAGCAGACACACAGCGAAGCATGATATAGGCAGTATGCTATTACCGACAAAGACAAGGGAGACTGGAGTGGCCATTTCTGGTCCGATTACCCGTCGGTCTCGACCGGGAATATACAATGGTAAGGGGTGGGGAGGGAGTGCTCACCGATCGTTCTTACGGAACTCACTCGTCACGACTCACTCGAAACCGACAGAGCAACGAACTCGTGGCCCAGTGGTTAGAGGCGTGGACTTCTAACTAACAGGTCGCGAGTTCGAGCCTCGGGTGTTCCACACTTCGCGGTTGGGTGTGACTGGCTGACGATGGCTAATAAACCAGAAATGGCCATTCCATTCCCCCTTGTCTTTGTCGGTAATGACATACTGGACCTGGTAACGCACGACGAACAAAGACGCCGGATTGAGGCTCAGGTGCCGTAAACCAGAGTTTGGGAGAGGGCTGGCTGACGACGGTCAATAAACCAGAAATGGTCATGTAGGTCTCCCCCGTCCTTATAGGTAATCTTCATCTGCGCTGTGCGATTGTCTGCGGGGCTGTAGATCGAACTCCAAAACAAAACGGGACGACTGGGTCCCGAAACTCAGCCGGTGAGCGTGTAGCAGCCTGCTCTCATAGTCGTCAGCGCGGACGCCTACCCATACTGTCCACCACTTGCGAGCTCGTGAATCAGTCTTCTGCTCGCTGACGCCGGTCGATGTTTTCGTCTTCACTGGTTGGCCGCAGCCGCACAAAGCTCAGATGCAGACATGCACACTCGCGCCGACGCCCACAACTTAGACGGTATTACTGACAAAGACAAGGGAGACTGGAACGGCCACTGCTGGCTTATTAGCCGTCGTCAGCCTGTCATACCCGACTTCGGTGTGTGAAACTTGGACGACTGACACAGCGCATGAGGACGCTTCTTGACTTACGATTTGTGAATCTTCGAGCTACCGACCGCCGTTCTTCGACAGACGAATTTCTGATGTGGTTAATAAATACGCAGATGGCAAAAGAGATTGCATGTCCACTCCTGCATCGGCAGTCCACATCAATCAGCCCTTCCTCAACTTCGAGTCTGGAAAACCTGGGATCCAAACCAGGACTCATTGGCTGTCGAACGTTAAGCCAGAAGAGAGGAGTCTGATTTGTTAGTCCAACGTTCTAATTAGTTCTCACTTGAGGCACTGCTAAAAAAATGAGCGAACGCGGACAAGCTCAGTTCATATTCAGACTCACCTATGCTGAGAGCGACACTCTGCCAAACGGCTGATGCAGTTATTGCGAAATCCGGCAATTGGATAGGCTTGAGATAGCTAGACTGTCGAAAGCAGTGTGTTTTAGGGGGAGGGAGGGAGGGGGGGGGGAGCGTGCGGCCATTTTCGCCTCACGGCCAGTTTGTTGTCGTACATTTTGGCTTATCTTGCTTATCGGTGTCGTTAAAAAAGATGGCTTTGCCACGCGACGGTAGAGCGTTCTGCTGAATCTGCGCCTTTATGAAATGTGTAGGTGCTTAGAATACGGGGATTACTGTGCACATTCAAACTCACGATCATTTTGCTTTCTCATTGCTTCTTCTGCAGACTACCACGTCTGCGAAAGGCAACCAATCGTTCTTTTATTTCTCCATGGCAAATCCGGTGTCTGGAAGGGTAAAATTCATGTGTTAAATAAAATGTACGATGGACTTCCACTTGACGATGACTGACGTGCCGTTGACACACAAAATCCACCGTTTTGATCAGTAGTGCTCAAAAACCAGTGACGCTAGCCGTCGCAATGCCGTTTCAGCAATGAAACTGGACAGAGGCAAACTGACTGGCACGCATATGAATTGTTCATTGCAAAGTTCAGTCGAGCGTGAAATATTCTGAGTAGGGATTAGGATGCGAGTCGGGTACCGAGTCTTTATTTTGTTGCCATTTCATTGCAGCATTGCTCCAGTAGGGCTTGTATGAGCAAAAATGCGAAAGGCAGCAGGATTGAGACAAAGTGAGGGCAAGTCAGGCTACTCCCTCGCCAGCTGAGGCAGGTAGTGAATGAGTGAGACGCAGATTATCCTAGGCGCTTACTGGACCATTTGCAGTTTCTTCACTGGAGATGTTGTTCACAGGTTGGCGGCCGCTGTCTATCAGAGACAGGGACATTGGGTCGTTGGCATTGGCATTTGCCTATTCCGGTGGAGAGAATGTGCTGTCCTCGTCCTCTTGACCGTTACTGTCGCAAATGCGGCATTGCTTATTTGGACTATGATCTGTTTGGAATTACACAGACCTGTTGATTATTTGCTGCGCATTTCTGTTCACTTGTTTGCCGTCTATGGATGCGGTATCACATCGAGTGTTTTGTCTTTTATAGTGTACAGATTTCTGATCTGATTTCGTCCAAAAACACATGAAAAAACACCAAATACAAGTGACGCACAGACCAGCGACTACCTTACGCAGTCAGCATGTACATTCTGAGGATAGGATTGACTATCTTCAGAGGAGGGAAATTGTCTACAAGATCCTATGAGAAGAATGCAAGGACGTATATTATGGTCAAACTGAAAAGCCTGCCTCCATACGCATCCATGAACATGAGTTGGCTGTTAAGAGGTGAGACCATCTATCTCAAATGGCCCAGCACATACTAGATACTGGGAACACATTTTCATGGGACAAGACTCGCATTGTTGACGTCTGTCCTATGAAAATGGCCAGAACTTTTTGAAGCCATGCGCTTAGATGAGTCATGCATTATTGATGGGCATATTGGGTTAGACGCCATGTACAAAAATCTCAGAGAAAAATTACAGGAGAGACGGGAACCAATCAATGCACAATAACGTATTCGGCGGCCGCATAGTGGCTGAAACGCGGGAGATGTATTGATTTTTGAGCACGTTTGAAATATTGACTGTTTTTTGTGCAGTTACACTCGTCTGGCGACGACCGTGGGAAGCGAAGCCTAAGATCAACCGATAAAGCTCTTACCTTTCCCAAAGAAGCTCTGTCATCAGTGTTGTCATTCACATCGACATTTAGCCGAAAACAGCTGCTAATGAAAAGGCGAGTTCACACGGACTACCACTGACCCCATGCCTGAACGGGATTGCAAGTGGTTTTGCTGCCAAGCACCGTCCACCCAGCCGCAGTATGCTATCTCTCTAAACTAAGTCGCGCTCAATTCATTGCCCCGAGCCCACGATGCTGTGGGTCACATTTCGGACATCACTACAAACGACTGTCGAACTGCCAGTTATGCAAAACACGAGGTCAAAGTTTATTCAATCACTGTACCCCGTTTCCATATAACTGTATCGGTCTGAAGAGAAGTTATCGGAAGCAACGTTTGCTCGCCACCTCGTCATCTGAAAGTTTATTCGATATCGAATTGTTCGATGTACCAGCGCTCGGAAGGGACAGAAGACTCTTCCTGTTAACCACCGGGTGTTGAAAACCGTTCAGTGGACAGAACAGGCAGATGCTGTTGCCACGGTTCTCGAGGGCATCTACGGCATCTACTTCTTCACTGAAGCTCGAGGTCCAGCACTACTTGGACCAAGGTTTGTGGGCTGTCCGGCTCGCGTGTAGATACTGCCTGTCTTCAGATATGTGGAGAGAACGTAGTCTGTAATAAAGAACAAATGATGCAAGTCACAGTCCTGCGCCCATCACGCTTTGGACACACAGTGGACATCGCTGTTATCGACGACGGAACTGACATGACAGTCCGAGTGCGGCACAAAGCCACGAATTACTATTTATATCTCGCTTATCTTTGCTGTCGGTTCTGCATTATTTAGTTCTTGCCTTGCCCTCTTGACCGGCAGCAGTGTACCGCTATTTGGCTTTGTCCAATACCCCGATATGAATATCCCAGTGTTCCTTGTCTTTTTCGGTACTGGTCGCTATGCAACTGTCCTCATCGGCTTCTCGACGGTAGGTGAGGGAGGAGAGTGTGCAGTGCATCCTGCGCAAGTTTACTACCGCTGTAAATCAATTCACGCGCAAGTCACCATCCTGTGCCCACCATGCTGTGAAGTACACGGTGGACATCTGCACGCGCGGCGGTCAAACTGTCAATTGTGACGCGTCCTTGATCGTTTGTCCTCCCCCTCCGCATGTACAAATAATGTGACAATTCTTACTTGATTTATGGTCAGTGTGAAACTATACAGACCTGTTGATTATTTGTTATTAACGACTGTTCACTTGTTTGCCGTCTGCAATGCCCCTTAATGGATTCGTTATCACGTCGAGTGCTTTATTCCGAAGGCAAGGATTAAGTATGTGCTTCTAATAAGATAGGGCCAACAGTTGTTTAACAATTTCACCAGCGTTTATACTCCCGATTTACTAGTAGACGTATGCATTCCATCCATTATTATTTCGGGTATTTTTTCGACCTGACCGCTGTCCACATCGGAATTCTTTTTAAACTGACCTTGCCGTTTACTAACGAATTATGTATGGGGTGTGTAGAACGATGAACCAATGTAAAAATGCCAACAGTACCGGCTTCTCTGGGCGATACAGGAGAGAGAGTGTCATCCTACTGAGAAATTGCCAACCAAAAACTTTGCAGAGTAACACATTATTTGACAAATATAGCAGGCATTTCTCCATAGCTCTTCCTTGCCCCGCGCATATACTTACTCATTAGCATTTTAAAAACTAGTTAGTGAGCATATGTTTGCTTTCGATAAATTCTCGTCGGGATAGCACACTTATATGGGACCTGGGTACAAGTCGAAAGCGTCAGTGAATAGAGAAATCGGCGAGGGTACAATATCCGACCCCACTCAGAGGACAAAAGCCAAGTCATCTTGGCATATTGCGTCTTTGTCCTTTTTATAGTTAACGTTTCCGCGCTCTCGTAACTATATGGAATATAGTCTACTTCTTTTGTGAAAACAAACGGGAAGAGCTGTGGAAAATGCCCAACTTCTTCCTGATCTGTCAGGGATCTCGATACCCCCATCGTTCCTCAAGGGATCGGGTCCCTAGTATGGGCGCTCTATTGCAAGGAACTGTATCGAAACCTAGCATGAGACGCAATATGCCGAATGTTTGCCTACTACCGTCTAGTCCCACCCACAGAACTCGTAGTATACGATGGCCGCATACTGCGTCCTTGACGAGAAATCGATTAAAGTTCGTTTTAAAACACGGGCAAGGTGAAATGGGAAGGGTGCGGAAAGTTGCATGTAGTTGGTCGACCTTTGACCAGGGTAAGCGCGGACGAGGTTCTTCTGTATGCGCAGGACCGATCTTCGTAACCTGATTGCGACCGCTTCTGCCGTTGCTAATAAACGCTAGCCCAATAGCGTAGCGAAGTGCTTCGCCGGGGTCCACACGACGCTCGGAATCAAAAAATTGGTAAGAATGGCTTTGTTTATGCTCGCAAGTTTCGCCTTTTCCTAGCCAAATCGGTAAGTGTTTTCGTATTCTTTTGGATAGGTGCCGACTCATGCAACCGATATAACCTTCTCCACAGGAACAAATGAAGGAGTAGATGCCCATTGAGGTGGTCTGAGATTGTAACCTGTACTTACCCTTTCCTCGTAAAATGTGGTTAGGAGATAATACTATTAGAACCTTTGCTACTGAGAGGTTTCATGAGACAGCTTTGTAAAGCCGTCTTCTAAGCATTTCACTCGCGGCGTTCCCTTGGAGAGGGATTTTGAATAGCAGTTTTCGTTTCGGCAGTCAATGTGATGGATTTTCCGGACGTTCGGCGGCATTCTTTGCAATCAACCTGTCAGAATACCAGTTTCCATGAGACAAATCCTGAATCTCCCTAAGCTTCTCTTCGATGCTGTCTGTATAGAGATTATCTGTTTGTTTACTAATGTTCCGCTCCGTGTAGGGGTATTCTGAAAAAGGATACTCGTTTCCAATATTTGTCAGAAAATTGCCTGTTAAGGAGACGGGTCCCGAAGTACTACGTGATCACAAAAATTTCGGTCGAAACGCAAACTTGCTGTACTGATGATTCCCTGAACCGGAAACTGCAGGCATTACAGTGTTTGCACGGGTGTCCTTTCCAGAGTGTCTTCAAATATCTTTTCAAATCAAGAAAAGAGTGTGTCGTCCACATATTTTTAATAACCATTCACGTACCTGTGTGTCTACCAGGATAATCTGGTCGGGAAATAATTTTCTCAGTGTTTTTCCAATGTGCCCTGCTCTAATTCATCATTGCAGCAGCGCGTCACTGCAAAAACGAAAACGATGCACTCCCGCTACTGATCTGACGTTCAGTAGTTGGGGTACGGAGCTGTTACATAACACATTCTCAACTTGGCTCTAGAAAGGATCTGGTCCGTCGTGAGGCTGTGCCTGTTATCTAGCAGGATGAAGCAATTAGGGAAAGATCTTCCTCGTGTTTGCTCTAGTGATGCGATTCATTTCTGCGCAGCAGAATAGCTTCAAAAACTTGAAACGATAAACTCTCGCTACTGCTCTAACATTCAGTAGTTGATGTTGGGAACTGTTCCATAACATATTTCCACATTGGTGATGCTCGTGCACACATCCTGAACTCTGCCAAATCCAAGTAACCAGTGTGAGGCTGAAACACTCACGAGTTACGGTACAAGTAATCTTCGTCCTCGTCTGGCCTCTTAGACTGCACTTTAATTTTGTAATTTAACCCAAAACATCGGCCCATGGGAAGGCAAGTTGACGCCCGAGTTCTCCCGAGTATGCGGTTAAGCACAGTCCGCCTAGCCTCAATGCTGATTTTCGAAGCCAGGGAGAGCATCTTCTGCGGTCGTCTCTGTGTGTCTTTACATGATTACAGATTCCTTAACGGTGGATAAAGCCTCGCAAAGGTGTGGATCGTCGGGAAATTCGTTGGCAGAGGTCATTATGGCGGCCACAATGT
>CACRXP010000296.1:27294-71388 GCA_902702965.1 Spirometra erinaceieuropaei
CAATCTTCGGAGCCAGGTAGTAGCGAATATAGCCAAGTTCCTCAATTGAGAATTCGACCACTACCAAGAGTTAGCGAGGAGGAAATATTACCTGCAGGAACATTTTCTGTCAGGGAAAGCGTAACTTGGCTGGAGAGCGGTGCAGCTTTAGCAAATATATTGAAGTAGTGCAGGGAATAAGTCATGCTGACGGCTTCACTCATTTCTATTGACACCGACTCCTCAGGTTTATCGGCGTTGGCGGTCTGAGCAAGCTTAATGTTTCCAGACCCAAGATCACCAGTAGAGCTGAACCGCACGCCATCCTTAGCAACAGAAATAACGACCGAGTCACCAATTTGACCGAGATCTCGGCAAATTCTTTGGAGCTCGGAGGCTGGCATTTTTATAACACACTTGTAATCGGTTTCCTATGGAAAATAAACGTAAGCATGAGTCCGTACCGGGATTCCCAAGTGGTCCACATCCAAATCCATCAACTTAATCTCGAACTCGGATACCTTCTCTTGATCTGAAAAATATTAAAAGGAAAACTACCACTTACTTCGAGATTCGAAGAGGAAAGTGATTGTGTCCGCCTGGTCTCCCGCCTTAAGCGTGACTGAATCTGTTCCACCAGCACATTTAAGGATTTTGGAAGCACTGGAAAATTAGTATTTCTCGAGAAACCTGCCTGGTTATGTTTAGACCCAAAGAGATATTTCTGTCGCAGCGGTATGTCTCAAAGCCATCGCTGCGTAGGAGCAAAGAAACCAGGCTCACATGTGCACTGTCCATAGCCTGCAGGCTAATTCCGCTGTCGGAACAATCAAGAGTTGCCTCTTGAACGAGATCTTTCACAGCATCGATTATTTTCTTCCAAACATCTGCCTGCTGAAGACGAGCCTCGAACATCGCACACAGCTTTCAAAGAAAACCCAGACCGAAAGTCGAATGTAACACAGGAGTATTTAAACAAAATCGCTCAGAGAAAGAGCTCATAAGCACTAACTAAGATTGGAATACATACGCTGATTGCTTAGATTCGATGGAATTGACATTTGCTTATGTTTCAGAACATTTAGTAACCAATACTGAAAAGAAATACGTACGGGCTGAAACCCGAACCGACTGCCCGAGGACACAGCACAGATCCAGGAAAGCTGGCGATAGAATAAAAACGACACGGAGCAGTTGAAACTTCGACAAAATCGCGGATAAACACAACCGTACAAACACTTCAAGATATGAAATGCGCGAAAGTAACAAAACAGCTAAAAAATAGAAATAGGAAACAACTTTAGTACGATCATAACAGTTCACGTATAGGAAGGGATTCCCTGCTTTTGTTTTTTTTCCAAGATGAACGAATGCGGACACCTACATGACCAAGCTGCAGGGAATTTCGCCGCAGCAGTTAGGTCAAATGCCTGAATTCCTG
The DNA here is from genome assembly GCA_902702965.1 of Spirometra erinaceieuropaei. Taxonomy (NCBI): domain Eukaryota; kingdom Metazoa; phylum Platyhelminthes; class Cestoda; order Diphyllobothriidea; family Diphyllobothriidae; genus Spirometra; species Spirometra erinaceieuropaei. The sequence continues at coordinate 28,715 of CACRXP010000296.1, forward strand.
AACAATATTCTGATGCCCAGTCGCAGTTACGCGTATGCCGACCATTGCTGCGTTATTAGGTAGTAGATGCTCTGGGTTAATAAACTGCTTAGCTATGTGTACCTCCTCGAACCTTGTCCTCACTATGTGTTTGCAAGACTTGGTAGGATGTATTTGAAAGTTAACTGCATGAAAACTCAGAAGACGAACTTCGGATCGATATTTTCTAATTTTCGACTTTTGGTATGGGCCAATTAAATCCGCAGGGGATCTCTGTGCTGTTAAATAGGGAGATCTCGTTGTCTGAAATGTTATGGAACTGGCGATCTCAGTACAGTTCAGATCAGTTTATTGACGGAAATAGGCGTAAGCCTTTGAGTACCCTACTTGCAACGTAAAAATGTGTGGTATACAGACAAATATTCTGGGCTGAAATAGTTCAAACACGCCCATAATGGTAGGACAAAAAGAGAACGAGTTACAGGGCGTGAGCTCTAATTTTCATCGCTCTTGGTCATTTCGAAACATAAATATGTCCAGATTCCTCTTAAAACTTTGTATAGATGGTGACATCACAACATCTGCGGGAAGCTCATTCCATGGTTTGACCACTCGAACCGAGAAGGAGAACTTCCGCACATCCAGCCTTGCCTGCTGAGTGCGCAGTTTTAGTGGGTGTCCTCGGAGGTTGGTCGTGGTAGCAAATCCAAAAAAGTCCCCGAAGGCCAGACTGCAATCCAACCCCTTAACAATGCGGAAGGCTTGCAAGATATCCCCGCGAAGTTGCCTGTAACTCAATGGAAAGAGGTTTAGATTTACTAGGCGGGTTGCATAAGGAAAGGAGCTTTGACCCATAACCATCTTCGTGGCTCTCCTCTGGGCTCTTTCGAGGCAGTTTTGATCCACAACAGCCCACGGCCTCCAGCCTTGTATGCCGTACTCTAAATGCGGTCGGACGAATGTTCCGAATGTCTTTGAGAAAACCTCTTCGTCAAAGTCCATAAACGCACGCTTGATGGCGAACAGTACGGACATTGCGGTTTTTACCACTCTCCAGCAGTGGGCGGATGGCTTTAGGGAACTGATTGTCAGCACACCGAGGTCCTTTTGGGTATCGACCTCTTTTAAGGCTGCACCGCCCAGAAAGTAGTCTCTTGTGCTGGCGGATCTGGCTGTGTTGCCTAGGCGAAGCAGGTACATTTGGCAACGTTAAACCGCAGGAGCCAACGGTTTGACCACTCCTACAACCGATTTAAGTTCATCTGCAGTCTCTCTTCGTCGGCAGGACCCCGAATTACACTCCATATCTTCATGTAATGGGCAAACATTGCTACTTCGCAGTCTAAAGCTCTTGCGGCATCGTCCACGCAGATGAGGAACAAAATCGGTCCCAGTACTGAACCCTGGGGGACACCACTCTCGACCATAGCAGGGTCTGATTTCTCTTGCCCGATGCACACAACCTGCTGTCGACCCAAAAGGAAGTTTTCAATCCATTTAAGGAAGTTGCTACCGGGCCCATCGCTGAAATTCCTAAGGAATTTCCTTTCTGTGAACGAACTAGAGGGGATGGGTCGATAAGCAGCACCACAGAAGACATAGGCCAAAAGTTACATCAAAAAATGTAGGTTTTGCTCGGCGAGAGTGTAGAACCATTTGGGAATGGGGGAAATTTTCTGCGTGTTCTGTAAAATCGCGAAGGTCTCGTAGGAAGTGCTTGTCTTTCCGAGAAAGTAATTTGCAGGTCAAAAAGGATGTAGCGTGTAAATGGTTTACGTAAATTAGGTGCTATGAACATCAAGCCACGTCCCGAGTGGCAGGAGAAGACATAACGGATCAAAGGGGGAATTTTGGTGTGCAGAGCTCTGAACTGCTCATTCAGGCAGCAGTGGTCATTACCAAGACCAGAGCTACTGTTGCCTGGATCCTACCATGGTTGGGAGAGGGAACGGTGGCAACTGCCTCAATAAGTTTGTTGAGGAAACTCAAGTATTGTTCAACTGATGCGAGGAGTGGTGTGTTAAAAGGGAACACAAGCAGCTGCGATTATGTGGACGTACGTGCGCTCGAGCTGAATTTGGTCGAGTGACTGAAAGTCAGAGCATCTGGAACAGTTAGCTGCGAGGGTGAGTGACACTGCAGGCGGTTGGGCCTTGAGAAAGGTGCTCAAAAATCACACTGATAACTGCCAGCAACAACAGGAACAGCACGTTTAAATGGCTTAGTTTTTATGGCTATCGGCAGACTTGAGGCGATGGCCAAGTCCTAGTTTGAGTCACAGCTTAGGGAGCGACTGACGAAAACGACGAACATCTGAAACTATGCCGGTAACCACTCGGAGCAAAAAGGATTCGCGAACGCATGCCTTGTTGTCAGATAGATACCTTATACGTGGCGTAAGTAGACAGAGAGACGGCGATGCCCCACATAGAATCAACGTTTACCGGTAGATATTAGCTGGTTGAAACCAATGACGGGGAAGGGTCAGAAAAGAAAAACCTGGCCAAGTCCCATTGTGTAAAACACCACGTGCGTAGGAGGGCGTCAGCGACCATCGTTTATCTGAAAATGCTTTTTACTCTGGAATTCCTCATATGTACAATTCGAAACTACATTGTTGTGAAGAATCTGACCAGTCCCAAAACAGGAGAAGTCATCCGATACAGGTGCAACGCAGAGCAACGAAGATGGTCGGCGGTCTAAACCATTTGACTTACCAGGACAGGCGGAGTTTGCTTGGCGTATTCCCTCCTTCTTATAGACAGCTGAACTGCTTTCTACTCTGGACATTCCGGATTGTTCGTGGCCAGGGTTGCTTACTAAGAATGGAGAACCTTTTATAGTTTGCCTGTACACACCAGTTACGCGGTCACCCATACAAAGTCAAGAGTGAACGCACGCGACTAGACCGAGGAAGTTTTCATTCAGCCATCGAGTCGTCCGACTATGGAACTCGCTACCACGTGAGATCGTGACGGTCGCCACAATTCCTAGGCTTAAATAAAACCTGCTTGCTTGATTTTCGACAGAGACCGGCTTTAACAACATGGTTATTCACAGACAGCTCTGCAAAACACTTCTATATATATACAATCTTTCCGTACTGACTTATAGTGAACAGATGCGCTTCCTCATCATTACGATTATACTGTGATCCTATCACATCGTAAATGCCTGCAGCATAATTTTGAGTGCAAATCTGCGAAAGCATTACACATAAATAGGGTCATCAAGGGCACTGCCCCTAACCCTTCAAATACATGCATGCATGCATGCATACATACGTGATAGTTCGACCTTCGATTTCGACGATGTCTACCGTGATCTCCACAGCATGGTGGGAGCGGGGATGGTGACTTGAACGAAAATTTAGTTTATAGTGGTAGAAAACTTCACAGCATCTACCGCACCCTCTCCTCCCCTACCTGGACCCGGTGTCAAGACAGAGTCAAGAAGACCGGAGACGGGGAAGGACGCAGATGGATGGAATGGTCGAGCCCGCACCTTGACGTTCCACTCCACACCCCCGGGTCCACACAGCAAATGACCAGGTTTTTGACCAACAACAATGGGAGGGTGGTGACAGGAATCCCAGTGTGCGAGACGTACGCCGGCAGCCGGGTCCGCCACCGCACCCCGAAACTGATGGCATTTGTTACGGTGCACAACTATGATAAGGCCTGCCAGAGTCAAATATGGTCCCCGTGTTAGTTTAGCGCATCTACCACATGACCCGTTTTAGGGACAAACATATATGCATACTAAGAGAAAGTTATGTTCGCCAGTCTGGCCAAATGATGCGAACGAAAATACGCAAGCATCAACAGGCGGTTGGCGTTGCGAATCCCCTGCAAGGTCCGATTTGGACTGTGGAGCATTCAAGATTGTGTTCGGGTGATAATCGCGCAATGAAACAGGTACAAATAATGGATATGCGAGACGTGAATTTGATAATAATAATAGTAATAATAATAATAATCGTATTTGATGTCAGTTTACAGGCATTGTCAGGAAAGCGGTAAACACAAATTCGGCCAGCAGTAAAAAAACTCATGTCAAAAAGGAGATAAAAATAAAGTTAATGTTGGTTTTTTTCTATAGTTTAGAGGGTTCAAGAGAAAAAAACAGCTGACCATGAAATGCCGACAGTCAAGAAAGGGAGGGGTAACACTCTACCGGATATTATCAGTCGCCAATTCTTTTCATGAAGTCGGGGTGGTCCGAACAGAAACACCGAAGAACAGCTGTTACTATTGGCTAAAGAAATCGTCTCTGATGAGACCGGATACAGAGATCAGAGACAAAAAACGCCGCCGCTACGGTATCGTCGATCAGTGTATTCAACACCCAAAATTTGTGGGAGTTTTTCTGAATGCAAAGATCTAGTAACAGTTATCTCAAACAAAGAATAATTTTGCAGATTTTTCACACTCCTGGGTAGTTTATTTCAAATAGCAATTGCATTTGCAGAAAAGAACCGCCGATATTTAACGGTACTTGCCAGAGGAAGAAATAAAAAGACCACAGGGTGACGATTACGTCGGGGGTGGACAAGATGCCCTAAAATAGTGAGTGTGTTAAAGGTACGATTATATGAAAGCTTAAATAGTAAAAATAGTCCATTAGTAATCGACGAAGCCATAAAGGATCAAGGCCTGTAAACCGGAAACGCTCCTGGTACGACAAATTCCGGTGTTCCGGGGTTAAAATTCTCTTAGTGAAAAAATGTTGGACGGATTCTATTTTCTTCCGCTCAGCAGCACACACGAGGCTAAATAAAAACGAACAGTCTTCCAGGCCAGGTCTAACGTACATATGATAAAGGCGCATTCTAGCATCGCTGGTTTTAAAGTTTCGGAGGACAAATCCGGTCGTTCTACGTGATCTTGGATATGACCCACCGAGATCTTTAATAATCCCAGGCACATTTATGTTGTGACCGTCAATACTTAGTTGAGGTTTGTGGTAGTCGCCAACCGCCACGACTAAGCATTTATGCCAAGAAAGAGAAAAGCGCCATGTGCAGCACCACTAGGCCAAGGTCTGTAGGTCGCTCTCTAGGAGCTAAAGGACGATGTCACGATCTGCCGGCTTATACCTGTGTGCAACTTTCAGATCATTGACATACATGAAGGGCTTACCATTCTGAAATAATTCTGGCACATCGTTAAAAAAATGCAAAATAAAAGCGCGCCGAGTACATTACCCTGAATGACTCCACTCCTCACAAGTTTGGGGTTGGAGATAGCATTGGAAATCGTAACTCGTTGTGTACAAGCGCCCAGGTAAGAGGATATAAAACTCAGAATTTTGCCACCTATGCCGAAAGAGGACAGTTTCAAGAGAAGAAATGCATATTCAACACGATCAAAGGCCTTGGTGAAATCGAAATAGACAGTGTAATGTTTAAAGCCATTGTACCTAGATTGGAGAACACAATCAAAGAAAGAGAGCTGACAGGTATCACAAGACCGATCCTTAAGGAATCCATGCTGTGCAGCTCTCAGTAGCCTATTACCTGTTAAGTGACGCACCATCTTCTCTTTGATCAATGTCTCTAAGATCTTTGAAACAGCGGGGAAGGTGTTTATTGATCGAAAGTCATAAAATGACGTAGACTGGCCATGCTTGAGAATGGGCAAAATGTGTGATTCCTTCCACAAGGTAGGATAGGTTTCACTTTCAAGAGCGAGATCAAATATCTTGCAAAAAGGGGTGGGAAAATTACATTGGCATCCGCATTTAAAATGCTTACTGGGACACCACCAGGTCCAGGAGTATGAGATTGAAGAAAACGCAGAATTGCAACAGGCACATCCCACAGAATTAAAGTTATATTTACGAGAACTGCCCTGGTCAATGCCTGGATGGTCGGAAGCGGAGTGGTGTAGTTTTTAATAAACGTTTTGGACAGGCAGGTATTGAAACTATCAGCGCTTAACTGGGCATCAGCTATAGGATTCCTGAGGGCGTCTCGGAGGGTGGGATGCTGCGTCTTTCTGTGAGTTCGTACTTTTCGAGAGAAAAGTTTCGAGATATTTAACGAACGGTTTTCAGTGGATTGGACCTCTTCGGCTAACTGTTTTTCATCAGAAAATCTCTTAGCCCGCCCAAAAATATCAAAAATCAAGGGCAGAACGGAAACATAATTCTGAAGATGGAATCAACGAGAAAGTCTGTGCACCTTGCAATTAAAGGGTAAGGGAAGAAAAACCTCATCCCCAACATTAATTATTTTCTTACAGGGGACAAAACGAGAAATAAGCGGATCCAAAATTTCGTACAGTTTTGCAGTGCAAACATTTACATCCGAAGTAAGGAAGAAATCAGTCCAGTCGTAGGAATTAAGGTGTGTTAATAATTCGGTCGAGCGAGTTGATCGGAAGTTGAGGAAAAATTTGTACTTTGTGGACAAAGTTTTGTCAGCCTCGAGTTCTAACGTTGAAACAACTACGTCATGGCTTGAACCCCCGAGTGGGCCTAGGGAGAAAAATGACAAAGGCATGCAACTCCTACAGAAAAGTAGGTCAAGTATACTTGATCTTCGAGTGGGAAAATCGACAACCTGACTTCACAGCCCAACATCCACAGCCTCAATAAAGTTTTGAACCTTCTGGGGCTTGAAGGCGGAGACCAGCGGACTTCAGGGAGATTAAAGTCACCCGCAGCCAATCGATACTTAAAGCTTAAGTCGGCTGCAGCATGGAATTCCAGTAAGAGTAAACGATAAAAACTGTCGTTGGCGTTGGGAAGGCGATAGACACAGCCAACGAGTAAGGAGAACATATCTTTTTAGTGCAACCTAGAGCCAACAGCTGCCTTCTACCGCGGAAAAATGCGGGAGGTTCAGCGGCAGAAATGTAAGCGTTTGCTTAACGTTGACACAACTTCCCCCACAACGGCCCTCTTGACGAGCATTTCGAATGCATGTTTAGCCTAGAAGAGAGGGTTTGGAATCAGCTACGGAAGCTGATGCTCATGTCTCCGTTATTAAAACAATATCTGGACAATGGCCGAACACCAGAGTCTGAAGAAGAAGCATCTTATTTAGCAAGGATCTGACGTTTAGAACAAAACGCTTGCCTAGGCTTGCTAGGCGTTGCTGGGTGAGGGGGAGGGGAGTCGGTAGGGGCGTTTGTATACCAGGCGTGTTGATGCGTTTCAGGATCTCAGCATCAAGAGTATTCGAATCCCCTACAGAGTTGACTATGCCGTGACCTTCAGAGGCAGCAGCAGCGGCGGATGATGATGATGATGATGAAGACTTATTTAAACTGACAATAGGTGTTCTTATCTAGGTGTTGGTTTTTGACAATTCCAACTTGTTCAGTCGTCGCTGCATTAGTGTGAGTTCCGGCGAAACTGGGCAGCGTCATATACGGCATAATTCCCTAGTTAGCTCCCTCCTCCACAAGATAAAATCGACTTCTATCAAGGAGGAAAGGGTAACTAGTATTGGCAAGTTATAGCTGAGCGAGCGCAGTCGTTTAGCTTGTGCGACACTGAAACCCAAGCCACACCTTTGCAGGAACAAATGCGTTTCCACTATAGCAGATAAGTGACTTGAATGTTTCGCAGTACAAAATTATGTTTGCGTTTCATTCTCTCCCCGGTTTCAGAACTAATATCTCCAATAAATTTAAACGCCTGTTCGATGACTTTTTCAGAAGTGCTGCTTATGTCGCCATATATCAACTGATCGATATTTCGTTGGCTGATGTTCTGTTACGACTAACAGAGGCGTATTTATGGACGGTTAAGGGGTCAAGAGGTTCTACTTGGACTAAAGGGATTTTTGAGTGACAAACCATACTAATCGTATGTTTCAAGCTCACGCAACATTGTGGGCGTATTTTACTGGCGGCAACCCCACCAGGCGGACTGCGTGACGTCCACTCCATTGGACGGCCAGACTAGTGGCCGTTTCGGGATCCCGTGCCCTGCTGGAGTAGCGAACAGCCGCAGCAGCAGCCGCCTGCCCAAATATAAACTAGCCGCGTGGAGGAATCTTCAGTGTCCGATTATGACCAATCCAATTTATCTCTCGAACATTCCAATCGGTCTCAGTGATAGCATATTTTCCCCTTTCCAAGCTATCTGGAGGTGCCATAACACGATGCCTGGTGTTATATCCCCAATTAGTATAACGCCAGTTCTGTGCGAAATAGAAGACAGACAGGATAGAAGAGAACAGCTTTACTGCGTCAGTCACTCTGTGTACATCAACTCTTAATCCTTCCGTCCGTGGCTTCGTATTTAAGGGTTCAGCCCTTGTCTGGTTTGCGTGTTCCTACTGGTCCAGTCCTGAGCGCCCGCATGGGCGGGCCCTCGCGTGTTGCTGGCCCCTGGAGGTCACGCATGACTCAGCGGCGTGCTAATGTCTGGCTCGCATGCGGGCTTCCCAGGCGAGGCTGTCCGGCGAGTTTGCGGTTCTTTGTCAGGCGCCACCCCCGGACGACAGAAACGGTGCGTCGTGTTCTGGGCCGTCCTAACACCTCCCGTTTTTAAAGAGTGGACCTCGTATGTTCGGCAGTCTGGTTGGATCATAAGTCTGTTCGGAGGGCGTCTAGTTCGAGAGGATCGCCTAGGGGCCTGGACCACATTCGGAACCTCAACCTTCGGAGTCGGGATGCTGAAAGTGTCACAAAGTAGGTCCATGGCCAGTTAGTTGTCTGACGTCATTCGGTGTCTCAACTGGTTCGCGTGTCTTCTCACACGTCCTCGACTTGTCTCAACTTCAAAAACTACACCATGGGCCCTTTTGATTATACCCTCTATCCACGGTTCCCTTCCTGGAACGTAATCCCGTACGTATACTTCTTCTCCCTCCACGAAACAGGATTTTCGCGGCTGAAACTCTCGGACCACAGGTTTCAGATATTGCAGACACACATCGGGTTGTCTGCCCAGAAATCTTTCTGCCGGAGTTGATCCACCTAACTCCGTCTTAGGCGTCGTTCGATAGGCCAACAGAAATATGTTTAGGTGCTCCATCTTGACGCCTGTGTTCCACATCTTTTTCATTGCTCTTTTGAATGTGCCGACAAACCTTTCGGCCTGGCCATTGGATTGAGGATGGAAAGGCGGCGACCTTATGTGTTTGATCCCCCATTTTTGGCACATTTGTTGAAAGGTGCTTGAGGTAAACTGGGTCCCATTATCTGTCACAATCTCTGTCGGGATTCCAAACCTCGAGATTAACTCCTCAGTTTTCCGCACCGTGTTTTCCGCCGTGATTACTGGAATCTCGAAGACCTCTAGCCATTCCGACCACGCGTCAACCACAATGAGAAACGTCTTGTTGCAAAAGGGACCCGCGTAGTCCAGGTGGATCCTACGCCAGGGTTTCGTGGCCTCCGGCCACGACGCTGGTGTGATTTTGGGGGGGGGGGTTGTTTGCGAAACGTTCACACGGGCCACAACTACGGACAAAAGTTTCAATATTTTCGTCAATTCCGGGCCAGTAAACGTACTTTCTTGCTAGCTGTTTCATCCGCGTTATACCCGGATGTCCAGCATGTAGCTCTCGCAATACTTGTGCCTTATATTTAGCCGGCACAATCACTCGGCCATCGTACATTAAACAGTCATGCACAATGTACGACTGATCCTTTCGATTCTTAAAAACCTAAATACATGCGTGAGTTCTGTCTTCATCGGGCCAGCCACGCAGTATGAATTCCTTAACCTGGCGTAGTAGAGGGTCGTCCATTGTTGCAACTTTGATGTGCTCGGCTGTGATGGGAACCTGTCGAATAACTTCCCTAAGTTCTGCGTCATCTTGGGCCAGAGTTTGTGCTACTACTACCTCTTCCCGACTTTCTTTGTCTTCGCTTAACCTCGACAACGCGTCTGGGGCTCCAAATTTCTGAGTGGGTATGTATTGAATGGTGAAGTCATAGTTCAAGAGGATTGTTGCCCATCGCTGAATCCGTTTCGCTGCCGTCTGCGGTATGCCAGCGTTTGTCCCCAGAAGAAACTTCAAAGGCTGATGATCCGTGTGTAAAGTGACATGTCTGCCATATATAAACTGCTGAAATCTTTGGACAGCAAAGATTATAGCCAAAGCCTCTTTTTCTATCTGACTGTAAGTTCTTTCTGCTTTCGTCAGTGATCTCGCAGCATGCATTAGAGGCTGAACTTTTCCGTCCACATTCTTTTGAAGCAAGACTGCGCCCAGTCCATAGTCAGAGGCATCGGCCTGGACGATCGTTTCACTTCTCAACTCAAAATGGGAGAGCATTGTCGAATGATTTATCTTAGCCTTTATCGTCGTAAAAGCTGCTTGGCACTCCTCTGACCAGACGAATGGGGTATCCCTGCACAAAAGTTGATTCAAAGGTCCCTTAAAACTGTGAAGCCCCTCTATGAACGGCCCGTAGTAAATCACAAGACCCATGAAGGATTGTAATTCCTTTACATTCTGTGGGGTTTTTATGCTCTGAAATGCCAGCACTCTCTCGGGGTCCGGTGCTCTTCCGTCTGCGTTTATTGTAAATCCGAGTTAGTGAATTTCTTTCCGCAAAAATTCGCTTTTTGCATGTTAATTTTAAATCCATAATTGACGAGGTTCTCCATGACTTTGTCCAGCCTTTCTAGTAATTCCTCCTCCGAGCGACCAACTACTAGAATGTCGTCTAAGTACGCAACCGCCTCCTGCGTATCCGTAAGCATTGTATCCATGACCTGCTGGAAAATGCTTGGAGCCGTTTTAATGCCGTAATTTAGCCGCGTAAACTTGAATAAACCTTTTGGAGTGTTGATTGTCAGTAGCTCCTGTGATTCCTCCTCCACTTCTATCTGTAAATAGGCTTCTGAAAGATCAATTCGTGCAAATGACTTTCCACCATTTAACGTTGCAAAAATTTCCTCCACCGTCGGTAGAGGATGGTGGTAATCCTCCAAAACATCGTTTAATCCCGTTGAATAGTCAGCACACAGTCTCAAGTTCCCATTTGGCTTCCTAACCGCAACAATTGGGGCAGCCCATGCGGAGTAATTTGTGGGGTAGATTATACCTTTCTCTTGCAAACGTTTCAACTCTTTCTCCACGTCTTCCTGGATTGCAAAGGGAACTCGACGACGTTGCCTGAAAACTCCTTTCTTGTTTGGTTTAATGCGTAAAACTGCTTTCGTTGTGGTACATTTCCCGACTGACTTTTCCATCATTTTTGCATACTTCTCCCGCAGATTCTGTTCCGTTTCTTGTACTGCGCAGCAGATTCTGTCAAATGGCTGACTCCATAACCCCAACTCGGAGATTGCCTTATTTCCCAGGAGATCGATCGGACACTCCGATACGAAGACGTCTTCTAGACAATTTTTATCCCCAAATCCGATACTAGTTGAAAAACATCCCTTGAATTTCATTTCCGTGCCGTTTGATGCCCTTGCAGTGATAGGATTTGGGATAAGACTGGGTGCTCCTATCATCTGCCATGTTTCTACTGCTATAATCGTTAGATCAGACGCTGTGTCCACTTGAAGTCTGACGGCTTTCTCATTTATGATCACGGTTGTTGGCACTAAATTACCTACCTTAAAAGATTTGTTCGGGTTCCGATAACGCTGAATGTTACGTCCGGAAAGTCAGTTGACAGTCACATGTCACTACAGTTACACGGAGAAAGGATATCTGAGTCACGCACGTGGTTTATATGTGTCTCGGGGGCTTAATCACACTCATCGCTGTGGTTTCGTTGGTTGCATAAGGTACTACTTTATTGTTTATGCTCTTAAACCGTCGTACTTTTAACCCGCTTACTACTTTAAAACACTTGGACCACTCCCGACGTAATAGTCACATGAGGTCTTTCCATTTCTTCTTCTGGCACGTTCCGTCAAATACAGTCATTTCCTTACTGTGAACACAATTATAGTTTAAAACGAATTACACGGGAATACAAAAATTATGCGAAATTGTTCTTTGTTTAAAAGAACTATTACTCGTTTTTTGCACCCCGAAAATCCCCCACATATTTTGGGTGCTAAATCCACCGATTTCTTGGGGTTTGTGGTCTCTTATCCCACTGGCCGGACTCACAACGGACAATTTCTTCAGCCGTCAGCGAACAACTGTTCTTCAGCGCCTTTGCTGGGTCTAGTACCAGTTTCATTAGAAGAAATTGAGACTGAAAATATCCAAAGAAATGTTACCCATCCCTTTATGGACTGCCTTCAGTTCACGGTCAGCAGTTTTTTTCTTCTGAACCATCCAAACTACAAAAACACCATCTTTCGTACTATTCATAAGGTTTTTTTGCTATTAGCCCGATACGCGCTTTATCTCTCTTTGACAGTGCCTGTAAACTGGCAAAGATTGCGCCTTGGAGCAGATGAATAAACAAACTCTTAGGTGTGGCCTGCAATAGTAGTCGGTTTTCACCTAGCAGTCACAGGAGGGAGAATGTTTCGAAGAATATGAGTAATTTCGCTGTGGAAAAGCACTCATTATAGTTGTCTTTAGACGTCGTCATGCTGATTCGCTTGTTGCGTCCCCTATAAAAGACAGTTTTAAAAATTAGTCCTTCTCTTTTTGCAGTTTTCGTTAGGCTTTTGGGCACGCTCGCCAATCTTCTGAGGATGAATATTTCAGGATATCCGTTTTCACGAACTAGGTCTTGCAAATGCTAGAACTCAACTTTAACTGATAAAGGAGATCAGACACGCCGTAATTTGGCTGCCAATCCCTGGACTTATTTCCGTCTTAGGTTTAGGAGAACAAAACTGTTAAAACGAATGTATTGTCCTGTTCAAATGTTCTTCCAAAATATCTCGATTTCGATCGATTCATCCTCTTAGCTATGTGGAAGTGTAGTGGCCTATTATAACGCTGCACCTCTTGCGAGCGCTTGCATGCGCAACCAGTGACAATCTAGTTGTCAGTTAATCAGGGCTGTCCAACTCAGCCAGTCCTATTCAAGACCACTATGGGCGTATTTCCGGTGAAGGCACTGTGACGAATTCTACACTTTCACTCCAAACTTCTCTCAAGCGGCGCGGACGTCTTCTTTTGCCTGGTTATCAACGTTTTCTAACCTGATTTTCAGTCTTTTGACACAAAATACATAATCCTCTTAAATGGTGTCCAGCCGGACCCCTTTCTATCCGAAATCATGCCCAACGGTCGTAGTGGCTGGGTTCTCCCCATGGTTTTAGATGCCGCGACGGAAGTACATATAGGAATGCGATCCTATCGTCCACTCCAGGCTTCGCATCAAACTTTGGCAAGGGTCGCGCCATGTTAGACTTCTATGTTGTAGCTTCGACGTCCTTGGCATGACCTACCAGGCAGACGATGCCAGTGTACCGAGTGTAGAAATCGAGGTCATCCATGATATACTTTAAAGTGATTTTCAATTCAATTCAATTCAATTCAATTCAATTATTTTATTAAAGACCCGTCGGGGTCCCATCAAAGCAAGTAAAAATAAATTTACATGCAAATTTTAGACGATGTAGGCAAAATCTGCACAATGTGCAATTCATAGTTTTTGAGATTAGAAGTCCGTTAAGCAAAATGAAAATGAAAAAAAATGAAAAAAAAATGAAAAAAAACGAGGGGTGAAAAAAAAACTCCAAAGCAAATTTTAAAAATGATTGTAGTAATTTAACAGGAGAAAAAAAAAACCCCTCGGAAACTGCCCATGAAAACATTTGCGAGAAGCCGACAGAACGAAGAACCCATTTCCACAACATCTATTTGTCTGTATAGCTGGCCGTTTCAGTAAAGACAAAAACTCTGGGTGCAAGGCGTAAGTACTTTTTAGGGTCTTTACTGGCATGCATATCTGGTAGGTTGTACTGCGAATAACGTCAAAGGAGTAATTTATTTTTTATACCATGGGTAAGCTGATAAACAGGGATGAATCAGCTAGCTGGATGAATTTTCGATTTTATTTTATTCGTCCTTGTCTGTTACAGTGACGCCTTTGGTGGCGGACAGCACTCTATGAAATGCTCAAGGGTACAAAGAAGCCGATTTTGTAAACGCAACTTCAAGATAACCTTTAATAGTGCTCCATACCGCCGGTTACTTTACAAGGTTCGAGAGTCTGGGATAGAGGAAAACTACCGAAACTGGGTTGAAAACTTCTTGACCGGCCGATTGCAGTCTGTGTGCATTGGCACTTCGAAATTGATGCCGATGCCCGTTGTAAGTGGAGTACCTCAGGGTCCACTGCTCGAACTAGTACTGTTTCTAATTTATGCCAATGTCTGTAGGGATAGGCCAGATTGCAAAGGAGTCATGTTTGCAGATGTCATCAAAGCATGGCGAGCAATCAACCGCGAGAATGATAAACGAACCCTGCAAGAAGGACTTAACCGTCTATGTGAATGGTCTGATAAATGACTGCTAAAGTGTGACTTTGAGAAATGCATCGCATTGAGACTCAAAACGGAGGAGAGAGCAGATTGAAAGGACTCTCAATACCTCCTCGACGGAAGGGGCCTTTCAAATGCAACCGAACAAAAGGACCCTGGGATTAACATTCTGTCATTTCCGAAATGCTTCTGTTAATGCGTTAGGACGGCCAAGCTGGCAACCAATGATCTCTTTGCCACTAAAAGAGCTTTCGTAGATCAAGACAAAGAACTATTTGGAAAAGTATACGAAGACTTTATCCGTTCGCAACTGGAATATGAAACTCAACCTTGCGCCTCTGACTGAAAAAGGATTGTAAGTTCCTGGAAAATGTTCAAAGGAGGGCTGTCGAAATTAGTAAATGCCTCAGGACTTTATCTTACAGATGCAGACTTGATGAGCAGAGTCTATTTCCTCTTGGGTGCAGGCAGATCGAAGGAGATCTCGTACAGACTTAGCAGATTGTGGGGACTCGAGAATGTGCTCCTGCACTTTGATGGTCTCTTCGTCCTGGCCGCAGCAATAGACCTGTGTGGTAACTCCCTCAAACTTCGAGGAGCCCGATTCCACATGGATGTTCGTAGGTGCTCATCTTCACAGAGAGTTGCCGGTGCCAGGAGGGGACTGCCCAAGGAAATGATTGTGGCAGAATCAACAAGGACTTTTCAACAAAGATTAGATGTTCATTTGCTTGAAACGTGTCGCTTAACTGGACAGGACAGTTCTGTCGTACCAGACCAACGCCTTGCATATGTCTCCCGCTAAACCGGACGATTGTCCTTTCCTATTTGACATTATCATCCACAATTGAGGATGCCCGGATTGCTGTCTCACATTTTAAAAGACAGTATTGTGTAAAATTGTATGTTGCTGATAACTTTTATATATTTCAGTTCAGTTTTATTTGAGGCAAATATAGGTGTTGCACCTTTGAACTCCCTATTTGTTACAAGGAAGCAAATTATATCAAAAATTTGAAAATGGAAACCTCAAACAGCTACGGCGTTTCTTAAGATCGGTAACGTTTTCGAAACCAGACAGACAGACGAACTGTTCCAAGAGCTGAAAACATTAACGTTACTAAATGTGCTGTACAGTAGTCTGTCTATGGATAGTTGGTGATATCTCAGTTTCTGAGGGAGACGAATCAAATGTCAAAATACATCCAACCGACATGGGACAATCATAAAAACAAACGTCACTGAAATACAGGCAGTAATATAACAACGTTAGTGAACTGTTCGAACAAAGTTATAGACGATGTCGGTCAGGTGGCATTATGACGTTTGGTGGTACACTGGGCCAACTGGCGCTTAAAAGCCTCGACGGAGGTGGACATGACGAAATCTGCAGGGAGAGCATTCCAGGCCTCGATCACTCTGTTTGAGAAGGTGAACTTCCGAATGTCCAACTTGGCGCCAGTCACACATATTTTAAGTGGATGACCTCGGAGGTTCGTTGTGGTCGCTAACTCGAAGAAATCAGCAGGTACGAGACAGCAGTCCTGGCCTCGCATTATACGGAATGTTTGTATAAGGTCGCCTCTTAGCTGTTTGTAACTCATTGGAAAAAGGCCGAGATTGGACAGTTGTGTTTCATAGGGTAGTGAACCCTGTCCACTTACGAGTTTGGTTGCCTGCCTTTTTACTTGCTCAGGGATGCTGAGATCTTTAGAGGTCCAGGGTTTCCACGCCTGAATAGCGAACTCTAGCTGTGGCCGTACAAAAGTCCGAAATACTTTAACGAACCAGTCCTCATCGAAGGTAGAGAAAGCTGTTTTGACAAGATATAGCACTGACATCTCGGACTTGGCTATCTTGGAGCAGTGAAACGACGGCTTTAGAGAAGCCGTTTCCCACGCACCCAAGTCTTTCCGAGCGTCTACCTCCTGCAGTGGTGCGCCATTTAGGTGGTAAACCCTCCGGCTCAAAGATGGGATTCTGCCGACTCGCAAAACATTGCACTTAGTCACATTAAACAGAAAACGTCAGTCCTGTAACCATTTCTCGAGTCGGGTCAGGTCTACCTGCAAGCGCTCTTCGTCAGATTCAGTTCGGATGACGTTCCAAAGTTTAAAATCATCAGCGAACATGGCGACATCACAATTCAGTTCACTGACGCAGGCGTTGACGTATATAATGAATAGGGTAGGGCCAAGAACGCAGCCTTGTGGAACACCGCTTTCAACCTCTACCTCCGCCGACTGCCTGTCACCGGCGTGGACGATTTAAGAGCGACCGATCAAGAAACTTTGTATCCACCTCAGGAGATTAGCCCTTATGCCCGTCCGGCTTAATTTGTACAGGAGACGCTGATGTGGTACACTGTCGAATGCTTTCTTAAAGCCGACGTAGACTGCGTGCACTGCATTGCCGCCATCGACTCCCCGGGACCAGCGATCTAAACAATAAAGTAGATTTGCCACGCATGATCTGCCTCTACGAAATCCGTGCTAGGTATCGCATAGAAGATTATGCTCTTTTATGAAGTGCATTGTTTCTCGCTTGATTATTTTTTTTCATAATTTTGCAGCAAATTGAAGTAAGGCTGATTGGTCTGTAGTTATTTGCTAAGACCTTGCTGCCGCCTTTATAAATTGGCGTGATCCGCGCGGATTTCCAATCGGCGGACAAGTAGCCTGCTTCGAACGAAGCTTGGAAGAGCATGGAAAGCGGTTTAGATAGTTCTCCAGCAAGCTCCTTCAACAGTTTCGGCGGTACGTCATCCGGCCCAAGTGATTTAGACTCATTCCGCTTCAACAGTTCTTTGCGAACCATAGCTTCGGCGAAATAGAGGTGCTTAATTGTTGGCCCGTCCATTATGTCGCAGTCGGAAGGGAGAAATGCGCTTTCCTTCGTAAAGATAGACTTAAAAATTGTGAAAGGTGCTTTGCCTTTTCTCGTCTTCACTGAGTTCTAGGTCGTCTCTAGTTTTTAATAACCGGATTGGGTCTCTGTTTCGTGCGCTTCTTCTCTGGGATCGAATAATATATGTACTGTTGTCATTAGGGTCACCGAAGGCACTGCCTATTACCCTTAAGTATACTGAGTTATACTGAACGTGCCATGGAATTTACACAAATCCAGAAAATCAGCAGCAGCAGATCGGGGCCTGAGCAATACCTTTGTGAATGGGTCCTGTGGAGAAGCCCATCTGACAAGACCCACATCGAACTATTCTTTAGCCCGGATAACACTTGAGAAGCGGACTTCGCTGCGGATGGCAATACCTCCCTGTTATTTCCTGTCTCTCAGGCTACACCTATAAGAAGATTTTTTTAGTTTCTGTGTGTCATGAGATATTTACAGAAGGATATTCTGAAATAAACACCTGTCATAAAGTATCATTGATATGAGTCAAGTAGTACTGGTTTATACCTGCCAATCTGTTTGGGGTTGCAGTGTACCTCATTTTCGGTTGAGGTTCAGTGTGGGGAGGAGAACAATGGACATTTTTTAGCTGTCCAGATAGTCGGGGAATAGCTTCCGCAAATTCACTTTTGCGATTTTTCCAGAGAGTTGACTCCATTTTGCAGTTATCATTTTCAGGAGTAATCCAAAACTAAGGTTAGCCTAGACATTCTCAGGTGCATTTTGGTCAAGCGCTACCTGAACATGCCATTATAGCGCAGGCCTTGTTCCAGACCATATTCGTGACAAGACCACGTTTTTTCCTATGACAAAGAGAGGCTGTTTTAAGGCCCTTCAGAATTTCTAAGTAGTACCAGTGTTTAAAGCCTTTTGGTAGCTCTGCCACACAGCGCTGTAATTTTTAAATCCTTAGTTTGTCCTTTCCTGCCCATTTTTTCCATGCCTGAACGCCATACTGCAAGTGACGATAGACAAAACTATCGTAAACGTTCCAAAAATGTCTTGATCGACAGCTAAACACGTTCATTTGATATCGGGACTTCATCGATGTTTTGGCAGTTCTTCACAGTTGGGCCAGTAGGAATATCGAGACTTGTCTTTTCAGTGTTCTTTGGGATTTTGGCGCATAACAATGGGAATTTAAAATTCCAGTGACTCCGAACATCAAGTTTCTTCTGCGAAGATGCCAAGAAATGTTAATCCCCTTCAGGTGATTTGCTTTCACACTGTAGCCTAGGGGATCATTATCCGGACGCGGATATAGGACGTCGCATTGCTACAAAACCAAAGGAGTAGCCACCACTCAGACCACGTCCATAGTCGGTTTAGAGTATCTAAAAGAACTTAAGGCCGTATAGGCTTCTAAGGACTTAGTAGAGTCTGACATATTTGGAAAGCACTACCTTACCACGGTCTAGTAGGCGAAGGCTCTCATTCACGTAGTGAGTGAAGAGTAATGACAGAGAAATGACTCGGATGAAACATTGCATGCCACTTTCACCTGAAATAGGCTCCATGCATTTGACCAAATAGAAAGCCCTACATTTAGTCCATAGGCTTTCCTCTGAGGCCAGGGGTGCTAAGCTAACGCAGAACATTGATATGGGACTTTTTCGAGGACTCCGAGGAAGGCGACACACATCTCTTAAATTTCGGAACCTTCTTCGGGAGTTTTAATCCAGAATTCCACAAAACGGAAAAGACTTGGGGGTCAGGAACGCCTCATCACAAAGGTACTATAGTCGGCCTGTCAAGAAATTCCATTGTCTTTAAGGAAAGACGGATAAAAACTATCGGGTGAAAGTTGTTTGGAACTGTCCGACAAACCTCCTATATACATAGTCTAAGTTGGTATTTTCGCAGTCCTATGGTAAACTAATTGCTGGCACTGAGAGTCAAAAAAAGATGAAAGAGGAACAGCGAGTTTCGCGAATAATTCATTAAGTATCGGACCAGATATAATATCCGGTTCAAGAGTTATTTTTGGTTTACTTTGAATGGCAACCCGCCTTGTACCCTCGATCGAGGACGAACATCTTTAACGCTGGCAGTCATTCACTGCATCTGAAATTCTTTGTTCTCTTCGGAATTCCCGCCGTATGTACGACTGAAATAATCGAGAGGAAGTTTATTTTTTCCGAAGTCCGTGAGATAATAAATCCTTCGACGCATGCAATGCTGTCTATGATACGCACATGAAAGCTGCGCTTAAAAAGAGAAAAACTGACGAACCTTATAAATCTATTGAGTAAGTCTTAGATGTTGAATCTGACAGCGATAATTAGTTGTCATTAGTGCGGAATGCTTGTAAGGGTCAGAGGAGGTATACTGGGCTTTTTCGACATATCATGCCTCCTTGTAATGATTTCCACTATGCAAGTTTAGCAAACGCGAGTTTATAAATTACGATGACTAGAAGAGACAAGGCGGCAGCCACATAAGCCGCTTTCGGCGATCTTTTGCACGAAGTTTCTTAAACTGTTATGCCACGGGGAGCCATCATATCTGGTGCAGACAGACATTGACTTCAATGGGGTCTCAATCAACTTCGCTCCTAAATTGTAACATTGGTAAATGTGTGGCTTTGAAACTCCGCACCAGATAGACCAGTGAGAAGGATGATTCTTTTTGATACCTCCTTGGTGGGCAGCTCCTTTTCAATGAAGCGAACAGAAAGACCTCGGGGACATAATGACCTCCTCGCTGAACTTATTATCACAGTGTTTAATGGCAGGTAAACGTGCTATAGGGTGTTATTGAAATGGAGATGAGGATTTGTGCAGATATATAAGACGGTGTTCAGAAAAACCCACGGCGCATTCGTTCGGCCGTCCAGGCCTGGTGACCGTGGCTCAGGAGGGATCATTAATAGCTGAGAAGGGTGCAGGCGAGGGCTGCGAAGATGTCCAAGAATCTTGGTCGTCTACCTTACGGGGTCAGATTGGTTGAACTTAATTTGTTTTCCCTCAATTACGGGTAACTGCGCGGCGACCTCATCCGAACCTACCGGATTTTTAGAGACCATGTGCGTGACATAGATAATGATCTCTCTGAATTGGTTGGAACGGATCATCTGCGTGGTTATCCCTTTAAACTACAGAGAAAGTCGGTCCATACGAACTTCCGATTAAACACCGTCTCTCAAAGGGTCATTGGAGCATGGAACAGACTACCTGACGCGGTAGTCCCTTCAGAAACTGCCAAAACATTTCAATACTCACTTTATACTCATTTGCTGAGAAACCGCTCTACATATATTCGCGATTGCGTCAATGGCAGAAGTTTGTGCATGGCCCATACATGCTGAGGACTTTTCATTTTCCAGAATTACTGGTGCAACAATTGATTCTGTTGCTATTTTCGGATATGATACGGAGCTCATGGGCGAAGGCTTCATTATTCTAATAAGCCGACTTAAACTGACTGAATTTTTGTCAAACAAGTGTTCGTAAATCATGATGACCAGAAAAGACAGGACAGCAGAGACACAAGGTGCTTTCGACAATTTTTCGCATGAAGCATCCTAAGCTAGTCGGCAGAGGGCTCGACAAGAGCCAGATTGGCTCGATCTTTGCAAATAAATGACATAGGCTTGATGACAATCCTTCTGGGAGACGCCTACACTAATTTTGTCCTGTGGGTGCAAACGATAAAGTGGAAGGGACGTTAAGGGTCGAGAATATGAAGTTATTTCCACGGCCCCATTTAAAATCGGACAACTTTCTCGGCAGTTGTCTCAGAGGTTCCGTTCTAAGGGAGATTTCTTACCTATCGCTATTGGGAAAGCTAAAGCAAAACATCCGCTCGCTGGCTGCGAGGTCCTTAGTTGAAAATTGGAAGTGCCAAACCAACCAGACCACCACGTTGTCTTCGTATATATATCCCCATGACAGCGGAAGGACACGGACGATACACACATCACAGAGTTAGAGTAAGTCAGCCGTAGCAAACACGTTATACTTCTTAAAGATTTTAACTCTCCAGTAATCAATTAGGACTCGATGCAGTGCACGCGATCGGAAAACTAATTCGAATAGAAACTAGTTCAGCTGACCACTTACGAATTCTTTACTCAACATGTTACCATGGGCACCCGGTTCCGGAGTGGACAGCAGTCAAGCCATTTGGATTTCATCATTACTAGGGATGACAACTATATTCTTAGATTGATTCCTAATACGCTCCTGGGCCGAAGTGATCACTGCGTTCTTGTTCGGTAGTATAATCACTTCCTGTACCCGAAATTCGAACAGTAAAGGGGAGAAATTTATGGAAAGGGGATTGTTCCGAAATGAACGAACTGCCGAGGGGGATAGATTGAAAACCTGCACATGTATCTGACCAGACGCCGCCTGGGTTTTCCTTAAGAGCTTGATTCGGCACGTGATAGCGAACTGCTGCTCACTTAAAAGGAGACCCTGCCTCCTTCGATCTGAGTGAGTGACATCGGGAATGAAAGGAAATCTCATGAAGAAAAGAAGACTGTGGAGGAAATAAGGCAGATTTCAACAGCGCATTTCTCTGAATTTAAGAAACAGCGAAATAGGCGTTAAAATCTCTTAGGGAGGAAACGAGCAGCATTTTGGTCGCAAATAGTCAAATTAGTACCAAAAAATTCGAAGAAGTTCCTTGCATACATGAATAAGGCAAAACATATTTAGGGCTGTATTCCTTGCCAAAGGATTATCAGGGGAATACGTCTATCGATAACTGAGATAAAATGAATATCTTATACGAGTTTGTCATGCCTGTGTATACCGAAGAGCCGCCTTTTTATGAGAAAGCAAACCAGCAAATGTCTCGCCTAGAAATACAATTAACATGGTGACATTCACGACGGATGCAGTTGAGAAAGCTGTGGGACAGCTACAGCCCACTAAATCGCTTGGTCCGGATGGCCTATCCGCAAAAGTTTTGGATGAACTCGCAGATCAGTTGGCCTCCTCGCTCTCCAAGATCTTCGGAATTTCGATGGAGGCGGGGCTCTGCCTACTGAATGGAGGCCAGTCAACGTAAGCTCCACATATAATAGGGGAAAGAACCTCAGACTAGTGCAGGCAGGCATTTGTTGCAGAGTAACGGGAAAGATGATAAAAAGAAAGTAATGAGGCGCATTTTGGAGAACAACATGCTATGTGCGCATCAAAAATGATTCAGAAACGGTCAGTCCCGTCTCACAAACTTGCTCACGTCCATGGAAATTCGGATGAAATTCCTAGAAATGGGTTGGTCATAAATGAAGTTTGCATTGACTTCAGTAAAGCCTTTGGCCAATATGTAAACTGCGTCAAATACGTATGACTGGCAACCTACTTAAATGGCTTGTCCATTTTCTCACAGGTGGACGGCAGCGTGTTTGTATTGGTGCGGCCGAACCGGAGTGGGAAACCGTACACAGTGGGGTTCCGCATGGAGGGCTCTCGGCCCCGTTCTGCTCTTTATGTATGTGAACGACTGCCTTGATTGCCGGACTTGCGCGAAGATAATGATCCCTGATGATCGGAAGATATGAAATTCAATCGAAAAGCCCAAATGACTTGGATCGAGTGCAACATTGGTGTGATGAATGGCTTCTTAACCTCAATCTAAACAAATGCTAAGTCATCCGAATACGGCCTAGTTACAGAATGGTTATAAGATTTTAACGCAAATTTTTCATTGGAGGCTACCAACTCGAGACAGTGTGATACGGCAGAAAAAAATAATTAAGCGAGAGGTACCGGGCTTCTTAGAGCGGCGCAGTCTACGGTATGGTGTCCAACACAGATTCCGTAGAGATCAGTCGCACGGGACAAACTTGCTCACTGTTTAGGATACTAGATTTGAGCAGTTGATGGAAGAAACTTTAGGTGCATGGTGTACATTGACTGAAGGAACGATTCAATAGTGTACTGCGTCGGCAACTCTACAAACTCAGCCAAACAGGCGCTAGGGATATGCTTCTGAGATAGATGCGAAGATTCCCAATCTATCGCTGTCAATTTGTCCGCGTCGGTGAACAGAAGTTGGCGAAGGTGGCAGCTGGGAGTGGTGTTCCACAAAACTTCGTTCCTGCTCCTACTCTGTTTGCTATCATGTGTCAACGACCGCGTTGATGAACTGGATTATGATTTCGTAATTTTTGCTTTGGGGCCTCATCTGAAATGAAGTCGACGAAGAACGTTTGAAGGTGAATCTAAATCGATCCTAACATTGGTTCAATAATAGGCTTTAGTCGTTTAACATGAACAGTATAATATTGTATGAGTCAGTGGAACTCGATTTCCAAAGCGCAGAGTTCATTGTTTGAATGGCATACCATTGCAAGAAGCGGATGCCCAGAAGGACTGAGCTGTGTGAATCACGACTTCAGTTAAACCATCACTGCACTGCTCAAAGGTAGCCAAGTCCGCGATGTCAGCGGGATTTCGTAAGTTTGATGAAAATTTCTCCGTTAAAGTCTTTAGAACGTTCTTGCAGTCACACCTGGAATTCGCTGTACAAACCCGGAGACCTCAGACCGCAAAAAACCCCAACGGCTTCGATAAAGTTCAAAGGCGTGCAGCCAAACTTGCAACTGGATAGGGATCACTGACCCATGAAAAACGATTATCTAACCTCGATATATTTTCCTTGAGGTACAAAAGTCTACGAGGCGGCTTGACAAGCATTTCGCATCACGCGCTGCCGGGGATGCCGTCTTGTACCTGAAGACTCAAACTACGTGTGACTGGTGCTAGGTCAGACATGCGAAAGTCCTTCTTCTTCGGCAGCGATTGAAGACTAGAATGCACTACGTATGGGCGTCTTGATGTGGACATCTGTAGAGGCTCTTATTAGGAAGCTGGACCAGTACAGTGCTACGCACAATGATGCTATCCAACCGACGCCTGGGCGCCCCCTAACAATTAATTACCGTTAAAACACTACCACGCAGATTTCAGTAATGTTTGTTTATGAAGTTTTCTTGCAGTCTCGAACTCTGCACATTATCCCTGACATTTACACTGATGTTTGCGAATAATTAACACCGTAGCGCTCTCTTTGTAGCATACTTGGGCTTAAGCTAAATAATGTTCTACGTACTGAGCAGCGCATATATATCAGCCAGCGATATTTAAAGTTGAAAATGTTCGTCTACCTGCAACGGTTTTGTAATTGTGTGTGATTGAGCCTTCACTGTTCACCCGAGCAATCCGGAGCGGTACTTTCATAACTGTTGTATGTCTGAAGGATGTTTAGTTTTCCGAATTTTTCATTTGCCTGCATTGTTTGTAACAAATAGGAAGTTCAAAGGTGCAAACAAAAATTCCCTCAAGTAAATTTAAGTGAATTTAATCCACACAATCGACTGGGGCATTGTAGAAAATCTTGATTTTTTCAAGAAATAACCACGCATTCTACATCTACCAGTCGAACAGCATGATAATTTTAATCTGACCAGAGATCACCAGCACATTTTTAATTACACGGTTGCACAGTTTAGACACGTAGGTGCCTCAGTTGTACATTCATCCTCCACCAGTTATGCACACGCCACACTAGACATCGCGCGATTTCCGCTTCCGGAGGATGGAGCAGTTGCGTATTCATCTCCAAAGGCGGTTAATCGCAGGCGTCCACAACCACTAAAATGTTCTCTTCAGTCTTCAGACGCTGACATTGACTGTCCCCCCCCCCACATCAGATGCATACTTGGTTATTCGAACACAGACCACTCCAGACCACACAGACGCACAGACGACCGCTCCCACCTAGAATAGGCGAATTATTTTTCTGTACTCAGAGGGCCCTAGAATTGTGGTGATTAGGGGACGCCCAATTATCCTAGTCGAAGAGAGCGGAAATATTCTCAAAGACGACAGGAAATAGTACAGCAGGTTTTGCTCGAAGATGTGCTCTCCAGAATCTTAATGCTTTCAGGATTTGATAGCCATCCTGCTTAGCTGACTTATTTAAAACAACCGATACCGGTATTGCTGTTTAAGTACGCATTTTTCAAATCGCATGTCCAGCTCTTCAGCGTATCCCCAAGTGCTCAGCATTCTTACTTTTGGGCCTTTTTATGAACTACTAGAAAACTTCACCTGGAATAAGGAAAGAAGAAAAAGAAGTCGCAAAACCATTCCTAACTGTTTGGAAGCGGGCATCATAGGGGCTCACTGAGCATGTAGGTAGCCCATTTATTTCAGACCATGGGATTTACTACTTCACCCGAGTGGGTGCAGAGATGGTTGGCGAGTGAATTCGTGTATAATGGAGGAGGCTATTCAGAATCCACTTTGCCTTCTATTCCTATACAGTGGATAATAAAGTCGACTATTTCGTCCAGACGTACTCCTCGCCGGCATCTAACCTCACGCGAACAAGACTTAAAACCGGAGGTCTCGGGTTCCTTGTCAGAGGGAATTTTCATAATGTCCACATTAGGCAAGAGGCACTGTAGTCTGGAGTTCGTTTCAAGGAAAGGCGAATTAAGCACGTAGCCAGGAAACATTTCAGGCCACCACTTGAAGGTGTCATGATAGTTCTGAGAGCGTCAGAGTAACTTTATTGAACAGCACGTTGTAGACGACGAAGATGGTTACCCATGTATTGGTTTAATGTTCTTTCCCTTTTCTCATGCACCAGTCTACTTACGGAGCCTTAGACGGACTAGTAATAGTGGCTGGCGTGAGCTCCGTACGACCCATTTGAATTCACTGATGGTGGACTAGTGCGTGTCTTGAGCCAGGGTGGTTTCGGTTTTGGTTAGAGCAGTTGTATTGGTAACAATCGGGAGATGGCACCCAAAAAAATCCGCCTAACCACAGCAGCCTGTCTTACGGGACAGGTCGTAACCGGGGTTTTATGGGTGGTGGATGGTCGGGATGTACGATACTAGCCGACAGAAAGGCTTATTTGAACAGGTGAATGATCGAAGTTGGCCCACTCTCCGTTCCTTTATTACAAAACGGGTCGTTAAAGGCAGTATAGTGATAACGGACGAGTGGAAGGAGTATAATCGTCTTCCCTCAGAAGGTTATCTACATTTTTCTGTTAACAACTCAAAGAACTTCAGGACCCTACCACCGGACTGCACACCAATGCCATTGAGGCATACTGGAGTAGACTGAAAAGGAAACTCTATGAGGGAGGCCCTGTATGTGGTCGGGCTGCGTGGGTTCACATAGACGTAGTACAGTATCGTCTTTGGTTTGGCCTCAATGCCATATCTTTGACAGATGCCTGGAAACTGTTCCTGTCCCACGTTGTGCAGACTTATCCTATTTAAAAGTAATTTTGTTTTGTAATAAACTGCCATAATGCGAATGTATGCCGTATATTCAGGTGTACGTGTGTAACGATGGGGAAGGTTGGGTAACATCCGCCATCGTCCATGTAACCTTCTGCGATGTTCGTTCGGCCAGCCCATGTTAGGCCGTCGCAGAAAGTCCAAGTAGTGCGTGAAAGTAAGCCTGCAACCGCTGATATAGCCTGAAGGCGTTTGAGTCCACTGTTAGAGGTATTATTTCTAGGTAACGGATTTTTTTTGGGTGCCATCTCCCGATTGTTACCACATGTGCCAGCTTCATGGGCCTTAGTGACTACGTCCACCACCACCGTGGCCCCTCACGAGTGAACTTGTTTACCCTAAAGCGTTGACAAAATACCAGCATTATCAAATTGTAAAAGTTACTCCCCACTGTGGTCCTTATGACATCCTATCCCAGTAGGCATCTAGGGGTAAAACTGGCCTACATATATGGACCCCCAAACGGGACATGAGAACAGGATCCGCCTGCGGTACGGGTGATTCTCGGTCAACTTCCAGTGAAAATAGGGTCAGATTTAGGGTTGGGGTTAGGGTTAAGTGAATAATCAGGTTTCAGACTAGTTTTAAGGTTAACGTTAAGATAGATCAGGATCGAGTTTATGGTTAAGGTAAAAGCTAGTGTCAACTGCAGAGTTAGGCTAAGCTTGGGGCTAAGATCACGAAGACGGCTTTGTTCGATGGGCAAGTCCACCTTTATTACTTGGGCGGGTATTTATATTCCTATGCTCTGTTTAGGGGGTTATATAAGTCAGTCTTACCTATTTAGAAGTCGTCTTTGGCGACGGGATCTGATGTATCTACCAGAAAACACACGGGGAATGCTGGTCGCGCCGACCACCTGTGTCCTCTCCTGCCTCCAGTCTTCTTGAAACTGGGTTCGGGTGAGTGCGGTAGATGCGGCACAAATAGGCTTTAAACTAATTTACGCGCAAGTCACCATCCCTGCTTTGAATCACATGGTGGATATCGTCGAAATCGACTGTCGAAGTGTCGATACAGCTTCTTCATAACAATGTTAAAATCTGAAAAACTCCGTCTCAGTCCACGTCTATATGTGTTCCCACCTCCGCCTGTTCCAGTGGAAGATGGCGCCTTTATTAAATAATTTAATGTCTTCAAGCGAGTTAAAGGGAAGCTTCCTGCTTGTTTGAGGAGTAGTCAACCAAATATTCTGTCCAGTTCAATATTTTTTTAAGACTGCGCAATGTCCATTCATATAACATCGTGCCTGTCCACTTACCTCTGCTTCTCATGAAATGTAAAACATAGTCCGCATCCATTGCAAAATTTTACGAACTCTATATGATATCTTTGCTAAGACATGGAAGAATACGTGATTTTCTTTACGCAGAACGCATGAACTTTGTAGACTGAAATCACTAAGCGCTAATGAAACAAGAGATCAGGCTCCAAATTAATCGGGAATTAGAAAACTTTTTGAAAGCTTAATTATACTCCTTCTTCAAGTAAAAAATATAAAGATAACGTGATTTTCAGCTAGATCGCAGTTGGTAGCCAGGAATGGTGAAGCGGACGGCGACCTTAACCCTAATCCTAACCCTAATCTCGAACTTAAACTTTAACCGTTAACCCCAACGGCAACCCTAACTCTAGCCGAAATCGTAAACGTAATCGTAGCCCACTGAAAAACCTAACCGTAATAATGAAACCTAATCGTACGCTCAAACCCTAACCGTAACCCGAAAACCTAAGCCTAAAGGCATAACCCTAACCCGAAAATCGAAAACACTTAACCGGTAGCCTAATCCTAACCTTAAACGTAAAACGGAAGCAAATGGGCAAGATGAGATTATGGAACCCCATAAAATAGCCCCAGTAAACAAACCTCCCAGCCACCTGTAATACGGGACCTGGCTACTAACTGCGATCTAGCCTGATTTTCTATCAAACGACTGAAAGAAAGCATATTTTTGTTCGTGGTTTCTTTAAAGTATATTTGAATTTGCAAGGCCATCGAAAATCAATGGGGAAATATATGCTGCTTAAGTAGTCATTTTTTATCGAGTACGGTTTCTACATGAGATTGAAAAGCAGTGTATTCAAAGGTTGACATCCTACAGAGTCCGAAATATTATAAGATAATGCCGAAAGATAATCAGCATTACAACCGCGCCTAAGTAATCCTTCCCAATCGAAAACGCATTCCAGAATTCCAGCCGACATTTCATGAGATCGGTCACTCTATGCACATGTAGTCAGCACTGGTCCTCGGTTGAACACTGATCAGGGTCCTAGGTTGGTCCCAACCTCTGGGATGACAGCAGAAGCAACAACCTGATGCCGTATAAGCACCTTCTTCCGGGAATGATGGCTTAAGCATACGGCAGGTTCTGCCAACCACGGAAAAGACCGAAAGGCAAGAATCAGCGGGGATTTTGCTGGACCGCTTTGCAAGTTCGAATTGCATTAGAACGTGTGATTAAAAGAAGATTCAGAAAATTATGCTGCACTTACTAGAATTGTTGTGATCTGTAAGTTAGAAGGAGGCGAACCCGCCTTCAGTGAATACTCATACCAGTAGTAGTGAAAATGTGATTTCCAGATGGCATCCCAAAAGAAAAATGGACATTCACTAGGCGGGGTTTATTTGCGGCTCGACATTTAGAGTAGACATTTCGGCCACCCACCTTCAAAGACTGGAAAGCCCTCTGCACAGCTCTCATTTTATGGCGCATTTTTGCTGACCGGTGGGCTGAATCAGACTCCCGTTTGCCTGTGACATGTGGGTGGCCGGAGTCGTTACTCGAAACGTCAGACAGCAGATAAGCGTCGTCCGGTGAACGCCCCTTATTTTTTAAAAATTGCACACAAACCGACATATATTTGGGGGCAGGGTTGTTGAATGAATAGCATGTAAAGCATCGATGTCCCTCTGTTTGTTTTCGTGCATTAAAAGGCACAAAACAGCCCTTATTCAGTACAATCGTGCACAACTTCACACAATTTGCGAGTAATCAAAAAAGACAGACAGGCGCCATTGTGGAGCAGGCCGCTTTGCTACATCCCCGGATCAAAGAGGAGCCTACTTTGTGCAGCTTCTTCTAGGGAGCGGACAAAATCCTTCTGGCACCAACTTTAAGGAGTATGCACGGAAGAAATCGAGCACTGCAGACATGTATATAAACTAAGTGACATTGGATTTCGTAGAAAAGATGATCCTCCTCTTCGGACATTAGAGAGATTGAGTTACTCAGTCAACAGTTCCTCAATGGCGCGCGAACACCTGTCATCGGAAAGTGGAATTCGCACTGCGTTTAGAAAGTTCCGCCTGTTTGAATTCATATTGGATTCGATTAGCCAATCACAGCAAGCGCATCCACAGCAAGGGTACATGACCTTGAAAGATTTGCCAGGCGAATTACGACTCGCACTTCACTGCCATTAGGGGCATTTAGGTGAAAGTGTTGTGCCCCGTCTCACTGTCCAATTTATCATGCAAACAAAGTGACCTCTCGTCCCCTTCATTGTGCCTTTCAGTCTTTTTGTCGAATGCCTCTGCTAGGATAAGTGTTCATTAATTATGCATTTGCATATACAAGTAAACAACATTTGTGGGGTATTATCATGTCTGCCCATAAAGTGTTGCGCAAATAAGGACCTGTCACTACAGCTAAAACCATGAACAAACGGCGTCCACAACGAACCTTAGGCCAGGCTCTCAGCAGAGGAGGATAGATGCCAGTGAAAGGAGGATTGCATTCTGAACAGAATGGAAAATAAGCAGTTGGAGCGGACTGAGTGTGTTCGTGCCCGCATAATCTGCACTTAATGCACTGACCAGTTTGACTGTTTGCGGCCGGCTCTATATTATGTAGAACCGCACGCTGACAGGGATTGTTTGGATGTGGTGAGGACTACTATACAGGACATCTGAAAAACAGATGGATGAAGCATAGCTGGTATGCATATGGAAGCTTGGATTGGAGAGGAACGCAGTGCGTATAGTAGATGCCAAGACTGATGTTCCCCAGCAATCCCGCATAGTGAACCATCGGCGGACAGGCTTAATTTCTCCTTAGAAAGAAATGAAGTCTCATATGCAATGCGAAGCCCTGTTGCTCTCATAAAGGAAATCCAGGCCGATCTTTCCTGAGCTTCGGACAGCTGATCAAACATGGATGGAAGCGCTATCACCGTGGACGGCAGAGATTGTAGCTCCGTCACAGAAAAGTTCGGCCTTCTATCTCAAAACATGCCATCGTCCGTCAATCCATTCTGTTGAGGGGTTGGCCCATCGGCCTGAAGACCTGCTCCGTTGTAGGGGACACCTTACACATCAGCGCATTTCTCTATCCGAGAGAGTTAGTTCATAATTTCCATTCACCCACGCCAATTTAAGTCGGCTTCTTGCCTTTAAGCCGCATTTGCCCAGATTCCAATCTCACTTTGCAAGATAAAGGGGCATGTGAGCAGATCACAGCACACACAGATTTCGATAATCTTCACTGATCTACCACTATTATAGCTGGACGACAGTTATCTGGAATCTCATTTTGCAAGCATTCACTGTTCCTTGAAGAAGGGGACACGATCGCTGGGATAGGACCTTTATAGCCTGACGTTTCGGATTCCTGCTCGAACCCATCATCAGAGACAAAAGCAGATACGGGAACCCGGAAACCTAAGCCTAAAGGCATAACCCTAACCTGAAAATCGGAAACCATTAACCGGTACCCTAATCCTAACCTCAGCCGTAAAACGGAAGCCAAATGAGACAGATGTGCTTATGGAGACCCGCAAAATAGCCCCAGTAAACAACCCCCCCCCCCAGCCACCTGTAATACGGGTCCGGGCTACCAGCTCCGATCTGGCCGAATGTTTGTACGGAGAAACTAACAAAGCGCCGACCTTTCGGTTTGAACAGGCCAGGCTGACGTAGTAATTATGAAGGCGGTGTACGCACTCGCACCTGTTTCTGGATGCGGGCGTGCTTACGGAGTAAGCTGAGTAAACCAGACCGGCCTCAAGGCATATAAGCATCTGCCACGCCATAGGTTCGCGGCCTGCTGTGCGCTGGCATCTGATTAACTGCCGGTAGATGCACTTGCTCTCCCGCCGGGCATAGAGGTCTTGAGCATGGCCGCCCAGTCATCATGGTTCTTCTGGCCGCCGTTGGGGTGTTGCTACTGCTGTTGGCCAAATACCTGCTCAAGTGTTTGTTGGGAACCAGGGGGTGTGGTGGTACGCCTAGCGCGGGTCCAGACGCGCCAGCCACCTGCGCCCTCCCCCCCTCCGCCTTCGGTGGTCTTGACCATGTCTTGAAATCGGGTCCAGGTGCGGGTGGAGGAGAGAGTGCGGGGAAGATGTTGCACTATAAATTAATTCACGGTAAGTTACCATGCCTGCTCCACTGCTGAGGTTTCAGTGGGCGGCAATAAGTCTTTGGGTTGCATCAAATGGCGACGAATTGTTGCCTGTGGTCGATGGGCAATGCCTACCCTGATAGATTTTTTCACTAGACGCTTTGATAATGGAGAACCGCCCCAGCTCGTCGAAACATCAGCCAAACGAGTCCCTCGATCCGGTGAGTACTTAATTTTCCTCAGATTATCAATCCGGGTCTCTTATTTTTGCTAACCTGAACATTCAGTAAGCTTCTGCAGCTATATGTTATAGGAGAGCGGCTGTGTACGTTTGATTTTCTGGAGTTTTATGCAGGCAAACCGAGACTGCTACCAGTTCCTTAATGCATCTACCGGTTTCTACTGTATAAACGCATGCCATGGTCTTAGCTGATGAGCAAAATGTCTAAACGCCTATGTACACCCTACCAAACAGAAAATTCACACGATTGCAGACTGTCTTTCATGAAGCCCATTCTTGCACTCTTGCGCTCAAGTGCGTGCTGTGTTTTTCAAAATGAATAGTCGACAACACCCAGGAACGAGGGAAACTCGCAAATGCCTTCCAAGCATGGAAATATGTACGCTGATAATAATTGATAGAACAGTCGAAAACCTCCCAGCGCTCTACTCAAAACTGGTAACCATTTTCAGGTTCGACAAGCCTCTATGAGCGAGATCAGCTCAAAAGTCAAATAAACAACGCCATGGCGTATGAAAATGCAATGAGTATTTTTTTCAAATAATAATAAGAGACGATGTCGCTTCTTTATTATGTACAAAAGGCCTCTCCTCTGGAGGGAGAAAAAATAAAATTAGGTTTGTTGAAGTACCTGGCAGTTGGCTAGAGTTTCTGACTCTTACAAAGTAAGAACAGTTCGCGGTTTCAGACCATGCCACTAAACAGTTGTGAGGGAAACAAGGCAACGATCCGTACTGTTCTGGCTTCGGGAGCTGGATTTGCTGTTAGTCGGATCACGTGACTGTTCACTGGCCTCATCCACAACACCCGCGCCAGGTCTGCGTCTTCGTTCGACCTTGGCCTTCTCAACGTGCTTCTTGCGCTCAATTCTATTCCAGTAGCGGCCGAATTTCAGCTCGCTCTGAGCGTCGTCATCAGTGGTGAGACCACAACGTTCCTCCACCTGGTGGCGGGACCGAGTCCTGATGGATTTATTTCTAAAACGAAGCCTTACAGGTCAAATCATTTCAAGAGGGGGAGAGCCAACAGTCACGCCGGACTACACTTGCCTGATAGGACGCCGGGTGATGTAGCGAGTGCCATCAGTTCGCTTCTTAACCACCCACTCCATTAGGGGAGGGGGGACTGCCGGCGAAGTCGCGCCGCCCGTGGCGGCTGTTCGGTCTGGATGGTGTGTGTAGCCCGGATTGCCAACCCCTACGAGGGATGGGGCGCCGACGGCATGGCCTTCGTACCAGTTGTGGGGAAACACGCCGCCAGGGAGATGGTAAAGGGAGCTCATCTGTTCATTCGCGCCACTGGAGACTGCTGTGGTAACACCGGTGCAGTCCTTTCCCACATCCTCCTTGGTGGTATCAACCATGTCGGCGTAGGCGTAGGGTGTCTCGTAAATATTGGACAGAACGTCCGAGTACTAGAAGAGGGGAGAAGGTAAGAAGGTAAGGTTGTCAAGGTTAAAAAGTGTCGTGTTGGGAGAAAATAATTAAGAGGTAGACCGATAAAT
Source organism: Spirometra erinaceieuropaei (assembly GCA_902702965.1). NCBI lineage: Eukaryota > Metazoa > Platyhelminthes > Cestoda > Diphyllobothriidea > Diphyllobothriidae > Spirometra > Spirometra erinaceieuropaei. The sequence goes on from CACRXP010000296.1 coordinate 62,293, forward strand.
AAGGGAGGAGGGGCGGGAGGTGGGGGTGCCAACTTTTTCTCTGGTGAGGGAGGGACTGACGGTAACTCGGTTTTACAGCACCACTTATCTCGTCAGTTTTGCCTCGTTTGTGGTCTGTGCGTTGCGTGTATATGCTCACTAATTTGTTTTAAGCCGCTGTGTCGTTGTCAATGGAACTGTAGTATTGTTTACTTGGTCCCTTTTGGCCTGTCAGACGGCTGCTTGTCCGCACCTCTTGTCTCAAGAGGCCAGTGCTAATTTACTCCAGGAAGCCGGTCCAGTGTACCCCCATTCAGACAAAACGCGAGTCAAGAACCTTCTTCGCCCGCCGTTTCGGATTTACTCTCGAACCCATCATCAGAGACTGTACCCGATGCAATATTTATGGGATGTAGTCACTATGATACTGCACAGATATGATAATTAGCGTCTCTCCCCTACATCGAGGATGGTTGTCCTCTGGTGTGCTAGTGTCTTGCTGGCCGGCATGTACAGTGAGTGACCGATCTCATGAAATGTTGGCCGACATTCTGAAATGCGTTTTCGATTTCGAAGGATTACTTAGGTGGGGTTTTAATACTGATTAGCATGCGGCATAATCCAGTAATATTTCGGACTCGCCAGGATGTCGGCTTTTGAATGCACTTATTTTCGATCTCCCGCAAGACCCAAACTCGGTAAAAAATGACACTTAATTAGCATGCATTTCTCGATGGTCTTATAAATTTAAATATATTTTATAAAAAACATGCACAAAATATGCTTTCTTCTACTCATTCCGTGGCAAATCACGTCGACTTTACATTATATGCTTGAGACAGGGTATATTTAGGTCTTTAAGAAGTCTTCCGATTCCCGAATAATTTTAAGCCAGATCAGCCGTTGAATTAGCGTTTAGTGATTTCATTCTACGAGACTCATGCTTTCCGTGTAAGGAAAATAATTTTTTCCTCTGTGCCTTTAAGAAGATACCATCTAGATTTTATGAAATTGTGCAATAAGTGCGCACTATGTTGTACATTTCAGGAGGAGCAATGGTAAACAGACGGGTACGATGCTGTATGAATGTACATCACACGGTCTTAAAAATCGTATGATTAAAAACCTCTTTTAAACCGAAATATACCATGTCTTCAAGCATAAAATATAAAGTCGACGTAAGTTGCCACCGAATGAGTAGAAGAAAGCATATTTTGTGCATGTTTTTTTATAAAATATATTTAAATTTATAAGATCATCGAAAATCAATGCGGAAAATGCCTGCTACTTAAGTAGTCATTTTTTACTGAGTTTGAATTTTGCAGGAGATCGAAAAGAAGTGCATTCAAAAGCCGACATCCTGACGAGTCCGAAATATTACTGGATTATGCCGCATGCTAATCAGTATTAAAACCCCACCTAAGTAATCCTTCGAAATCGAAAACGCATTTCAGAATGTCGGCCAAAATTTCATGAGATCAGTCACTCACTGTAAGTCGTTAATTACTGAAGTTTTGTCGTCCGTGTTGAATGTAGACGGGATGATAGCTCGGCCGTCTGGCTTACTAGCCTGCACGTTTACCGAGGGCTAATCACTTTGACCAAAGCAAGTCTCAACATCGAATAGAAGGTCGGAAGGTCATTGCGCTTGTTAATAGACTGGGGTCCCCTGAACCATGACCCAAGCAACTCGCGGCTTATGCGATTACCGTCCCTCACGAGAATTTCAGCCTCATCGAACTTAAGTGTGCGGTTGGGTCTCGTCGAATGGGCCGCGACTTGAGAGTTGGCCTCATTTCTCCGCACTGATACCGCATTTTCGGCGATTTGCGTCCGGAACAGTCTCCAGCTTCTCTGACGTAGTTGTTTTGCCCATAACTGCACCAGATCCAGATTTTTCCTGCTGCAGCAGTGGGTCTGTTGGTCTCAGCACCTAACGCCTAATGGTTACCTGCGGTCTATGTGGGACTGCGACTCCAAGCAGCGACAGAATACCAGCGAAACAGGTGTCTGGATACGACGCGGTTATACCCCTGAGGCAGATGCATTTCGGCTCTCATATTCAGATTAACTGTCGGACTTGACTATTAGGTTTCATTCCGAATGATTTACTCCAAGTTAGCGGACTAATCTCTGACGACGAGATTAGAAGACTGAAACTAATAACTCCGTCACATTCATATTCCCCATTATGTTTTTGCGTAGCGTGAATACAGCTTTAAAACTAGACGGAGGATGGATTGAGTTAAAAATGGGTCTTGAGGTTCTCTGGCACCCTCAAATTCAACTTTTGCCTTGTTTAAACTTATTCCTGCAAAATAGTATTTCGAGATACTGTTTTGGTCATTTAACACAAACCGTAAATATGGAATCACGAATCAACGAGAAAATGCTCATCGCGGGACTTTAGCTCGTTAAAGATGAGAGGTTGGTCGCTGAAAAAAGGTGTGTCCATGTAAGTTTTCGGACCGATTATGGGATTCATCTTCAGCGCTATAAAGAAATCAACAAAACAAACAGTTTAGATTGTGAACTAACTAATCGGCTCGGTCCGTTATCACTGTGGTTGGCTGTGCTAAGTTTTTTAACAGTCAAAATCACAACGACACAAGACTGAGCTGATTGGGCACTTTATGAATGGAACTGTTCGTTTTATTGATTTTTTTAAGTCTGAAGACGCGCTCGAGAGCAATTTTGAGTATTTTCTTCTCTTGATTGCGTCGCGTATCCCAAATCCTCAGGAAACATTCAGTGATCAAACACGTACAGTTTCGAGACACCTACGGATTGACAAGTATTATCGACGTTCTCTAGGTGAGTAAAAACGGATTAGGTGAGACAACTGCTCGTTGTCAGTCTTGGTGATCCATTTAGGTACACGGGGTCTCCTTCAAAAACTTCGGGTTGCGGATGTATTTCAGGAAAAAGTGTTCATGATTAATGTCACCAACGGCTTCCTGGAAGGGTACGTACTGACGAAGAAATTATATCACACATTACTCCCCCTAAAATTGTCTCCCGTTGCGGAAAATTAGTTCTAAAAACGCTTTATGACCAAAAAATATGGATTAAAACCCACGGTCCCTCAAAGAGGGTTTTATTGTGGTTGAATGCCGACGACTACTAAGTCAGAAATGGCCATCTCAGTCGTAGTCGGTACTCCTCTTTCTTTATGGTTCTTTATGGCCTTGCGATTGCCCCCAATGACCCTAGATTGAGATCCCCAAGGCGCTATGGGACGGGCGTGTCCCACAACCTAATCGGTGAACTCATTTTCGCCACCACAGGTAGTATTCCCGATTGAAGCCTGCTCAAGAGTAGAGCGTTGACAAAAGAATCTGGGTCTTAGTCGCAAGGGGTGCAGACCTGGGTACGAGTAAGACTGACTGTGGCAGCCAGAAGGCCAGTCTCACTGATCCTTCTAGTCTTTAACTTGCATTCTGACTGACACTTTGATGATGCACTTAAATTCAGCAAGTCCTACAACGGGCCTTAAGCTTGAGGTGCCCCTCACGGCCAATCCCACTCTCTTCGGTGTTAAAGATGCTGTGGTCACAACCATAGTACGTCTTAAGTGAGAAACCGATTCAGCCAGGAGAGGCTCGCGCATGAAAATATTGACGCCCAGTAGTGGAGGTTGCCTTGTACGAGATTTTCGGGGTTACCTATGCCTACGCCCTAACTTTTGGCCTTAACTGTAGCCTTTCTCGCGACAAAACTAACCTCCCGCCGCAAGTGATATCGGGGGTCCATAACTCCGTGTCCTACCCTGGAGAGGATTGGTGGGGGATGGAGTTGAATCTCCGAGTCTCAAAAGTGCGCCAGACGTTCTGCCTCCGGGTTATCGGAGTAAGGCCTGCTAGTAATTTCTCGCAAGGTGGGCTGATTTTACTATGCATATAAAAGTCTTGAATCGGATATTTGCACGACGCGGAAGAAGAACGAAAAAACTGGAGGTTGTTAGCGTCGCCACTGCATGAGAACCATCCTTCGAGTGATGTACACCAAATTTTACAGTGAACACCGGCCGAGCCAACGCTGCGAGGATGACAGACCACTCAAGAAAAACGGAAGGGTGCTTTGGGAACATCTTTCACCGTCCCATGCATGAGGTCCGTGATGCTGTCCTCGACCCGGCGACTTCATCCACCATGAGGCGTCGAAGAGGTCAACTCGAAACCTGACAGGCAAGGCATGAAGGTGGTTGCCGATACACGCGAAGATGCGAGTTCCAGGAACTAGTTGACAATAAGTAGAAGCGATCGCCGGGACAGAGCTTTATTCGCCCAACGTTTCGAATTCTCGATAAAACCCATCGTCGGAGACAGTGAGAGATACGGTGATTCGTCGCAGGAAGTCGCAGTATTTATAAGATGCTGGCCGGTTAGCCAAATGGCCGAGCCCATCGTCACGCCAGCATTCAACAGGGGTAATGAGATTTCAGCAGTCAACAACTTGCATGCTGATCGTCAAGTAAGTAGCACACCAGCGAGCAATAAACCTCGACGAAGGGGAGAACGGTTAATTATCATAGGTAGGCAGTAGCCTAGCGACTGCATCCTATAAATACTGCAAATTCCTGTTCAAATCACCCGTATCTGTCTCTGATGTTGGGTTCGAGCGAGAATTCGAAACGTTAGGCGAATAAAGCTCTTAGTTCAGCGATCACTTCTACCTCTTCGATTCCCACCGTTTTAGCCTAGTGCCTGTAACATTTTACTCTAGTCGAAGGGTCCTTGGATATTTTACGTTTCGCTCTGATGTGGACTACAGGTAAGACTGTATGCGACTTCCTGCTCCGGAAGAGGTGGGTGTTTTTCGTGTTTAACATGGAAGCTAACAAGTACAAAACAAAACATGTGTAGCAAAATTAGTTTTTCATGTCCCGATGGGGGCAGACAGCCCAGCAATGTGTTTCAAGACAGATGCTGAGTGTATCCAATATATCTGGAAACAGGTGATTTCATTGTCACACTGTCTACAGGACAGTTTTTGATAATACACCTTCTGGGTTTTTTTAAGAACAACTTAGGCAGCTGACCTTTTCAAGTGTCTCGTGGAAGCACGCTAATCACCAGAGCAGAGAAGACAAGCTACCCCAAAACGTGTATTGTCATGTAGAAACGTTGTCCCATAAACGACAACTCGGCCTGCGACAACAAAATTTAAAAAACATTGCAGGATGATTGTTGAAATCGACGTCTACATTTTTGCCAAACTTCTTCTATTCAGCATTTCTGAACGGCCACTGAATCAAGTCCGGATACGCCCCCCTTCTTTGTTTGCTTACGTTACCACGTTTTTTGGCTCCTGAAGCAAATACTCCCTTATATTTAGTTTCCTTCTCTTTGCATGCTTTATCCTGCGCAAGACTCTTGCAATCTGGTTTGCTGTAATCCCGCGGTTGGACAGTCTTTATGCTATTTTCTTTTCCATTTATGAAGCATGGTCATCAAACCCATGGTCCAAATTGGAGACGGTCCTCCGGCCACAATTCTTGGCCGGATTTATGGATTTAAGAATTGCTGAGAAGTAAAATAGTTCAAAAACTGTACGAAAGACATTACTAACAGTCCGATCACTTCATGAATAAAATCATAAGCGCATCGGCTAGCCTGAACTCAACCAAGCGATATCTTTGTCAGTATACGCTCCCGGATGTCTCACAGCATCCATTTCATCATTCTTATTTTAAAAACTAATTGTTTTCTTAAGCTCTTTGAAAGATGCCTACCAAGTAGAAACTTTGTTCCATAACTGACAACTGTCACTGGTTCTGATGATGGGTTCGAGCGAGAATCCGAAACGTCAGGCGAATAAAACTCTTGTTTCAGCGATCGCTGCCATTCCTTATGAAGGTGGCTTTTGGACGCCCTATTGACCTCCTATATTCGATCCACGTCGCTGGAGGGAAGAATAGATCAAGCTCTCCAAACTGGCTGTCGCAGATCATCATGCGTGGAGAGACACAAGTCGCGACATCATCGAGGTCGGCCGGCCCGCATCAAGTAAATGCACCGAATCCAAATGTAGTCCCTGCACTCCTTCTCAGTCAGTCGTTAGTGAGCGTATATGTCATACACCCTTACGGTAAAACACAGTTACCAAGCGAAAATAACGGATGATCAGCAAATTCGCTTCCTATGAGGGTCAGTGTACTACCGGCCAAGTAGTATAGGCGCAAGCAGTTCAGCCCTAGAAATCGGGCGCAACAACTAGGGTAGGAAGAGGCAAGGGCTTCCGATAGGTCCGATCTAACAGTTGCACTAACCTTGCATTCCTCAGTGGGACCGTCCTGCGTTGCACTGACATGGTTTGGGTCGTTTATGGTTGAGGGATGCGCAGCCCTGAGGAAGAAATGATCATAGAGCTCGTAAGGATGCAGACCCAGGGGCGGAGGGAAGGGGAAGAGGGGGGCAGGCCCCAGATTATGGAGGCCCCTTGGATGCCAGAAAGGGCTGGCGGCTGGGGGAATCGGTTGCAGTGGCGGATAAGGCAAAGGAGGCGGTGGGCAAGGTGGAGACTGGCATTCACTGGGCCGTGGTTTGGCTGCAGGAACGTCAGGGGAATTGGTGTAGTAGGGGGACGGTGGATGGTGTTGTGGCGACTGAGGGAGGGAGGCCAGGTTGTTGGAATACTGGTGTCCACCGGAGCTCAAGGAGACAGGCGTGCTGATACAGCCATGTTTTATGGGTGAGTTGGGATGCTGTCTGGGGTAGAAACCGCGACCGCTGTCACCGCTGCAACTTCCCTGCCCGCTAAGCGACTTGAGATTGGATCCAACGAGGCTGTTATTGCTGTCTGAAAGGGTTACAAAGTGGGGGGGGGGTGGTGAAAAAACGTAAAGCACAGTCTGCAGGAAAACCAGCATCGGGATTCACCTTGACGGTGGTTGACAATCAACGTCACTCATGGCTTACTGTATGAGTTTGACAGCACACCTGGCTATTCACATGATCGGGATTATAAGGAAGCCGTGTGGAGAACACATTAATAACTAGCAATGACTAAGGCAACTCGAATGTTCACTATAAATTGTATTCACCAGCCCGACTACGAACAGCAGGAAAAAGACCAGTAAGCATGAAAAACGAATGCTCAAAAGCCTTATGACCTGATCACAAAGCATGCATGCATGCGATACGGGAGGTGAGCTGCAGTGTTGTATCCAATACGTTAAAACAAAAGGGACAGTTGAGAAATAGGCACGAGATTGTCACATCCGCCTTTGCACCGTAAGGCGTTGAGACACTGCTCGCGGGATTATATCGAAAGGAGCCTTTAACTAAGATTTACAGTCTCTGGCGGCTGCGCGATTGAGACGACGTTCACGGGCGAGAGATTCAAAAGTCACACAATCTCGTAGTCAAGCAGTACAGTCTACGCAGACCGACCACTTATGTAGCTTTGACCTGCGGACGGTTCACTAAGCAGACTGCTTTGGATTGCTAGTTACATTGCGAAGTATGGGAAGGAAGGAAAAAATGCAAAAATGATTTAAAGAGGACATTTCAACTCTTCATTCTCCTTTTCTGCGTGGTTGTCGCCTCCTGTCAGAGTCTGTCTGGTTAGCTGTCATCCGCGCCCTCCCCACGTGGCTACCTACTTTGCTCAGGCAAAATCGCGGCCCAGAATATGAAGGCGGGAGGACATTGCGCTTACTAAATGGTCGTGATCCGAAGAATCATGACTCTAGCAGATTGCGACTTGCGCGGTTGTCGCCTCTTGCGAGAGTCACGGCCTCGTCAAACTTGAAGGTGTGGCCGACCTTCCCCTGTAGGCCCACACGCAACACAAAGGTCTCGAAACTGACTTTCTCCCGCCTCTCAACCTGGAAGAAAGCACTGTGGATGTGACTACGGCTTCGTTCGAACGTGACTTCTTACTGACTGTTTGGTGGACCATCGCCTTGCAACTGCGCAGGCGACGGTTAGTTATAAGAACATCAAGTCAGGTAAATTCACTATTGTTGGAGGCGACTGAAGGTCCAGTAAATTTCGTCAATCACGTGAAGTTTAGCGTCAGAAGATACCACACCAACAGCACAGGTACTAGCTAAATGCCCAGACACGCGTGTTTCGCCGGTTTTGCCGCTGTATGGCGCAGCTGCGAGGGGTTCGGCTCGTCAGTGGGTCCCCCACTGCAACTGCAGACCTTAGTATAAACTGATATACTCCAAGTTTGCAGTTAATGTATGAGGAAATTGTAAAAAGCGGCAATTTCTAAACTGGAGCATCTATCAAAAAGCACATAGAGAATGCTGAGGGACCCACTGATGAGCCGAACCCCTCGCATCTGTGCCATGCAGCGGCAAAATATCGGCGAAACACGTGTCTGGGCTTTTGGCTAGTACCTATGCTGTCAAGCATGGTATGTCGTGCTATCTGAGTATGTACTACTGGCTGCCCTTTGGCAGTTTATGAATATTACGCGGTTATTCCGCAGCGACTGATGGACTTTAGTCCAAATAGTCACATCGAATTTCAGTCTGAGCCTGTAAGCCTCAGATTGACTTACTCCAAATTAGCAATTAAGTTCTAGGGAATTTAAAAATCTGCAATTTCAATAGTGGGCTATCAATCAGAAAGCACACCGAGGGCCCAGAGGAAACGACTGATGATCCGAAACCCACCACAACTGTGCCATGCAGCGGCAGAATATCGGCGAAACAAGTGTCTGGAATTTTACCTGTGCTGTCGAGTATGACATGTCGCGCAACCTACATATGCGCAGACTTCACATTTGCCTATGTGGGCATGGGGGTCAGAAGAGGAGAAGGGAATGCACAAACAAGGTGCCTACCGCCATTACCGGAGGCCTCTGAGGCAAGCTTGACTTGGCCCACGCGTTCGCAACTGCGATTGGTGAGTCTGCGGCTGGCCATCTTCACCTGTGCTGACGAGGCGTTGACAGTCGTGGCTCCAGGTCTGGGAAAGGGGAATCTTGGGGGTGGAGCTCCGAGCCTCGGCAGGAGTGACTCTTCACTGAAGGGACCGGTGGGTTCAGGCAGGGACCAAATGGATGAGGGCCCCCTACCCATGGAGAGGCGTGAGGAGAGTCCAGTAGAATCAGCTGCCAGATCCACGGCAGCGGGAGCGGTTGAGTTGGCCAGAGTTG
>CACRXP010000296.1:71761-83089 GCA_902702965.1 Spirometra erinaceieuropaei
CTTCTGCTACCTTTGTCAGTGGCAGAGCAAAGTGATGGGTTCTAGAGTGGATGCGAAATTCCCGTTCGAGTGATTGAGTCACTCTCTTCTTAACTGCTTCCTGTCTGTCGACACCGTCTTCGACCTGATAGCCTCCAGTCTGATTGACTGGGATTGCTGTGCCAGAGTCAGGTGTATGTTGCTCAAGTCTTCTTCGCCAGGCTCCTTTGGAATGTTGGTGGTTGTTGTCGTTTGCGAAGCATTAATCAAACATTCGTGCATTTAAGTTGGCATGGCGCCTTAAAACTGCTGGCCTGGATAGTTGTCAACCGGACGGGACGACTCGGTTTTAGGGAATGAGGCCCAAATTCGCTAACTAGAATTCAAATCACTAGTAAGTCATCACCACATAGGTATGACTGTCGTTGACTGCCATGCGCACGTTGTTGTTTACAACTTTTAGTTCGGACACTTGAGTCTACGAAGGCCCCGTGGAAAGGGGCAACCCATGGAGCCAGAAGTCGCTAAGCGCGTTCTGCCTAATGAACTATAAGCGATATGTCTGCTATTCGTGTGAGGGTCGATATTCCCAAAGTGACTCCGGTAGAGGGACACGCACAGACTATGACGCGGAGCTCACTCATCTCGTTGTGTCTTGTGGCTCTCTCTCTGACTCTATCGCTCTGTCTCTGTCCCTGTCTGTCCTTCTCTGTCCCTCTCTCTCTCCCTCTCTAGAATCCCCGCCAGCAACCGCGCAGTAGCGCGTGATATAGGCAGAATAGCGTTGCGGACAAGGAAAAGGGAGACTGAAATGGCCGTTTCTGGCTTGTTGGCCATCATCAGCCAGTCGCACCCGACTCGAGGTATGAAAATCAATCTCGCGAAATGTTGATAAGAAGTCCAACGCCCTAACCATCGGGCCACTGTCCCGTCGGTTGCGATCGGGCATATTAACAAAGCAACCCTATTATTCAGAAGGAGCAAGCATGCTTCAGTCTCCAGGGGTTCCAGATCAAATCTTACGCGGGTAGTAGCAATTAAGTCACATTTGAGAGTGCGTCAAAGCCTAGAATAATCTGAAAGTGCTACTAATTTGAACAACTCTAACCACATCGTATAGCGCAAAACTGACGGCTATTTGAAGTATCGCGACTGAAAACCCTCTATGAAAACGGAGCCGCACGGTCTGGAGGATTTAAAAACAACTGATATATTGCAAAATAATAAATAATAAATAGGTTCAATTTGCTGTATACTTGAAACCGGTCTCTTTATTCGAGCAGGCCAAGTATACTAAACTTGCTGACAAAACGCATCGCTCCAATAAACTGCAGGACCAGGAATTTTAACAACATTATAAGGATACAGTGTGTGACTGATCTCATGAAATGTTGGCCGAAATTTTGGAATGCGTTTCCGATTAGGAAGGATTACTTACGTGAGGTTGTTATACTGATTATCACGCAGCATAATCTTATAACGTTTCGGACTCGGCAGGATGTCGGCTTTTGAATGCACTCCTTTTTGACCTCTTGCAGAAACCATACTCGGAAAAAGGCTACTTAAGTAGCCTACATTTTCCCTATTGATTTTCGATGTTCTCATAAATTCAAATGTATTTTACAGAAAACATGCACACAAATATGCTTTCTCTTGCTCATTTGGAAGGAAATAACATTGTCTTCATATTTTATGCTCGAAGAAAGTGTGTATTTAGGTGTTAAACAAGTGTCTAATTATGAGGTTTTTAAGACCGTGTGATGTCCAAGCATGCAAGAACGCACATGTCCGTTTTCTTATGCTCCTCATGAAATGTACAACACAGTCCGGATTCCGTGCAAAATTTCATAAATTCTATGTGCTATCTTCTTGAAGACATAGAGGAATATATGATTTTCCTTACACGGAAAGCGTGCACCTTGGAGACTGAAAGTGCTAATGGCAAATTAGGCTGAAAATTATTCGGGAATCGGGAAACTTTTCAAAAACCTAAATACACAATTTCCCTGGACATAAAATATGAAGACAGTGTGATTTTCTTCCGAATGAACAAAAGAATGCATATTTTTGTGCATGTTAGCCATGAAATACATGTGGATTTATAAGACCATGGAAAATCAATGGGAAAAATGCATGCTACTTAAGTAGTCACATCTGAGAACACGCCAAAGCCTAGAATAGTCTGAAAGTGCTACTAATTTGAACAACTCTAACCACTTCGTACAGCACAAAATTGCCGGCTATCTGAAGTCGTGTGCATTATCGTTCGTAACCGAAAGCCCCTATAAAAACGGAGCCCGACAGCTTAGAGGATTTAAAAACAATTGACATACTGTCGCTTTATATTTCCTTAGAAATTATCTACGAAACTGGAGTAGATCAGTTTATCCAATTTCTATAGGCTCAGACCGAGAATTTTATGTAGATAATTTCTGAGGAAATTAGAAAGCGACAATTTATAAATTGGGGTATCTACCAGAAAACACACGGGGAATGCTGGGGGACCCATTGACGAGCCTATCCCCTCGCAGCTGCGCCATGCAGCGGCGGAATATCGGCGAAACACGCTAGTACCTGTGCTGTTATTATGGTATCACCTTACCCTAAATTGACCTATCGCATAATAATAAATAATAAATACGTTCAGTTTGCTATATACTTGAAACCAGTCTCTTTATTCGAGCAGACCAAGTAAACTCTATGTAGTATCTTCTGAAGGACATAGAGAAATATATGATTTTTCTTTACGCGGAAAGCGTGCACCTTGTAGACTGGAAGTGCTAAACGCTGGTGCTGTGGCAGATCAGGCTGAAAATTATTCCGGAAGCGGGAAACTTTTCAAAAACCTAAATACACACTTTCATTGGGCATAAAATATGAAGACTATGTGATTTCCTACCAAATGAACAAAAGAAGGTATATTTTGTGCATGTTTTCTATGAAATATATGTTAATTTATAGGACTATCGAAAATCAATGGGAAAAATGCATGCTACTTACGTAGTCATTTTTTTACCAAGTGCGGTTTTTGCAGGAGGTCAAAAGAAGTGCATTCAAAAGCCGATATCCTGGCGAGTCCGAAATGTTATAGGGCTATGTTGCATGATAATCCGTGTAACAACCCCACCTAAGTAATCCTTCCTAATCGGGAACGCATTCCAGAGTTTTCGGCCAACATTTCATGAGATCGGTCACGCACTGTATTTTCATCACAATGAGGAAGTTCGGCCACAACAGTCTCACTGACTCACCCTGGACTGTTTCCATGTTAGCGTCAGTAGGGCCAGCTGGATTGAACCAGCCCTCGCTGTTGGCCTTGCCAGCCCTCTGGAGGCCCCCCGCTGGACCACTGCCTTCTCGCCGTGTGCCCATGCGGGGAGTACATCGGGGAGGCAGGAGGGCAGAGGCCGCAGGTGTTGCAGCTGGGGTGCTCGGGGGGCTCACAGCAGCGATGAATGGGGCCGTCTGTGCGGGAGTCTCCTGCTGATTGTCACGTTGCAGGGCGCTGGAGTAGAGACGTTTCACGTAGGCCAAGTTGCTGCAGTGGAGGGCGAGAGATTGCATCAGATGACTCAGCCGAACCAACTCCGCGTCAACGAGGTCTTTCTTCTGACTCTTTATGCCAGCTTTCTTCTGATTGCCATTCACTGCAGCATTGTTCTCTTTGGGTTCGTGATCGCTGCCGAGGAAGCCGGCAGTTGTCAGAGCAGTCCAGTTAAGTTTGTCAGTGGCGTTAGCCAATTTGCAGCCGGGATCACTTTCACCCTCCTGCAGGAAGGAATTGCACTAAATTAGATACTTTTAAGTGCATGTCTAGAAAGAGAGCATACACAGGATCAGAATTAAATGTCAAGAGTTAAAATAAAATGCTGCTGAGCTGCAGATGCGAGGGCGGTTCGGCAAAATAAACGTCCACTTCTAAATAACAACTAAAAAATCGGCAGACTGGCGGGTGATATTTGCTGTCAACAGATGCATCTGGGAAGCCAGCGAGTCGGTTTGCGCCCATTCCTGCATAAAGAGTAGACCCTGTTTAGGCAGCATTTGATGGAGTTCCCTGGATAACAGTTTAGTTTGCTTCGACCACGAGGCAAAGCTGGGATGTTGACAGTGTGTGCGTGTATGGGCGCCTGGCGTCGCATTTGTTTATGGGTGATTCACACCCCGCCCACCGTTCCCCGCTCCAGGCCCTACTCCACTCGGGGCCAAATTTTCTCCCTCTACAAAGCTCTAAACGCCGAGGCTCGAAAAGGTCAGAACTAAAGGTGAAACTCCTCTTGGATTTTGAATGTCAAGCCCACTACAGTGCACACTGTATGTGCACCTTAAAAAGAAAAAAAACAGCGAAATATCTGGCGTTAGAAAAGGAGCCAGGACACGCACACGTTCGAAAGGTACAAAAGTGGAATACATAGAGAATAGATTTTCCTAACGATTAGACCACTTTTACGGCCACGGGGAAATACAGAAATCAAGGAGGAACCATCTCTGGGGACGTTTGCTTGAGTAATTATCAGTCTCCACTGTTAAACCATCAAGCTCAAGCACTTGTTAGGATATTGTGTAAACTTGTGCTATGAACGTGATACCTGGATTCTACTCGCATTCTATCTTAAAAGTTTTCAGATGTTAATTAGTGAGGTCTTTGACTAAAGATAATAAAATATCATCTGAGAATCCCCCTTCCGTAAAGTAAGTTGAAGAACACGTTTGAATTTCAGCACATTCAGAGGGCACTATCGTTTTCTTCAAATACACACGACAGTTAACCGCGCTGGCACACGGAGGTTCACGTAGAATTTTTATATTTCTCTTCGTAAAGCACATCCAGAATAGCTCCCTACGTTGTTTATTTGAAAAAAAGACAAAAGAGTATTGGAAGAATGAGAAAAAGACGTAGCAGGAGAGAGTCCTTATCGGACTATTTTCCTGTTAAAGCCTTCAGAGACTGAATGACTTTCCAGAGTAATGCAGATTCGACAGTCGCATATGGTGTCGACTTCCTTTTTGCAAGGCAACAGGGTCTTCAAAAGACAGTTACTTATTAACACCACATATTGCAAGGTCTTACGGTAACGCCCAATGGGGACATGGAGGGAACAGCATAAAGATGGAATTCCCTAACTAAGCATGAAGTATGATCCCTTCATACTGATTAGTTTATACGTACGTAGTTGGCACAGTGTAATTCCAAACATGTTCACCAAACACAGAACGGCTGCTCATAAATCACTGGCAAGGTGTAGGTACGTAGCCCCACCTGATGGATGCAATACTGTTGGAGTCGGAGTTAGGGCTTAGGGTTAGGACAACCATTCTCAACCACTCAAAGTACAACCGTGCACTTCAAATAGCTTTTCTTTTTGCATACAACTACTTGACCTCGTCGCCTGTGCGTTCTCCGGCTCCATCTGCGAAAACTCCTATTATCACCGGTCCCGTATTACAGGCGGCTGGGGTTTGTTTACTTCAGGTGGGGCTACATAACCTTATCTGGTCAAATCACTTGTTTCCTTCCCAAGTGATTTAACCAAGCTTAGCGGAAAGAGAATGAAAGGACAGAGAAGCTTATTTTAGAAGGATTTTATGAAGACACTTTACATTTCAGACCGACACAGGAATGTAACTTCCCGTATGACGGATGGCTTTGCACTAAATACAAAGAGGTACCTCTTGCAGTGACCTAACTTAAATCCCAACCCTAACTGTAGCCCTGACCCAAATCCCCACCCAAACGCTAACTCTAACCCTTTTTTGAATTTATGACAAGGCCACCTATTGCACACGGGCCATATTCCCTCGTCCAGTCCATTTTGTAACGCATAAAACCCGTTTTCGGAAGTGCTCTGGCGCCTCTTCAGAGAATTTTGGAGAATGTGCCATCTGTATTCTAAAGCCCTAGAATTTTACTGATTTACAATAATTAAGAAGTCCACGCGATCAGAGACTGTGCCCTAGGGAAGAAGGAGACTCGTTCGCTCGAACAAGAGCTTTTTTCGTCTAACGTTTCGGATTCCTGCCCGAACCCAACATCGGCTCTACTATGAAACATTGAAAATCAGGCACAAATACAGTTTTTAAAGTCGTCCAGCTGATGTTTATACGCCTTGTAACTGTTTACCGAACACATAAACTTTGGGTGACTTTCGAAAATGTCGTCAAAATTTTGAAATCTGGATCCCTAAGCAGAACGGAAAAGCGAAAAAGTTGCTTACCACGCGATGCTGAAAGGAGTCCGCAGACGCGCCCCATTTTATAAACAAAACGTCGGTCATGAACCTGCGAATCGGAGTTATATCTGCCTAATGGACGTGGTTAGAAGTTCCTGGTCTTCACTAGCACACCATAGTATGACGGGTAGTCGGTGAGTGCGTGGGAGCTTTAGCCACATGGCAGTCAGACTACAGTGTAACAACCGGCATATAACCTCTATTTTCTGAACGCATCGTCCCACATATGACAAATATTCTGACACAGCTAAAATTACTTATTAGCGGGAGCATAAAAATACCGGATTGGCCAGCTGTATGAGACTAACAAAAAGAAGCCTGCGAACACGCAGGCAAAGCGATAGTCTATCGAATCCCGTGCCAAAACTGTCCTTGCCACTACACAGGCCAGACAGGACGACGTCTGAGCTCACGAATACTTGAGCACAAACGGGCCGTTCGGAGAGGCGACCCACTATCTCAAGTAGCCGCTCACACGCTCGAGGAAGGGCATGAGTTCGACTTCGCTGACACGCGGATACTGGCGCGAGCCGGCAACAAGACAGGGCGAGAGCTGTTGGAGGCGTGGGTGTCGGACACCAACTCTATCAACAGACACATCGATTTGCCTGCGTGTTATCACGCGCTCCGCCCACGCAGCTAGGTGGCGCAGCTCACACCGTCGCGAAGTACAAACGGTGTCACCACGCCGGGGGAACACCGTGGACCAGGCGGCACAAACCCTACCTAGCCACGGACGTACTCCCCCTCCCCCCCGCAAGGATGAACGATATAAATGTTCACAATTTGCTGCACTCGAGTAGCCTCTGATGATGAACTCTAGTTCGAGTTCGAAAGCTCAGGCAAATAAACCTACTGTCCCAGTGATCGTGCCTTCGCCTTCTTTTAAACAAGAACCTGGGATGCGCATATCCTCTTCCATTCGTGAGTTGCCAAACTGTTCAATCAGGCCTCGTCCAGTTTTGGTGACAGCCGGATCTTTTCCGCTGGAATTATGTGGGACCACCATCCAACGTTACCCAGTTGAGAGATGAGGGAGTGCTCTATCAAAAGCAGACCAAGTGCGGTTTGGACACTCACGATCTTCAGCGGGTCGGAGATTGGATAGAATTGCAGGCTGTCAAGTCGGGTCTACCAATACCAGAATTTTTAAATCCCTACTGTAGCTGATAGGGAAAGATTTCTAAATGCCGTTCGGTCTTTCAAGCTAAAGGAAGATGCTTTGTGTCTGGCGGTTAAGAGGATTAAGGCCGCCGTCTCACGCTTGATCAGAGAGGTGGAACCAGACAAGGTATATTGTCCCTTGGGGATGAGTGAGAAGATTGCGACCAGACCCCCCATTGGCCACTACGTTCCGCCGTCCTCCGTCAGAGTTGGTCAACATCAACCATAAGCCAGTTACAAAGGGAGGACTGGAAACTGTTGATAACGCGAGCGACTATAGAGAAGATGACGCTTTTAAATCTTTGTACTCGTCATGCTGCCTGGTCACCGATAAACGCCTGTGGGCCACATTTCCATGAGCGTTAAATATAGAGTGATTCACTTTTTTCCTGTCCTGACCGTTTAGGCTAGTGGAGGATAAAACTAGTTTGAAATCAAACACTGAAGATAGACAAGGTATGGTAGGCGCCAAAACTCACAAAATGTAGACCCAAATTTGGGGCATGTTTTCTGGTAGAAGAGATTATTTAAACATTTTTGCGAGAGTGATTGACATGAAGGTGATTCATACAAGGCAGTAGGCTGATGGTTAATTTGGCATCCATAAAGCCACCAGAGTAAATTCTAGTCAAAGAAGTCAATTATTCAAACTGTACGTATTTTTCCACTAATTTTTATGCCGGACCGATTTATTCATAATTCAAGGGGATGCAAGAAAACTCCCTTCCCGAAATTCTTTTCTGTAAAGCTAGGTTTTATGATATTTTTACGTGGTTGGAGGGGGTTTATTTTGATTATTCAAAGGGTTTTACTTCGGAGACTAATTGGGATGGGCTTATGATTACTTCCGCGGCATTCACCCGTTTGTAATGTTGGCTTCAAACTCTACAGAGTTACAGTACTCCATGCAATCCAGGAAGTTCCTTCATAGAGTCATGGAAGGTTCAGTTGGCAATAACAGACCATCTAAGTTACGAAACACTAGCTAAAATTATACAGTATGCTTTCGGCTAAAAGGGATAACCGGAGTAAGACTGCAATACTTAATTGAGTGCGAAACAAACCCACGACATTTCAATCACATTAAAACGCTGGTTTTTGAACGCACATCTTCCTGGCCAGTTTGGAGAAGCGCACTCATCAAAAACGGACAATTTAGTTAGCAGAATTTTTCCGCGGACCTTAGTGAGTCTTCAAAAATTTAAAAACAGGCTACAGGACGCATAATCGCATTTTTTCGCACATCCTTTTGTAGAACATTTCGTTTTATTCAAATTTTCTGCCTCAAGTAAAAGTGCTTTTTGGTTTTACGAAGCCTTTCCAGTGCCTCAGTACTTTTAATTCCCTCCTTCGACTGAGTTGTGTCAGGGACTTTCAAACTGCAGGCTACACCGGTCCTTTATTTTATCAAAATAAGACCATATGAAATTCATAAAATGCGCTTCAAAAAGCAAAATCAATAAACGCGCACACACGATGCTGAGTGAATAAACACTTCACGGCGCCAAAAAACGTCTCCGTGTTCTGGACTTTTTCAAAAGCAAAAAGGTACAAACACAACAGATATGGCTACAAAGGGTTACAAGAAGAGTCATTATAATCTACCACTTCTATCATATATGCTTTGATTTATACGGGCATCGGAAGTCAGTCGGAGAATATCGCAGTAAATAAGTAGTGAGTTCCGGGTTGAGTGGTCTTTGCAAGTTGTCTAAAAGACGCGCGTTTAAAAGCCATCATTCTGGTCTGTATCGTGGCAGTAAGTTTTAATGCTGCTCAGCATTGCAGTTCAAATCCAATAATCTTTTCTGAGTAAAATCGTATGGTAGGACAAAGGGAGCACTGCCCTCGTACTACGGGTTGCCTTGCGCAAAGTTCTAAAGGTGTTAGAGCTACGGATACGAGGGTCAGCGCTGGGGTTAGGGTTAGAGGTAGAGACGCGGGGGAAGGTGACCCCCCGGACTTTAGCCCAAGGCTGTCCGCAGTAGGAGTGAGTCCGCGTCCCCGTGTCCGACCGAATCACATTTTACAACTTTAGTTAATGTTTGCTGATTTAGGTCACCCATTTTATTTCAAAGCCCCCCTCTATGAGTAAGACCGCTGACAGAAAGTAGTACATACCAAGAAGCTGAATATAAACCCAGACCACAGGCCCAGACCCAGGCCCATGCAATTTCCTACAAGGCGAGCTTTAAAGGGAATATTTGTGCACTTCATCCGCTTCATATTTTTTACACTTAGGTTGGGTCTGTATTCAGTTGGCTACGATGGCCAGGTATGTCTACGTTTGTCTTGCGTTTATCTAACCAATGAGATATAATGACGAGAGGAGAGTGTGGGGTTAGTGGGACGCTAGTTGCCAACGCTATTCTGAAGTGATAATGGCCATAGTCAATTTCATGGAATAAAAACAGGGCGTCCATGCCTGTTGCAACATACCACCACCCACACGATTTTGTCTCCTAGCCCAATCTCACTCATAGATCTGTCTTCCACGCTTGAGATCCACAAAGCTTAGGCAATCCTGGAAGTGGTTTCTTTTCGAATGGCAAAAACTACCGCGAAAGTATCCACGGTAGCATATATTCTCATAAAAAGTACCTGCTGAAATGAAGGCTGAAAGAAGAAACAAAGAAAAATACCTGTTCTGAACTCTCGGCGGTTCGGACGCTTTCATCTGTTGTGCGACCCATGCCTGAATCCTGATCCTAAAAGAAAGGAGAGGGGAGATTTAGCTTTCGCAGTTACACCTGACTTGAATTCTCATTGGCGATGGAGTCTAGTAGGTCAGGTGATCGACTGGATATCTATTAGTCCATGGAAGTCCGCCTCACCGCATACTATGCCTAAAAAACTGGTCGGGATAGGCGGGTACTTTATCTATGCTGTCCTAAGGCCACGAGTGGTGGTTTAAGAGTACAGTTATTAGCAAAGGCGCCGAAGAACGGCTTATTTATACTGCGGCTCTTTCAGGAAGAATTTCACTGAGAAAGTGCATGTAGGCTAACATCTAACACAATAGTTGGGCTGGTCTCAAGTTCCAGCTCCGTTACTTTGTCTAATTTACCACTAAACAGCTTGGGACAGGAATGAGCGTTTCCAAATTTCTGCCGCCGATGGACGGTCCCTGAGGTCTTAACCCGGGTTCGCTTCATATGCAGTAAAGATCTCATGACTGAAAAGTTGCGGAAGAAACCGTTGACTGAGATCGCGAATGGTCACGTCTCATGGAAGTGATCCAACTAGATTTCAGGATGCAATAAAACTTTCCGTCCTGAACGAAGATCACGGTCAGACGTGGTAATGTAGGTCCACCTGAAGAAAAAAAAACTCCAGCCGGCTGCAATACGGGGTCGCTGATAATCGGGCTTTTTACAGGTGGGGCCGCAGAACGCACAGGCGACGTGGTCAAGTAGTTGTATGCAAAAAGAAAGGTTATTGGGAGTGCGCGGTTGTAATTTGAGTGATTGAGAAATAAGTGCCCTAACCTCTAACCCTAACCCCTAACTGTATTGGCTCCACCAAGTGCGGCCAACTAAACACATCTGGCCATGATCGCATTGGTGAACGTCACGCTCACGTGATCATGGGACCTTTTCTTCCAAGAAAACTATCTAGGGAGCATAGTCAGGGGCAAAGCAAATCTTCCGAAACAGTAGCTTCTAGGCAGTTTTAAAACAACAATCCTGACATTTAGAAGACGAAGATGCGATCAATGGAACAAGAAATTTATTGGCCCGACGGTTCGGATTCTCGCTCGAATCCATCATCAGAGACATGTGCAGATATTTGCTAGTGAGAATCCGATACGTCAGGCCAATAAATTTCTTCTTCTAGTGATCGCATCTTCGTCTTCTGAACTGCTATCTGGAACTCGCCTGTTCGCTTCTTTCAGCAAGCCTGACATTGCATCCTTCCTCTATGGAAAATATCTACTTGGTGCAACTATCGGTGA
>CACRXP010000296.1:93421-108506 GCA_902702965.1 Spirometra erinaceieuropaei
TTCGTTTCGAAAAGATAGATTAAGTAGAGTAGTAAAACTAATCAAAATGCGGCATAATTCTATAATAATTCGGTTACTCCAGGATTCCGGCTTTCGAACGAACTTCTTTCCCGCTGCGTGCCAAAGCCCTACTCTGTAAAAAATGATTACTTAAGTAGCATGCATTTTTCATTGATTTTCGATGCCTTTGGACATTTAATTGTATTTCATGGAAAGCATGCATAAAAATATTCATGCCTTTGCCCATTCGGAAGACAATTACGTCTTCTTCCAATTCTACGTTCAAAGGAAGGGTATAATTCGGTTTTAAAAAAGTTTCTTATTGTGAGAATTTCTAATACCGCGAAATGGCCGTTCATAAAACGTCATGTCTCTGCATTTAAGAATGTGGCTTGTAAATTTAACGATTTGGCTCAAATGCACTGCTGAATTTTATGAACTCCATATGGTCTCCTATTAATACCGCATAGAAAGGTATGGTTTTCCGCACGTGTAAAATATACGGCTTGTAATTTGGAAACTCTGAATGCATGTATAACGGCAGGCCGGGTTCAAAATTATTAGGGAACTAGGAAAGTTTTTTAAAACCGAATCACACCCTATCTTCGAGTATAAAATTGGAAGAAAACGTAATTTTCTGCCGAATGAGCAAACGAATGAATATTTTTATGCATTTTTTCCATGAAATACAATTAAGTTTTCAAGGACATCGAAAATCAATGAGAAAAATGCATGCTACTTACGTAGTCATTTTTTACAGAGTAAGGCTTTTACGTGCAACCGGAAAGAAGTTCACTCGAAAGTCGGCATCCTAGGGTAACTGAGTTACTATGGAATTATGCTGCATGATGACTAGTTTTACAACTCTACATAATTTATCTTTTCGAAACGAAAACGCATTTCGGAATTTCCGCTGACACTTCATGAGTTAGCCCACCTACTGTACACTCTGAATAAGATTAGTTGACCTGCCTTGATGGCGATGAACTGGTTGCCAACTCTTTAAACATGTGTGCGCGTCCTTCCATTAAGCAAAGCTTCCACCGTAGTTCCCGGAAAAATGCCTCGATGGCATGCGATAGTTGACGCAGGGTATTTTGCTCTTGGGGAGAAAGCCAAGTCGGAATTAATGGCAACAAATCCTCACTTGCGTCAAAATGACTAACAGGAATTGCCTGCTTGTCTGTGAAATTTATCAGACATAGAATTAAGGGGCGTGAACATTCCTCTGCTACAATACGACAGATGGTGCTCAGCTACCATTTC
Source organism: Spirometra erinaceieuropaei (assembly GCA_902702965.1). NCBI lineage: Eukaryota > Metazoa > Platyhelminthes > Cestoda > Diphyllobothriidea > Diphyllobothriidae > Spirometra > Spirometra erinaceieuropaei. The sequence continues at coordinate 94,688 of CACRXP010000296.1, forward strand.
CGAACTCAGGCTACGTAAACCCGATGCGAAATGTGACACAGAGAGCCCCAAGGGGCGATGGGGTGGGGTGGGGACCTTGGAGTAGCCGGCGTCCACTTTGGAACCATAGGCAGGGCGGTCGTCTGTTCTGGCATCAGGACTACGCAAACTGGCATCTGTTCCCATAAACAATACCGTCGCCGGCACATCCGCAGACCTGTTTACTCAGCTAGCGCCTTCTCCCGGCTATAGTTTCTGTCTAGCCCTCTAATTTGGCGTCAACACCATAAATGTCAACAGATACAATGCGAACAATGTCCATGTGGACTGTTGCTTGGGTCGTCGTCGTCGTCGTCCGTGTACTCGCCAGTCGGAGCTCTGGCGATTGTCTGCAAAGGCTATTGTAGTGTTAGTGATGACAGCCGTTTCAGGAAACCGGAAGAAACGACAACAATAACACGAGGGCTGAAACACGAACCCTAGATTTACAGTTGTGTTCTTACTAATATTTGTGCTTATTCTGAAATCACCCTAAAAGGAGAGTTCCAAAAATTAATAAGTTCCAGCAAAATAAACAGGCGAGATGACCATTCCGCCACATAAGCTTTCGTTTTTCCGCCTTCGAATGTGGACACGTTCGTCGATCACTATCGATCAAAACCGTGAAACGTTAACACGGTACACTTTCCTCCACCTTTTGGTACATCACAACGTCGCACAACTCTGTCCTAATGAACACCTCGATGACTTAATCCCCCTTAGATGACCTGTTACCCCTTGACCGCATCTATTAAAACCTTTTGCGCAATACGGATAGATGCTTGCAAATGTCCTCTCATGTTGAAGAATAAAAGACGATAAGAGTCTATTACCGCGTCCGCACCCGAATAGTCTGCAGTAAGCCTGTGCCTTTGTTATCGTTACACGATCTTCTGACAATTCCTCCTTGTTTCGCATAATTACATCAATCATGTGATAGTAGTTGTCTGTTCACCAAGTATTTGATTACCTAATGTTTTGATTTGCGAGTAGATCAGTGTATTATAGGTGTACGCAGTTAATGAATATTACGCGGTTATTCTCTGTGGCTCATGGATTACAGCCCAAATATTCCTGCATAACAATTTCGGTCTGAACCCGAGGACCTGGAATGTACTCATCTACTCTAAGTTCGCAGTTACTTTCTGAGGAAATTAAAAGGCAACAATTTATAGATTGGAGTGTCTACTAGAAAGCACACAAGGGAGATTCTGGCGGACCCACTGACGAGCCGACCCCTCACAGCTGTGTCATGCAGCTGCAGAATATTGACGAAACAGGCTTGTATGGGCTTTTTGCACGTATCTATTTCGGCAGTACGGTACAATACCTTTACTATATGGATTTCATACTACTCGTAGTACTACTTGTTTGTAGAACGGACATTACGGGGTTATTCCACAGTAGTTGATTGTCTTCGACTCGAATGTTCATTGGAATTTCGGCTCTGACCCTAAAAAGTCATGCCCCGACGGTTTAACTCCAAGTCCTGCACTGAGTAATTTCTGAAATTATTCACTTGGTGGTACCTGTGCTGCTGGTATGGTATACCCTTGCCCTAAATGTTCCAGATATTAATTAGTTTCCATAGACTTTTTGGGCGGCTGTTTAATTTAATTTGAAAAGTTTTAATTCAAACCTGCAAAGTCTAATAAGGAATTCGTCTTAGAAAAGGTGCCTCAGCCCCAGTTGAAGAGGGTTACTTTTGTAGTGTTGACGTAATGGGAGGGGCGCTGCCCTACCACGCTAGGATTATGTGGTTCCTGCTCCCCGGTTACTAGCCTTTTTTGATGATATTAGGGGCTCGGACGATATGCCACTGTCGCTTCACATCTGAGACTCTGACCCGCATGTGGTGGGTGGTCCGTTGTGAAGTTGATGTCGCTGCTTAGCCGCATTCATACTGCATGGTTGCCGTCTTTCAGATCCAGTCGGAAGTCTTTCCCCTACCGACACACTTTTCTCCAGAAAGTCTACCGTTTTTGATACTCCGTGCATTTTGCCACTTGCAGTCCTCCACCACTGGCGGTTAAATCGCCAAGATAGTGCAAACGGGATCAGATGCAGAAGGAAAGGAATAATGAACACTGTCAGGGTAGCCTACCTCTCCAACGTAGACCTCGGTGGAGTTACTTTGAAGGCAGCTGGGCCGGTAGACGAGAGTCAGTCCAAACTTTTCGTTGGGTGAGTTCCTCTGAAGGAGCACGTTCTGCGGTGAGGGAGAGAGAGAACATAATGTGACCGAAGGTTTTGAATTCATTTCATTCAAATACCAACTATGCGCTTAAATAAGAGAAAAAGACGGTGTCTGAGTCGCAAAACACTCCCGTTAGCCAGCAGTAGTATTTGTAGCAACTAATCCACGGGCTTGACAGGTTACCATTCAGATTAATTTTGGAATTATTCGTGGGCCGCTTCGATCTTTTTTAGTTCGATTTTACCCGCATTTAAGAATATGGTTGAGTAGATTTTAAACCAACAAACTTTGCCTAGCAACTGGAGAATACATCGCCCTACTGACGAAGGTCGCAATGCACGCCTAATTGCCTAGGAAAGTAATTTCCTTCTTTATCTTTTTTTTAGCAAGATTCGCATCTCCTCCACCAAAACAAAAGGAGTGACAATGCTACCCAGTTTGGGAAAGTCCATTTCCGTAAGAGATGGACGTTTGATCAATGCGTCTTATCGTCTACAGCCCTCGGCTCAAGCCCCCGCCACATCTTGTCATGGGAGCTTTGCGCGTGAGAAGCGAGGGGAGGAGGTGCAGTAGACGCTGCTCAAGTTCGCCCCGCTAGAATCATAGAATCCTTTTGCCAGACTCAGTCTAGAGGTCATCTTTTTGCACACCCGTTGTCTGAAGACCAGCTGGGGAACCAGTTTCGAAAACTTACACAATAAAGTTTACTCTTTCCCAAAGAATTTCATCTTCTTAAAATTTAAATATATATATATATGTAGGAAGGCATATTGCGGACCCTCTTATGAGCCCAACCCTTGCAGCCGTGTCATGTGATGGCAGAGAATCGGCAAAACACGAATTTGAGCTTTTAGCTGGTACCTGTGCTGCCAGTACTGTGAAGCAAGCCGTATCAAAAAAGTGACTGTCAATAATCGCCTTGGATAACCCACATCGTTTTAAACAAAATTGTTTTGAATGAAGAAAACGAAAACAAACATGCTCTCATTGGAAGTGGGAGGTAGCAATATGAAAGAAGGCTTCAGCGTTGAGGGTATGGAAGATTTGGTTTTCCTCCTTCGCTTTACTTAGGAGACTTCGCGTGTAATAAAGCCAGTATGTACAACTACAAAGCTGAGGGTCGCGAGTGCCTGTTACAGGTTGGAAACGACCCATGACAAAACGCAAAGATGGAAAATGGGCCTTGGAACAAATCCGGCTGAGTCTGTGCTCATGCAACCAGAGTGACCTAAAGCGAAATTTCCCAGTCACATTGTGGACTGTCAGTTCTATAGCTACCTTAAAACCGTTCAGTATGCGACAACGAGACTGCGGAACGCTAACAAGAGAAAGGGGCACGCAACTATATCCAACATGTATAAAAAAAACAAACAAGCTATTACGAATGCATCCTTAAACATATTTTGGCGCATATTTTACGGTAGAACTAATAAGTCCAAAATGCACTTCGTTCAGTCGGCAGCCAAAGTTTTGAGTTTCAAATTCGCCTCGAAAACAAGAGGAAATGTTAGCTGTGGCGTGGATTTCGCACAGCTAGAAGATGCATTCCGATCCAACTTTCCCATTCCTGTAAGGTTTTCTAGATTTTGGTTCTTCACTTGCCTATTCATCAACTGAAAGATGTGGAAACATCTGGATAATTTTGTAAAATTTGGGAGCTTTGACCTTGAGAGCAGTTACTGCAAGGGGAAGGGGGGTACGGTTTTCCAGTCATAAACAAAATAATGTTAGTACGTTCACACTTTCCATCGTTGATTCTGCTAGTCTTTTTGGATTCTAAATCACAAAAATATTCAAAACAGCGGCCAAATTGCATCTGCTTATACCCAATTTCCCACGAATAAATGTTTGTTCCACTTTCAGAACATTCAAAATTAGAGAGGCGTTGATGAATAAGTCTGCATATGACAGCAGATTCAGTAAAAATTTAGGCAAATCTCTGATTGCATAGAAGAGATCTCGGGAGATTCCCATATTCAGATTCTTGGACGGAATTTTCTGTTGCTGAAAGGCGGTACTTTAAATAACGGAGGGTAAAATTGATGGCCTCCTCCTTAAAAGGAACGCAAAGTTGGCGTGTTCACTTTTTTAAAACCTCAAAAGTTTCAAGTGATATTCTGTTTGATTATCCGGGCATTGGCATGCTCAGTTTTGTCGCCCACTCTGCAAAAAATGCTTTATCATGAAGTTCTGTGTTGACCGCTTTCATCATCTATTGCGCCGCCGCCTCCAAATGCCGGACTGACTTCTCAGTTACCGTCTCAACCAGAATAAATATTAAACGAACTTTGCATTCTTGTTCTTAACGTACTCTGAGGGCGCTAACAGCCCTTACATTCATTGTGAAAAAAGTCTTGTTGCATAAAAAACGTGCGAGAGACTTATGGGTGTTCCGGCATATATGGGTTAGATGAAAAAAGGCCACCGGGGCCCATAAATCATAACGAAATGCGCAAAAGGCGTATTCCCAAAACAATGGAAATAGGAAGCCGCATTCATCAAACAAAAATTATTTTATGTTGAAATATTAGAAGCTTGCGCCTGAAATAGTCCAAGAGTCTTATTTTTGTTGCGATTTGTCATTTGATTGTGTTTGACTTCGATGTAATGCGATGAATAATGTTCGAACGACCGTTGTTCTGCAGCGGTTTCGTAATTATTTTCTGAAACTGGCACCATTATTTCGTCCTTTCGCGACCCACTGATGGGAGCGTCTGTTGGTCTAAAAGTATTACGCCCGGCTATGTTGACGACGGGACAAAAAACCCGAAATGATCTGTGGACAGCCGGTGGTATTTGAAACTTCAGGCTGGACAGATTGAAATTTAAATCACGAATCAATCCGTTAATAGTGAACACCTACCATAAGGGCTTTCTCCCAAAACGTAATTCACCCTCGAAAAAGTAACCTACGAGCTGGTGGAAGACGTGTCAACGGGTCCAGACATTGTAGATTCAGTCCAGACCGCCTTTCAACAACTAGGGTCATTAGACTTCCAACTATGTGGATCGGAATGTCGCACTCGGCATTTGCATGACAATTTGATTGTCATGAAAGAAATTAGATGTTCAAACTCGACTAACTTCTCAGCGTTAGTACATCATGACACAAGAGGAGGTGAATAAAAACCCTGCAGCCTTCCTTGGTGTTCTCGTCTGTTGCGAATGTCGTGGTGACATGCAATCCATATTGTTCAGGAAGGAGATAAATACGACGCAAGCAATGAGTTTAAACAGAAATCAGGTTTAAACGCAATTGCGCAAGAGTATTCTGCCATCCTGATTAGACGCAGTGCAATGGACTGGAAAAGAAGATTACTGAGGTGTAGTGCTTTCGGCGGAGCGAGTGACTACCTACCTATGCGTACGAAAACGGGATTAGGGACCAGACTGAACAAGGCACCCATTTTATCCAGCACTCCTCCCCCGTACCTCAACACGTACAGAGTTGGAATTGCGTACAGGCTGGAGGCAACAATCAGGTGCCAAGTTACTTGGTCGAGAGACCCGCTGTTACGGCAAGAAAGGCCCAGGTTGGCTTGCCAAATTTAGGGCAGAGGCGAGCAAGGCAACTAGGTCTGAGAAATGAGAAGATTGCTCTGGACGCGGATGGCCAAAGGTACATCAACAGTAAGGTGGAATAACGCCAACAAGTGGGCTGCGGCCCACTCCACCGGACCGCAAGTTGAAGTCCGATGGTGTCTAACTCTTCGTGAGAGACAGCAACTGTTCGGGGCACGAACAGCTTGGGTTGTGTTTTTTGGGCAGTTCTCCTTCATCAGACACTGTTATCCTGTCTCTCCCACTTTAATGTTAGGGCTTCAATGGCGCAGTAATTACTTCCGCGTTGGGATCGGGGAATGAACACTACTTCTAGGGACAGTACTGCTGAGCGAAATTACCAAGTCAGTATCACGTCAATCACCAACACCCGCGATATGATCGGGGCCATTTAAAAGAATGGAAGTCAGGTGACCAAGCAATTAGGCATTAAGCAGAAACGCCTGTGATGGATGCGGAAGTTGACAGTTTAACTGGGTGTGTTTAACGGGCTGCCAACCGAAGCATGTAAATGTCGTTCGGCTTATGCGACCTCTGTCTAGCCTGTTTCAGGCGGACCCTCCTAATATATGGGGAAATTCTGAGGTAAGGTCCACAAAAACAGAGGTTCCGAAATATAAAAATTGCCTGAAACTGAACCATACATTAACTACTCTCTGTATCAATGCGAAAACCAGAGAGGCACAACAATGGATATAATATGAGAATTAAGGTTAACTTTATAACGTAATTGAATGATCTTTTTTCAAAGGCAGCACTTAATGTGTTATGTCCGACCGTCTCGGACGCCGCGGTTCACCATCTCCATGGCACAAACTCGTTTATAGTAAAACACACATGCGCTGCGTCCTTTCCGATGTGCTCCGATGTTAAGACAAGGTCAAGACGACGGGAGATAGGCGTGGACGCAGTGGTCGACAAAGTTACATAACCCGTCTACGCGTGCCGCACACGATCTGGTCCCCAAGCCCCGCGGGCACCGAGCTTTATTCAGGGAGGGTCTCTGGCCCCTAACGAGGGGGTGCCATAGAAGTCACAGCAGGAATGAGCGATTACAGTCGACCCTGAGCCATAAGCGGAGTTGAAGCGATTTGCCAAGTCACGTCTGATGCATCGTCCTAATAGTTTCTGAGCATATTTTACTGGTTATACTGAGTAACAAAGCGCTTGATGCGAGGTAGGTCGATCTCAGTCTTCACTCTCACATGCACCAGTGGCCTGCCAGAGTTCAGCTGACTGGTGATTAGATCGAGTGTAATGGCTGGCGTGACACGACTCAGTCGTTTAATGTCTCCACACCCGAGTTTGGATCATAAATACATGGCAGTTGTCGCAAAGATCCCAGTAGGCGAAAGTCATTTAAGCCCGCTCCTCGTTCATCGGCGCCCTAAATCGTCGCCGTTTTTCGTTTTCCAAAAGATCTAGTTAATCATATTTGGCCGATATGTTTTCCAAGCTTTCAAATAGGAGAGGTTTCGGAGGCTTCTTTTCGGTTATTTTTGATATTATTACTGATACGGAGTAACCGAACTCATTAAGTGTTAATCGAGATTCTGGAATGCATTTTAGGTTGGGAAGGATCACTAAGGTATAGTTGCAATACTGATCACCTTGTGGTATAATCCTGCCGTATTTCTGACTCACCAGGATGTCTGCTTTTGAATGCACTCCTTTTAAATTTCCTGTAGGAGCAAAACTCGGCAAAAATGACCGCTTAACTAGTATGCGCTTTCACGCTGATTTGCAATGCCCTTGTGAATTCAAACATATTTTATAGAAAACATGCACAAAACATGCTTTCCTTCACTCATCTGGCAGCAACTCACGAAGAAAGAGTACCTTTTGGTTCTAAAAAGATCATAATCATGAGATGTTATTAGACTATGCAATGTCCACTCGAACAAAATCGTACCTGCCCTTTAGTAATGGCTCTCATAAAGTACACAACATAGTTCGCATCCATTACAGAATTTTATGAACTATACATGGTATCTTACTTAAGGCTTATGGAACGACTGATCTGGTTCAGAATTATTCGGTGATGTTTTCAAAATGTTTTCAAAACTTATATATACCCTTTTCTTGAGTATACAATGTAAAAACGACGTGGCTTTCTACGAAACGAGTATAAGGAAGAATATTTTGTGCATGTTTTCTATAAAATACATGGCAGCGATAGAGTGATGGACTCCATTTTATTGTCGGTAGACTGCGGATTCTGTCATATGGGATTTTTATCTTGGCATCAATATGCAGGTCATTGCAGATATTGCACCGCCAACACGACAGTTCGTCCGTCGATTTCGACGATGACCACCGTGTGCCCCACAGACTGCATTGTGGGAGCAGGGACGGTGACTTACGCAGGGGTTTATAGTGCCAGTAGACTTGCGTAGCATCTACCTACACTCTCTCCTCCTCCCCCGCCTGGGCCCGGTGTCAAGACAGAGTCAAGAAGACCGGAGACGGGGGAGGCCGCAGGTGGATGGCTCGGACGGATCTTCGCCTTGGCGCTCCACTCCGCACCCCTGGTCCACACACCAATGACCAGGATTTTGACCACAAAACAATGGGGTGGAGGCAGTGGTCCAGTTGAGCGACGAATGCCGACAACAGGGTCCGCCAGCGCACCCCGCAAATGTTGGCATTTGTTATTGCGCACAGATAACGCCTGCCAGAGTCCGATGTGGCCCCCGTGTTGGTCCAGCGCATCTAACACGTGGCCCGTTTGGAGGGCACACCGCCAACAACACTTGCCTCCCAGGACCTCAAACCATTACTTCAACTCCGCCGTTTTTCTAAAATTTGTTCTTCGTTTATTTTTTACTTAAAACGCTCATCTCCATCGCCATACGAAAACGTAAAATAAGACTCTCGGTAGAAATTAAAAAAAAATCCTGTGTCTTCTTGCATTTCGTCAGCTTAATGCCTGGGGTGCTGCACAGCCCGTAAAACCCCCATTACCACCTTTCACCTATGACACGACTCACAGTCTGCCGACAGTCAAGTGGGCTCCTTTACCCTATAGCTGTCGCATATATTTGCATTTACAGGGGCGGAGAAAATCATTCTGAAAGATCCATAAGAATCAAATAGTCTTTTTTTACCGAGTTCTACTTTTATAGAAAGTTGAGAAAATCACATTCAAAAGTCAGTATCTTGGTGAGTCAGGGATATAATGGGATTATGACTCGTGATAATTAATATTACGACCCCAACTCAGTAATCGCTCCCATCCGAAGACGAATTTCATAATTTCGCCAAACATTTTATGAGATCGGTCACTAACTGTACTCCTAAGTTATTTTCTGTGAAATAACTAGTTGTTTTTGTAAGTAAAGATTTCAGACACCTCCACCAATCTATATGAACAAGAAACCAATCAGTCGATAGCATACATACTTCACTGATTTCTCATGCTTGCATTCGCATGTATGCACACTGGCATACAAAAAAGCTTCCTTCTCTAGCCCATGTTCCTGGAGAAATAAATTTCGATTAAATTTACTGTTTTATGCTAAGAGGCATGTTGGCAGTTCGCCCCATGGACTTTAAAGTTCAACCTATCCTGAAGATGGTAAATCTATACTTTTTGCACATTTTAAAACGATGTTTTACTTCCTGCTATGTCGCTCGGAAGCACTCCCCTCGTTCGTATAAAAGGTCGAATCCACCTAGATCCAATGGTGTGCTCCGCATACAGCACCGCTGCACAGATGAGCAGAGGAGGGTCAAAACCTCTCTGTACTTAACGCAGTTTTTTAGGTTTTAAAAAATTTTCTAATTATGAGACTTTTTAACACCGCCAAATATCAATTCACATAGCATCGTACCTGGACGCTTACCACTGCTTCTCATGAAATGAGCAACATGGTCCGCAGCCATTGCAAAATTTTATGGACTTTGTATGGTATCTCTTTAATGGCATAGAAAAGTATGTGATTTTCTTTACACAGAACGCATGCGCCTTGCAGACTAAAATAACTAACCCCTAATGCAACGAATGATCTGGCTCCAACTTATTCGGCAATTGGAAAACTTTTTTAAAGCCTAACTATGCTCCTTCCTTAAGTATAAAATATACAGAAGACGTGATTCTCTATTGATTGACTAAAAGAAAGCATATTTTTGTTTATGGTTTCTATAAGATATATTTAAATTTGCGAGACCATCGAAAATCAATGGGAAAAATGCATGCTAATTAAATAGTCATTTTTTACCGAGTACGCTTTCTACAGGAGATTGACAAGCAGTGCATTTAAAAGCCGACATCCTGCCAAGTCCGAAATGTTATAAGAGTATGCCGCAAGATAGTCAGTATTACAACCGCGACCAAGTAATCCTTCCTAATCGAAAACGCATTTCAGAATTTCAGCCAACATTTCATGAGTTAGGTAACTCACTGTAAATATCAAAAGTAGTAAGTTTGTGCATAGCATGGACAGGAAGTGCAATTGTTGTGCGCCCACTCAGGATTGATTAATCTACTGCGTTAAAGTAATTAGAAAGTTGCAGGCCACCCAGGTTTCTGGGTGTGTTTAACAAAGGCTGACAGGGTTCCCTTTCAAAGGGCAGTGTCCGACCGTGTATTAATTAATTTAGACTGCTTCCTGATTTGACAATCGCGGAACACGTTTGGGCAATTTCCATACCTCTAGATCACTTCTGCTAAAGCTCTTGACCTTAAATCTCCAAAAGAGGGGGACCTTACAAATATTTAAAAAGTCCAACTTTAAGAAGGATTTTGTTGTCAGACCGCAACTTTGTCCTCGTTTAAAATATATATTTAAATAGACATGTTATGTTTTAAGGAGTCTCCGCAGACCAGACTGAGAAAAAGTGTTTAAGCTTTTAAGCAGCGTCTGTATTTTGTGGCGTGGCCTGTGTAAGAAGTATAATACTGTCGGATTTTCAGGCGTGAGTGCTGCGGCTTTGTTCCGCCTTATAAACTTATAAATTGACATTAAAATGAGATCCGATCGGACAAGTTCAGATCCTACAATTTCGAATGAGAATAAGCACATGCATATGCATGCACACAACGATCCAAAGTAGCTGATATTGTTTTCAAAATGAGCAAAAGGTGCAATTTCTTCTCATTTTATGACAGGGTCAGGTATTAGGCCAAACAAACTCAACTACGTTCGTGGCGTGATATATCTCGTGGGAGAAAAAATAGCAGATTCCGGAAAGACCGACAGTATAGGGAAGGTCAGAGTTGATAAATTTGTGCCCATAGCCTGGTGGAAGGGGCTTACTACTATTATGGCCAAATGTCGCGGTCTGCAGAATGGTTAGGCAGGTGAATTCTACCGTTAGCACTTGTATTCCCCTCCACCAGAAATTTCGTAGAATCATCATGATAACGTGAACACCACGACGAAGACAGATTGCTTTGATCCCACGAGAATAAAGGCCGTCGACAGGCAAAAGTGAGGAATAAATCCAGCATATGCGCTGGGATGTTAAGCAATAGGCCCCTTTAGGATATCAACTACTTTCAAAGAGAAAGGCGAATTGGCAACACTCACCGGCCTCCCACCTGCTGTTGTCGTTGTTTGCTGCCTTAAGATAAACTGGGATCCCTGCCCAATCAGTGACTCAGACGCTTACCACCTCTAGCCCGCGTGAAGGTGGTGATAAGATTTTGGCGATCCTCTGGGTAGCAAAGGTCGCCGAAAAGCCTGTTTTCCTTCTTGCAGTTTGGACATATGGTGTGATCGGCATCCTCCCATGTGCTTTTGAATATGCTAGATCGCAACCGACTACGCAGGGTATTGGCTCGACTGATAATTTATTCAGCATTGAGCACTAGGTTTGGCGTATGACCGGATGACGGCTGCATGTACGTTATCATCAGCCGCTCAAGTTACCTCGGCATATCCACTGACTTTATCAAGCAGTACGTCTAAAGCATACTACAAACGCGTTTGATGAAGAGGAGGCCCAGAGTGCATGTGCAGCAGGGCAATCAGGATCACCCAGAAAGTTTCAATCGCGAACATGAAATTTCGCTGACTCGGTTGCGGCTCATTTAAACGCAGGTACACGTGTATCCATATAACACGCGACTGGTCCGTGAATCAATACCGACGGATTATTGACAACGGCCAGACTGTGGAATTCGAGTTCATAAGATGCCCCGAGCCAAGACCCAACTAGCAGGGCAGATTTTCGAAGAGAGAAAGAATTTCGCAAAATTAAAATTTCGATCTGTCTTCACGCTCACCTCTGGGGCTATTCAGAGGACCCTGGGTCATCCACTATCAGAAGGATAAAATATGGGAAGAAATTCACGCGTGGGGACCAGACATGTTATGAACAGTAGTGAGAAAGGTCGTAAGCAGCACCTGCGCTTTCGGAATGGAATATTTGGGTCATTTATATGGCAGCATTTTCCTTGCATCGCTAGAAATAAATTCGATTTTCTGCCTTCGTATAACGAACAATATAGGTGCCCTGACGACAATGCCCAAAGTGGTGGTGCGGCTGTAGCGGTCAGGGGCGGGAGTTGTGCTCGCCTTCAGACCTCGCCCAGGGAAAATCAGTTGTTTTAAACAGGTGGAAGAGTGCGGCGCACAATTTTTAACAAGTCTGGACAGGTCCCACCCTCTCAAAACGTTTTGTGTGGGAACCAAGAAGGTGTTGAAATGAGCAGAGATGGTTTTCTCATTTCGACCAAGACCTTTCGGGGGACTCCTAAATAATTAACTGCCGAAATGTCGCGCCTCTTGCCTAAGTGTTTAACTACTGTGAGAGGTCATAAAGCACAGTGGTGATTACGCGGTGTGACCAGCGCGAAAGGCAATGCCAACTATAGTAGATGTGCTAACTCATGAAATGTCAACCAAAATTTCGAAATGCGTTCTCGTTTCGAAAAGATAAATTAAGTAGTGTTGTAAAACTAATCATGATGCAGCATAAATCTATGATGATCCAGTTACCTCAGGGTGTCGGCTTTCAAAAAAACTTATTTTCGGCTGCATGCGAGATCTAAACTCTGCAAAAAATGACTTCTTAATTAGTATGCAATTTTCTCATTGATTTTCGAAAAGATGCATAAAAATATTCATTATTGTACTTATTCGGTAGAAAATCACGCCTGCTTCCAATTTCATACTCAAAAGAAGAGCATAATTCGGTTTCAAAAAACTTTTCTAATTCCCGAATAATTTTGAACCCGACCTGCTGTTACACTTGCATTCAGGGTTTCAAAACTACAAGCTGTGTATTTTCTGTGTACGGAAAACCATGCATTTCTCTACGGTGTTAAGAGGAGACCATATGAGGTTCATAAAATTAGGCAGTGGATTTGAGCAATATTGTTAACTTTACAAGCCACATTCGTAAATGCAGATACATGGCGTTTCATGAACGGCCATTTAACGGTATTAAAAAACCTCAAAATTAGGAACTTTTTTTAAAGCCGAATTATACTCTTCGTTTAATATGAAATTGGAAGAAGACGTGATTTTCTACCGAATAAGTAAAAGAATGAATATTTTTATGCATGTTTTCCATGAAATATAATTGAATTTTCAAGGGCACCGTCTCCTGACGACAAAGCAGATTCAAGACGTCCGGGTAATGGCCGACTTCGCGTGCAGCAGTGCTACATTTTGGAAGGCCTCGAATCTCACTTAAATGGGGGTGCCACAAAGGCCGCATTAATAAGGAGCTGTTGCAGTATTGTCCTCAGTCCACCGTAGGAGCGCGTTATCACATCATTCGCTAGAAAGCTTGCACTCCCTCTTGCAGTCTGGACAGATCGTGTGATCGGCATCCCCTCGCGCTCTTCAGAATATGCCGGATCGGAGCCGGCTAAGCGCGGGGCTATTGGCTCGACTAATAACATGACAGTTTGACCATCGGTTTCGATTATGCCCACCGTGTGCCCCACGGTTGCAGCAGCAATGGGAGCAGGGACGGTGACTTACGCAGGGGTTTATAGTGCCGGTAGACTTGCGTAGCATCTACCTACACTCTCTCCTCCTCCCTCGCCCGAGCCCGGTGTCAAGACAGAGTCAAGAAGACCGGAGACGA
>CACRXP010000296.1:109114-169911 GCA_902702965.1 Spirometra erinaceieuropaei
AAGGATGCAGGAGGAGCTTCACAAAAACTAGTTGGCAGCGGATAAAGTGCTACTGCCGAAAAACAAAAGCCCCACATAGTCCCTGCTTAACTTTGATCTAAACAACAATGAACGAGACTCCTGATATCCTAAGTCGAGGCATTCTGAAACGCATACGTGAGCAGGAAAAATCACGTCCTAAAATATTTCAAAGAAACATGGACCTTAAAAACTTTCGAACTGTAAGACATTCTCTTTTGAAATGTGGATACATGTCTGGAAATCCTCAAAGTTCTTACTATTCTGATAGCCTGACAAATAGAGGGAAGAACCAGGTTGTCTCCTTTGCGTGGACGACTGCGAACTGCCGTTGGAGCTTTTAAAGCTGGTACAAGCAAATATTCACACGAATTAGTTTCCTCTGTCTTTATTTGGTACAAAACACTGTTGCGCGACAGTCTTCTACCTGCCTGTGTTTCTGCAGACACCAAGAATTGTTTACTGGAACGTCTGAACTTAGGTATATTTGAATATGGTTGACTATGGAAATCCCCGTAGCTATATTCAGAAGACAAAGTGGCGAGCGAGAGTTGCTTTCGATAACTTCTCGTCAGGTCAGCACAGTTACATGGGACGGGGTACAAAGAGTGAAAAAGTCGATAAAAGTTAGTTGGCTCTTGCCTGGCCTCTATTTTAAAAACTAACATACATCGATTTTATCGTCTTCTGAATATTTGAATATTTGAAGGCATCTTTCAGCAAGCTTAAGAAACCAATCAGTTTTTAAAATAAGAATGATGAAACGGATGCTGTGAGACATCCGGGAGCGTGTACTGACAAAGTTATCACTTGGTGGAGTTCAGGCTAGCCGATGCGCCTGTGACTTTATCCATGAAGTGATCAGACTATTGCTAATGGGCTTCGTGCAGTTTTTGAACTAGTTCACTTTCCCGTGATACTTAAATCCATAAATCCGGTCAAAAATTATGGCCGGAGGACCGTCTCCAATATGAACGATGGGTGTGATGGCCATGCTTCATAAATGGAAAAGAAAACAGCATAATGACTATCCAGCCGCGGGATTACATCGAAACAGGTTGCACGAGTCGTGCACAGGATAAGACATGCAGAAGCCGGGTAACCAAATATAAGGGAATATTTGCTCTGGGAGCCAAAAACCGGATACGATCCGGACTTGATTCAGTGGCCGTTCAGAAATGCTGCATAGAAGAAGTTTGGCAAAAATAAAGGCGTCGATTCCAACAATCATCCTGCAATGTTTTTTTAAATTTTGTTGTCGCAGGCCGAGTTGTCGTTTATGGGACAACGTTTCTACATGGCAATACACGTTTTGTGGTAGCTTGTCTTCTCTGCTCTGGTGATTAGCGTGCTTCCACGAGGCACACGAAAAGGTCAGCTGTCTAAGTTATTCTTAAAAAAACCCCAGAAGGTGTTTTCTCAAAAACTGGCCTGTAGACAGTATGACAATGAAATCACCTGTTCCCAGATATATTTATTTGGACGACGCGGCATTTATCTTGAAACACATTGCTGGGCTGTCTGCTCGCATCGGGGACATGAAAAACTACTCTTGCTACACATGTTTTGTCTTGTACTTGTTAGCTTCCATGTTAAACACGAAAAACACCCACCTCTTCCGGGGCAGGAAGTCGCATACAGTCTTACCTGTATTCCACATCAGAGCGAAACGTAAAATATCCAAGGACCCTTCGACTAGAGTAAAATGTTACAGACACTAGGCTAAAACGGTGGGAATATAAGAGGTAGAAGTGATCGCTGAACTGAGAGCTTTATTCGCCTAACGTTTCGAATTCTCGCTCGAACCCATCATCAGAGACAGATACGGGTGATTTGAACAGGAAGTTGCAGTATTTATAGGATGCAGTCGCTAGGCTACTGCCTACCTATGATAATTAACCGCTCTCCCCTTCATCGAGGATTATTGCCCACTGGTGCGCAACTTACTTGGCGATCAGCAGGCAAGTTGTTGACTGTTGAAATCTCATTATCCCTGTTGAATGCTGGCGTGATGATGGGCTCGGCCATCTGGCTAACAGGCCTGCATTCTATAAATACTGCAACTTCCTGCGCCCGAATCACCCGAATCTGTCACTGTCTCTGATGATGGGTTCTGGCGAGAATTCGCATTCTGGAATTCGCATCTTCGCTTATATCGGCAGCGGTGGGAAGGATGTTTTTGCCAAATAAGTCGTAGCAAGCATGCAGGAGATTTGATTGACAATACGGTTTACAGACAGATGAGTAGCATTAGCGACACTTACAAAATAGGTCCACTCCAGAGGTGCGCCCCCTAGGATCTCGGAGAGTTCGGGCGGCTGGCTGTCCTGAGTGTCACAGGAGTTGCCCAAACCGGTGGTACGTTCTGGAAAGTCGGGAAAGTTGGCGTAGGTGGACTCGATTGGGTTGACATCTTCTGACAAGGGGTCCACCGGAGGGCGGCAGCGATTGAGGAAAGTCGGATCTCCAAACAGAACTTCCTCTTCGTCATCTTCATCTCCAGCTCCCTCCTCTTCCACTTCCTCGTCACCATCATCATCCTCACCGTCTCCTTCATCAATCTCCCCAACCTCTTTGGCCAACTGACCATCAATTACTGGACCCCTAGGGGCGGAATAGAGGGAAGATGAAGAGAGGATATGATGCAGACTGAACCTCCATGACTGACAGTTATTCTCGAGGAATAAGCGCTTTGTCATGAGTGGGCATCGTGCTCAACCACATTCATCAGGCTCTGTCTGAAGAGATTAAAATGCCCTCCGAGTGCGTCAGTACCTCGTAAATAAAAGATAAACAAGATAACCCCGACTGAACCCGGTCTGCATCTTTCAACAAATCGGGCTGGCAAAACCTACATGTTTAGAACACAGGTGTTTGAAGTTCCTCGATCAGGCACAACAAGTCTCTCTTTGGAGAGCCATCAAACAAAGCAACGACACTAAAGCGCAGCTGACCCCGGCCAACAGCTCAAGTCATCACCAGGCAGTGACGTTCACAAAAAGAGTAGAATTTCCCTAGTGAAATATTCATTATTGAAGAAAACGTCATGATAGCAGACGACCCAAGCACGATGAACGTTCGAAAGTGAGCAAGTTCTACTTCGTATAGGAACATGAACGGAATTCGGCCGATATTTTTGTCAGAAGAGGGCCTTTTGTTTTCCCCTAGACGCTAGCGTCTCCAGCCCTAGTCTGTCTAAGGGGGTTGGCACTGAAGGCGTTTTTCGAGCTGATAGTGGTGTACGAAGCAGTAATAGTAGTAGTGTAAACTGCAGATATTGAGTAGTACGAAATACCACGTCGATGCCCTAACTTTTCCTGCGACCGAAAGTTAGTGTTGACCCTCAGTATACCTTCGGTGAACTATTAATTGCTTAGGTAATTATTTTTTTCTTTGTGAACGTAATTAAGGAAGTTGGGTAGAAAATTGATCGGCGAAAGCTCGTATACAGTGTACAGTAGGTGCGCTAACTCATGAAATGTTAACCGAAGTTCCGAACTGCGTCTCTAACTCGAAAAGATTATTCAAATAGGGTTTTAAAACTATCATACTGCATAATTGCATGCTACTTCAGTTACCCAGGGATGCTGACTTTCGAATGAACATCTTTCCGGCCGCATGCAAAAACCACAATCTGTAAAAAATGATTGCTTATGCAGCATGACTGTTTCTCATTGATTTTCGATGCCCCTAAAAATTCAATTATATCTCATGGAAGGCAGGCATAAAAATATTAATTCTCTTGCCCATTCGTTAGAAAATTACGCTCTCTTCCAATTGCATTCTCGAAGGGAGTGTATAAATCGGTTTGTAAAACTTTTTGATTATAAGATTTTTGGCTAGATCGCAGTTGGTAGCCCGGAATGGGAAGCGGACGGCGACCTTAACCCTAATCCCAACCTTAACCCTAACCCTAAACTCAATCGTTACCGTCAACCGTTAACCCTAACTTCAACCCTAACCCTAGCCGAAATCGTTAACATAACCGTAGCCCTTAGACATAACCGTAACTGAGAAGCCTAACCGTAATACTGAAACCTATTCGTACGCTCAAACCCTAAGCATAACCCGAAAACCGAAGCCTAAAGGCATAACCGTAACGGGAAAATCGGAAATCATTAACCGGTACCCTAATCCTAACCTCAAACGTAAAACGGAAGCCAAATGTGTCCGATCTGACTATGGAGGTTCACAAAATAACCCCAGTAAACAACCCCCCCAGACACCTGTAATGCGGGTCCGGGTTACCATCTGCGATCTAGCCAGGCTTTTTATACCGTGAGATGCCCCTTCACAAAACATCGGGCATCCGCACTCACTAATGTTACTTACAAAGCTTACAATATGGCTCAAATTGACTGAGAAATTTCATGAACCCCATATGGTCTCCTCGTAACACCGTCCAGAAATGTATGGTTTTCCAAACGCAGAAAATATATGGATTGTAGTTTATAAACCCTGAATGCAAGTGGAACGGAAGGTTGGGTTCAAAATTATTTGAGAATTGGAGGAGTTTTTGAAAACCGAATTGCCCCCTTCCTTCGAGTATACAATTTGAAGGAGACGTAGATTTCTACCGAACGAGTGAAAGAATGAATATTTTATGCGTGTTTCCCACGAAATATATTTGAATGTAAAAGGGCATCAAATCAATGATAAAAATTCATGCTGCTAAAGTAGTCATTTTTTCGTTCAAAAGTCGGCATCCTGAGGTAACTGATGTATTATAGAATCATGCTGCATGATGATTAATTTTAAAACCCTACTTAAATAATGCTTCCGAAACGAAGACACAATTCAGAATTTCGGTTAACATTTCATGAGTTAGCACACCTGCAGTAATGTGAGAACCATTCGAGGCTATGTAGTGCTGAAACCTCGCTCATACTAAATCTTCAATTTGAAGGCTTTTTCGGAAGTGTTGGTCAGTAATTCATAAATTTTAACGCCTAATGTAGATTTCTTTCCGTCTTGCAAGCTTGCACCCACTTTCCTACATTTTTGCTATATTTTGGAGCGCATTAATTGTTGCGAAATAAAGACCCCAAATGTACAGAAAAACCTGCAGGAATGTGCGCCAAGCACTGGCACCTGTCTGGACGTGAGTCGGAGCTCATGGCCACGAACTCTATTCTGAGAGAAAGGCAAACGAAGAAGGAACCGGTTAAATGCGACAGAAGGACATTACACCGCCAAATTTTATCCTGACGGACACCTGCTTACCGGCTTAGCAGAAAGCATGCTTACGACTAGGAGGTACAGGAGGGCAGTGAATTCCGCAGCATCCATCACTGGCTGTGCGGGACTCCTCCGTTAGAAGAGGGAAAGACTCGGGGAAAAATAGGGTTAAAGGGGCTGCACCTACATACAGTAGGTCGGTTAACTCATGAAATGTCAGCCGAAATTTCTAAATGCGTTCTCGTTTCGAACAGATTAATTAATTATGGTCCTAAAATTCATCATCATGCAACATAATTCTATAATGATACAGTGACCTCAGGGTGTCGGCTTTCGAATGAACTTATTTCCGACTGCATGCAAGAACTATACATTGCAAAATTGACTACTTAAGTAGCATGCAATTATCTCATTGATTCTCGCCGGCCTTGAAAATTCAATTATATTTCATAAACAATGCATAACAAAATTCATTCTTTTACTTATTCGGTAGAAAATCATGTCTTCCTCCAATTTTATACTCGAAGGAAGGGTATAATTCAGTTTTAAAAAGTTTCTAATTGTGAGATTTTTTAATATCATGAAATGGCCGTTCGTAAAATCTCATGTATCTGTATTTACGAATGTGGCTTGTAAAGGCAACAATATTGCTCAAATCCACTGCTTAATTTTATGAACTCCATATGGTCTCCTCTTAATACCGTAGAGAAATGCATGATTTTTCGTACACAGAAAATACACGGCTTGCAGTTTTTAAACCCTGAATGCAAGTGTAACAGCAGGTCGGGTTCAAAATTATTCGGAAATTACGAAAGTCTTTTAAGACCGAATTAAACTCTTCTTTTGAGAACAAAATCGGATGAAGACGCAATTTAGTACCGAGACAATGAAAGAATGAATATTTTCATGCATGTTTTCCATGAAGAATAACCGAATTTTCATCGGCGTTGAAAATCAATGAGAAAATTACACGCAACTTAAGCAGTCATTTTTGCAGAGTGTAGTCTTTGCCTGCAGCCAGAAATAAGCTCATTCGAAAGCCGACATCCTAAGGTAACTGATGTATTACAGAATTATGCTGCATGATGATTAATTTTAAAACCCTACTTAAATAATGCTTCCTAAACGAAGACACAATTCAGAATTTCGGTTGACATTTCATGAGTTAGCCAACCTACTGTATATTCGACACCCTTTTTCACCAGGTGACTTCTTTGACCTTGTTAGAGAGCGGCGCAGATTAGGGACTATAAACCAAGGAGAGAGCTTTCAGCGAGCATCATCGGTGGCAAACGTTCGAGCACAATTGGGGCAAAACGCATGGGTCGCAGTCAGATGACAGGGTGTTAAACATTTTTAAGGCGCACTATGTTGACTGGAGTGAAAATGAACTTTTCAGTGCAGAAATGGAAAGGGACCACCGTGGGAGTAGTCGTTTCAGAACAAGGGAGACTTTCATTGTCGGAGGGGCCATGTCTGGAACAGAAAATTTCACACCCCCGGTAATTAGTCGAAAATAGGCGTAGACAATGACCTTGGCTAAGTTTCAGCCGCAAAAATACGGTCTACCCAATTCTGCCTGTGGGACGCTTTGACAGGGCCGGGTCCCTTTTTGTCACTGACGACGCATAACTCATGTGCGGGCAAAATCTTTGCGCAACGTGAGGGATGCCGAAGGCCTAAATGGGAGGTGGGAATAATGCCGGGCAAAAAAACACCTTTCGGCCACCCACGTCCTACAACCCCACCAGACCCCACCGCCGAGCTTCACCAAAGTAGACAGCGGAAGCCCCCATCCGTCCCTCTCATGGGGGTGACGAACGTGAATGGGATGGTACCGATAACACTGTAGGTGTGGGAACAGCATCGCCCATGTAGACAAGACCGATGGTGTACCTGCAGAGTCGTGTTGCTAACACCGCAGGACTTATCTGACAGGCAGGAGGCGGGGTTGTGATAGTCCACATCTGATGACTGACGACCGTCAGGGTTCGATAGATCTAATTAATAAGCACATGGTTGTGGCGCTTGTGAAGAAATTGGTAGGTCTACTTCCAACTTACCCTTTGCAAAGCCAATATCAGTTGAGAGGCGGGATGTTAATCTCAGGCTGTATAAAATTTGCACACATTGGGTTGCAGGATACCATGCTAACAGCACAGGTACTAGCTAAAGGCTCAGACACGTTTTTTGCACATATTTTGCAGCAAAGAGGGGTTCGACTCATCAATAGGTCCCCCAGCATACCCGTGGGCTTCCTGGTAGATACTCCAGTCTAGAAATTGTTGCTTTCTCATTTCCCCGGAAATTAGCCGCTGACATATATATATATATATATTGGCAGAAGGATATTACCGACAAAGACAAGGGAGACTGGAATCGCCATTTCTGGCTTATTAGCGTCGCCAGCCAGTCACACCCAACCCCGAGGTGTGGAACACCTAGGGCCCAATCCCGTTACCTGTTGGTTAGGAGCCCAACGCCTCTATCCAATGAGCTGCGGGCTCTTTGTCCTGTCGGTTGCGCTGGGAAGTATGCAATGGTAGAGAGACTCTCACTGACCGTGTTAAGGAACTCACTAGTCCCGTTGGGTCCAGTGTACTTTCGCCTGGGTTTGTTTGTGAGTTTCGCCAACATAAGTGATTTTTCAGGAATTGCACTCAGTCTGGCAGGCTGGGGACACACTGATGGGCCGAACCCCTCACAGATGCGTCAGGTGGCTGCAAATGATCGGCGAAACACGCGTGCCTGTGTTGTCAGTATGGTAAATAATTACATGATTTGGTTGTTTCTACTGGCCCCCCTCGCCCGACGCACGAACTTTCGGGTGTCTGTCTGCTGCTGATTGTCTGCTTCTTTCTTTCTATGTGCTCACGTAATCTTTGCCTGCAGCCCGGTCCTTGTAGCTGCACCAGAATCAGCGCGTCCGTCGCCCCCCCTGTCATCAGGCGAACTGATTAATCACCTCTACAGATTTGAATAGAGTCCAACTTCCTGGGCGCATCAGTGGGTGGGTGCTTCGTGCGGCTGGCAGGCCGCCGGTTGGATTCGCTTTCTATGCCAGCGGACTCGAGTTAATCTCGGCCCCGTACCGCGCAATAGAGCGGATAACTTGTCGACCGGTCTGTCTCTCCATTTACCGCAGAGCGATCAACTAGGTGTATTTTCCATTTCAATGAAGATCCTTCCGTTGGCCACAAAACGTGGCAGTGAAAAACAGGTCCAAATACGCCGTAATCACGACTGTAGGAAAAAGGAGGAAGTAGAAAATTTGCATTAACATATATATATATATATATCTATATTCAATCGGGAATGGACGCACACCGATCTATTGGCTTCACGAAGCAAACATGCTTCCTATGGGTGGTAGAGGTCACGAACAGGCAACCGAGCACCAGGCCGAAGTCGACCAAAGTTTTGATTAAATAAATAGTCGATTTACAGTCACAGAGTTAAGGGAGGCTGGAATGGCTATTTCTGGCTTATCAGTCGTCGTCAACCAGTCATACTCAACTCCGAAGTGTGGAACACCTGGGGTTCGATCCGGCGACCTGTTAGTTAGAAGTCCAACGCCTCTAACCACTCAGCCACGGGCTCGACGTAATCAGCTCTCCTAGACTGCAACAGGACAGAGGCAGGTAGTTGTTTCACGGTCTTTACCGTTCACTAGTGCGTCACAGGCCTTATATATATACAGGGCAACTACTAATAGCGACTAGTAGTACGTGCAGGATCATGCGGGCAAAAACAAGGAAGACTAAGACGGCCATTTTTGGTTTATCAGCCATCGATAGTCAGCCTGACTCATCTCTAGACTTTCCAACCCCTGAGGCTGTGACTCCGTGAATTTGAATGTCTAACTATTGAGTCAGAGGGTTCCTTGTCCTGTTGGCTGCGACCGAGCATAGGAACCACGGTAGGGGCATTCATCCATCAGGTTGCTGGTTTTGCTTTGGCCGTTGATCTAGAGTCGCGTAAGCGGTCACACTGCGATTAATAACGTACGCAGAGGGAGAACGGGATGGCCATTTGTGACTTATTGACCGTCATTAGCCTGCCTTGCCCCCCTAGGTTCGGGACATCTGTGGCTCAAATTGCAGATCTCTAGGAAGTCCAACGACCTATCATTGGTTCGTGATTTGAGTATTTGCATGCACCACAGGTCGCTACAAAAATGCCTGAAAGGGTTTTAGATTGAGACCCAAGGCACAGTTAGAGGAGTGTGTCCCCTAATTGGATCTGCGGGCGTTAGTCTATCGCATGCGTGTGTATTTTTTAGCTTGGAGGCATGTAATCTGGCCTCAAATCATTCTTGACATGTTCATTTCGCCAATACTTTATCCGTCTGTAAGCGACAATGTGGGCAGGAACATACACTGCGTGACCGATCTCATGAGATGCTGGCCGAAATCCTGAAATGCGTTTTCGATTAGGAAGGATTACATAGGTGGATTTGTAATACTGACAGTCTTGCGTTCAGATTTAGAGTCAAAATATGTCGACTTTTGAATGCACTTATTGTCGACCTCCTGTAGAAGCCGTACTCGCTAAAGAGCGATTACTTAAATAGCATGTATTTTTCGCATTGATTTTCGATGGTTTTAAAAATTCAAATATAATTCATACAAAACATAGACAGGAAATGCTTCCTTTTACTCATTTCGTTGAAAATTACGTCATGTTTATATCATATAATTGAATAAGTAGTATAATTAGGCCAGATAGAATCCTCAAAATTTTGCAATGGATGCCGACTGTGTTGTGCATTTCACGCGGAGCAGTGGCAACCGGATAGGTACGATGTTGTGTGCATGAACACTGCACGGTCTTAAATAATCTCATGATTAGAAACTTTTTAAAAATCTAATTACATTCCTTCTTCGGGTATACGATAAAAAGATGACATGGTTCTCAATAAAATGAGTAAAAGAAAGAATTTCCTGTCTACGTTTTGCGTGAATTGTATTTGAATTTATAAAACTAGCGAAAATCAATGCGAAAAATACATGCGAATTAAGCAGTCGCTCTTTACCGAGTACGGCTTCTACAGGAGGTCGAAAATAAGTGCATTCAAAAGTCGACATCCTGCTGAGTCTGAAATGTTATAGGATTATGCCGCAAGACTGTCAGTATTACATATCCACCTAAGTAATCCTTCCTAATGGAAGGAACATTTCAGAATTTCGGCCAGCATCTCGTGAGATCGGTCACGCACTGTACAACTTAGAAACTCAATAGGCACGCACCGGAACGACAAGGGACTGTGATGGTATCCACCAATTACTGGGATACCGAGAGCAATGCGAGCCTCCTCAGCCGCCCTCGATGCTGCAAGTATGGCCGCCGACGCTATCATTTCCGTGGCGCTGAGTGCGGTCTGTACGCCAACAGATCTGGAGGAATGTCGAGCGGGCGGACAGGTGCAGCAACAGCTGAGTTCACTGCCCGAGGTGGTGCAGAGGCCACCGCTGCCACCGATCAGTATGCTGCAGTCGCCGGGGAGGTACAGCGCGGCAGCGGCCGCAGCAGATGGTTCGTCGGTATTGCGGCCGCATCGTCGGACGATCTCAACTGCGACAGGATCCTCTGTCCGGCGGAGGGCCTCCATGGCCTCACTAGGTCCCACGTTCCGTCCATTTATCTGGCAAAACAAAACAGATAATTAACTCATGTGGTACTCACAGGGTACATTGGTGTCATAATGACTGTTGTATATATCATGGTTGGCCCCCCAAACGGACCACGTGTTAGATGCGCTGGACCAGCACGGGGGCCACATCGGATTCTGGCAGGCGTTATCTGTTCGCAATAACAAATGTCAACATTTGCGGGGTGCGCTGGCAGTCCCTGTTGTCGGCAGTCGTCGCACAACTGGACCCCTGCCATCAACCTATTGATTTGGCGGTAAAAATCCTGGTCATTTGTTGTGTGGAACAGGGGGTGCGGAGTGGAGCGCCAAGATGAGGATCCGTCCGAGCCATCCACCTGCTGCCTCCACCGTCTCCAGTCTTCTTGACTCTGTCTTGACACCGGGCTCATCCGGGAGGAGGAGAGAGTGTAGGTAGATGCAGCGCAAGCCTACTGGCACTATAAACTCCTGCGCAAGTCACCGTCCGTGCTCCCACCGCTGCTGCTGTGGGGCACACGGTGGATATCGTCGAAATCGACGGTTGAACTATCGAGTCGAACTATATATCATGGGGCGCTAAGTGACATGGTTTGGGAGGTTGGAACAATGGAACTAAGACCTCACAGTCGGTCCAGTGAGCGCTTGTGTGGAGTGGCCGACTGGTGAACTGAGAGTCAGGCTGTAATGGCTGTTTCTTAATGTGGTGACTGTGGCACTTTCTCGCTGTGGAATCCTAGCTGGGCGTGTTGCCACGCCTAGGGGCGAATCCAGCCGCGCTAGCTACCTGCGCTCACCCCCACCTCCGGTCTTCTTAACTTGGTCGTGACACCAGGCTCAGGTGGAGGGGGGAAGTGAGAGTGAGGTAGATGCTTCGAAAGTCTGCTATCACCGTAAAATAAATCACGCACAGGTCACCGTCCCTGCTCTCGTAGAGCACACGGTTGACCTCGTCGGAGAAGATGGTCGAACTGTCAGATCTCTCATCCGCAAAATAACGAGCGCACACATTCTGCCGACAGCCATCGGCTGACTGATATGATACAGACTGAGAAGGACACACAGTTAAGGCACGTATGGTAAGCGGGGGTTATGATAATGAAGGACAGTCATGCCTAGCAATTTTATGCGGTTAATTCAGCCTGTTTACGAAGACAGTCGTGTTGGAAACGCTCAGATTTAGAGTCAAAATATGAATGCGACCAAAGACAGTGGGGGTCAAGGTTACCGAGCTTCTTGGTTGAACCTGTCGTTCATCAAAGACCAACCGGATCATGTGATGAGGACAAAAATGTCGCCTCTCTTGGAGGGGCTGATTGTCAGTCCTGAGGCTTCCTGTGTCGGAGACATGGTGAGCATGCGGCGGATTTTATTAGCTGACGGGAAATCAGCTATTCTGGGTTAGGTAGGCGAGACTTGCCCTGTTAATGCGAGTGTGAATAGTCTACGAGTTAACTTGTTATTTGGAGGCGAGTCTGCAACAAATCGGTGACGCATCCACGCCATTGCTGAATGGTGCGAGACACTGGTAAGTTGTACACACTTATCATTATTATGATTGCATACAGAAGGTCTTCCCTGCCTGTCTTTATGCTCTACTGTTTTTTATATATACGTACATACTGTGGTGAATGAACGCTCACCGATCATGTTCTGGAACTGCTCGTTCCGTTGTGTCTTGTGGCTCAAACTACAATCCTCGCCGGCAATCGCATAGCGAATAGTGGTATATGTAAATAATGTGTTACCGGCAAAGACAAAAGGGACCGGAATGGTCGTTCCCGACTTAACAGTCCTCATCAGCCAGTCGTGCCCAACCCCGGGTGTGGATCGCCCGAGATTCTAACCTCCGATCTTTGGTCATTAAGTGTGACGAGTCGCCATTCAGCCACGGGTCCAAGGTCCTGTCGATTGTGGTCGGTAATATTATTTATAGTAGATCAGTGCCCTCCGATCGGGTCGCGGAATAACATTAATAACATGGACGAGGAGGACTGGAATGACTATTTCTGGTTTATTAGTCGTCATCTGCCAGCCATAACCGACCCCGTGTTTTACAAACACCAAGACTGGAAATCGCGTTCTGTTGGTCAGAAGTCTAATGCCCTAACCATCGGTTGCGATCGGATATATCAACAATAATAGAGAGACAAGGAAGACTCTAATGACCATTTCCGGCCTAGAAGCCGTAATCAGACGGAGAGGAGAGGGAAATTTCACAGAGCAAATTGTATTCGTACTGACGTTTGGGAAATTTGGTCGTTTCCATAACCAAATTGGTGCGGTTGTTGCCTCCGTGCACAGATGAGCGGACATCTATCTATTGGATTACATCATTCTCTGCCTCCCCACACACCCGCTTCTATATACACCTATGAACAGGTATATGGATATATAGATACAGTGGTAGATGAGGCGTTCTCCGATGGTGTTACGAGTTTCGCAAAACGGTCGGTGAGAACCACGTCTATTATTGTATAAGCCCAATTGCAACCGACAGAGCAACAATCCCGTGGTTTATTGGTTAGGGCATTGAACTTCCAACCAACGGGTTGCGGGATCGAACTCCAGGTGTTGTACACCTCGGGGTTGGGCATGGCTGGCTGACGAAGGCTGATAAGCCAGAAATGGCCATTGCAGTCCCCTTGGCTCTCTCGGCAGTGCCATTCTGCATACACATATATGTGAAGTACGGTATAAGACATTTGCCATATACACTTCGTACTACTCGTACAACCACTTGTTTGTGGAGTGGACATTACGTGGTTTTTCCATAGCAGTTGATTGTCCTCGACACGAATATTCATCGAAATTTCGGATCTGGCCCTCAAAAGCCATGTCCCGGATAATTAATTCCACGTCCTGCACTGACATTTCCGAAATTATCCGCTTGATTATCCTCTGGCATTCATATACCAGAAACCGCATCCGTTATGGTGCGCATTCTGATAACGCCTGCCAAAATCCAATATGGCCTCTGTGTTGGTCCAGCGCACCTAGCCCTTGGTCCTTTTTGAGGGCACGATATACATATATAAGCAGGAGGACTGCCGACAAAGACAAGACAGAACGGAGCGGCAATTTCTGGCTTATTGGCCATCACCAACCAGCCATACCGAACCCAGGACTTGCTACACCTGGGATTCGATCCCGCGCCCTTTTGCTATATTGTCCCACGTTCTAGCCGTCGAGCCACGGACTCGTTGTCCTGCCGGTTGCGGTCGGACATATAAACCGTGGTAGGGGGCGCTCGCCGATCGTGCCAAGGGATTTACTCGTTATAAAGGCTCAGTATAGAGACCTACAGGGAGTCACACAGTGACTAGTAATATGTACAGGATATTGCCGACGAGATCAAGGAGGACTGGGTCGTCATTTTAGCCTATCGGCCCTCATCAGCCAGCCATACCCGGCTCCACGCCTCAATCACCTGAGGCCTGATCCCATGCCCATGTAGTTAGAAGTCCAGCACTCACAGGCTGACAGCAGGCCGTCATTAGCATACAACTGCTGCATGAATCCCCATAATGACAACGCGCAGGTATTCTCTAGAAGTCCATACGCCTGTTCCATCGACTTTTTGCCGCTGTATGACGACGATGGCTCATCGGTGTCGTTCATCGATCTAGATGAGAAAGTACCGACAAAGGTAGGGTAGACCGGGGATGGACATTTTTGGCTTCTTAGCCGGCATCAGCCAGTCATACCTAACTCAAGGTCTGAGTAACCAGGGACTAAAACCTGAATTCTTTGGTCGATGGCGTTAAACAGTTAAGCGTTCTATCATTGAGGCACGTGCCCATTGCTCTGTAGAATGCAAGTGAAGAAACCAGCTGTGGAGGAAGAGCGTTTACGGATCAGGTTATGGGACGTGCTCTTCCCGCTTTGCCTTGGGGTCCAATTTCGAGTCCTCGCAGGTTGTAAAGCAATCAGTATTAAATATAGAGAAGAAAGTACCTAGAAAGACAAGGGAGATTGAGATGGCCACTTCCGCCTTACTGGCCATGGTCTACCAGCCATGATACAATATGACGAGCGCGTTCCGTAACTTGATCGGCGGGCGCCCATCTACCCCACATAACACATTTATACACACATGTATATATATACCATGCACCGCAAATATTGACTTTAAAGACGCACACTTTCAAATAGGCCAGTACTCTATCAATTAATAACTAACTAGATGAGCAGGCCCATACACCGACTTGGAGCTCTCTATCCTGATCGCAGGACTGAATCCATAATAAGGGTTTCGGAAAAGACACTTTCGTAGAGTTCTATCAGTTTTAAAGAAGTCATTTTAAGTGGGCGTATCTTACAACTGAGGTAACCAATACTGATTTGAAAAATTCAAGCCCGCACTGCATTGTATGATAGGTACGGGTAATTTAATGATCTCAGGTTTCATCGATGCTGACTGGATTCACAGTAGTCTGCCTGACGTATATGTGGAAAACTAAACAACAGAGTTTCACGGAAGTGACTAAGAAGAAAGAATTCGTTCGTTTAAGCAGAGACAAGTAAGGATGCAATAAGTCGCCCAACCGCATTTTCAGATATTCGCAACCAGGTTTTTATTGGCTGGAGGAGTCTGCTAGTACCACATGTCTGAGCTTATGC
Source organism: Spirometra erinaceieuropaei (assembly GCA_902702965.1). Classification (NCBI taxonomy): domain Eukaryota; kingdom Metazoa; phylum Platyhelminthes; class Cestoda; order Diphyllobothriidea; family Diphyllobothriidae; genus Spirometra; species Spirometra erinaceieuropaei. Next base: position 124,563 of record CACRXP010000296.1, read on the forward strand.
TCCGCATATGGGAAGAAGCACCCTTTCGTGACTTCCCTATGATACAGCAGAGTCCCGCATTGGGGTTAAACAACGAACAGGACGGAAGAGACCGAAATGTTTGCTATTCGTCGTCGTCAACCAGAAACGCCGTAGCCGCGCGCAGGTACGACTTGGAATAGGAGTCTAGGTCAGTTCTTAATTGAGCGTTCGGGTTAAGCGCCACACACCCAAGCCCCATCGGCTGGGATAGAGGATACACTATGTTACGTGGGAGTGTCGCCCAGCAATCTATCATGTCCTCAAGGCAGCGTACGGACGATGCCGTCTCGCCTTGATGCTCCAGTCAAGAGCTTTCGCAGGCGGCGGCGGTTATGGCACAGCGACAAGCGACGAGTAACCGGAAAGTCTGCTCATCACTTTCAGACGGAAGTGCTGAGCCAGAATTCAGTCACATTGTGTGTGAGAGACGCCTGAGTGTCATCAGCCTTATTCTTCCTTCTCATTACCCTCGTGTTCCGATGAAGAGACTACACACACGCGTAGGCAGGCATGCCGTGGTCTCAGTGAGCGACCACGGAGAACCACTGTCCGGGGGACTAACTGCGCCTTACCCCACTTTCATAATTCAAGAAAGCTCTTTCCTCGCATCCAGTGCATGCAAGCATGCATGCATAGGAGACTGTGCTCATTTGACGCTTGTGAGAAAGTTGTAAGGCCATAGTCTCTGAGGTGGGAACATGCGCTGTTCGCTCTCACACAAGCGTGTGCGTCTGTTGGGGTCGCCGAGGGCACACCTAAGGTCTACTGAATTGTGCAGCAGAGTAAGCTGAGAAAGGTAATATATATATATATATAGCAGCACTGAGCAACTCAATACACGATGTATGGATGGATCGACAACAAACAGCTATAGGCCGATCTCATGAGTAACTTTGAGCTCTAACTGTCGACGCATTTGAGTTTAAGATTTAAGCTGTATAGTTACCGCGTAAGAAGAGGCATGCGTTTCTTTATGCCATTAAATAGATACCATATGGGGCTCATAAAGTCCGTAAGTGATATGGACTGTGTTGTATACTTCGTGATGACGGGCATTGGCCAACCTCAAAAAATCTCATAATTATAAACTTGTTTAAAACCGAACAATATCCCATCTTCGAGTGTGAAACTTGAAGAAAACATGACTTGCTATCAAAGGAGTACAAATGAGCATATTTTAATTCATGTTTTCTGCAAAATATATTTGAATTCACAACTTTATCGAAAATCCATAGAAAAAATGCAGGTCACTTAAATACCCATTTTTTTTCGAGTGCAGTTATTGCATGGAGGCAAAAAAGAGTATATTTAAAAACCAACGTCTTGACCTGTCTGAAATGCCATTGCATGAAAGTCAGCCTTTCAAATCCACTTAAATACTCCATCCTAATTGAATACGTGTTACAGAATTTCGGTTAATATTTCATGAGATCTGTCACTGACTGCATGAAGATCGCAATTTTAATTGTCAGCTGCGAATTTGACCTACTAGATGCACGTGCTGCTTAAAAGGTTGCTGTTTTACCGCAATCTAAACAGACAGTTTTATATGGCAACTACTGTCGAAGACTAAATCCGTGTTCTAATATGCATCCTTCTTCGAGGAACCATTATCCTCTGTGGAAGATAGATAAAAGCGGTCGTTTTTCAATCAGAAATAAATTCCCCCTATTCGCATAAAGCAGGAAGGGAAGACATTCGAAGCCATGAGAACTTAGCAACTTTTTGGCCTAAGAGCTCCCATACTGCACATCAACACTACTACTGCTAGTAAGTATTCTTCTTCTCATTTCGTTGCTTATTTTTTAGGCAAAACTATGGATTAGACCGCAGTTGGCAGCCAGGAATGGGGAGGCGGACAGCCAGGTCCCTGTCGTACGGCAATGATGGGAAAGGTGGTTATATGAGTGGGGTAAATGGAAGGACTGGAAGAGGAATGCTGGAGATCCTGCGTAAAAGTACAGTTACCAGGGGAAGTGCTGGGAAGTTTTAAGTAGGCGGAATAATGGCAGAAAATTAGACCCTGCACTTAACCCTAAAATCCAACCCTGCCCGCAACCGTAAAGCCTCACCCTAAGCCTCAAAACCGAAACGTAACCAAAATCCCAAAACACAACGCAAAACCAGAACCTATCCATAGCCCTAACCTTAACCTTGACCCTAACGCTAACCTTAAGCCTAACCCTAATCTTGACGTTAAGCCTAACCCTAAGCTTAATCCTAATGTTAACCGTAACCCTAACGGCAACCCTAACGAGAACCTAAACCCTAACCCTAACACTGAAACCTGGCCCAAAACGCAAACCCAAATCCTAAAACTTAACCTAGGCCTAACCCTAACCCTCACTAAACCCAAGAGCACGACCGAAACGGACGGCCTGCCCAAATTAGTAAGACCACACCTACTGATAACAAGTTCCATAGACAAGGTAAACACACTTACTGATAACCATTACGTACGTCAACAGTATCACCGTATAATGTCTGGCGACCAACTGCGATCTTACTAAACTACGTAGTGTAAATGCATGCGTGCAGTGGCTTATGACTATTCTACCAATGTAACTCCTAAATAAAGTGTGCTTCTTGTCATTTATACGCTATGAATTTTAAAGTGCGCATGATGGCGCAGTAGTAGTTGGAAAATTATTTTAATTTTTTATGAATCCCTCGGTGCCGCACATTTGATAGGGGGGTAGTGTTAAGGTGATGAGAGCCACCGCTCTTAGCTAGCCGGCCAGGGACCTTTATTGTTTGTCCCGCAAAAAATTTCCACTATCAATCCGGTTAGTGCATGTGTATGGGAAAATTTTAGTCGGACAGAAGTGTCACTACCCCACGTACAACAGGTGTCATTACGCTACAATTCCCGTGTTCTAACTTTAACCCTGATCCCAACCCTAACGCCCTTCCTCCCTCCCTCCCTCCCTCTTGGAATTTAGCGTAAGGTCACTCACAATCGTGCCCCCAGCAAAAATCTTGTTCTTTCCCTGGCTGTTTTTCAGAAACGAATGGACGGCACAAAAAATACATGAGAAATATAAAAAACATTATTTCCAAGAAAATACCTGTTGAGAAATATTTTTCATTTACTTATGATTGAGGTGCATCCACTGATCATGTTACTAGATAGACTCGTCCCGTAACACCTTGGGGCTGATCCTAGAACCCTCATAGGCAGTCGCATGACGACCAGGCAGAACACATTTTAAGGACACATTGCATGGTCGAAAGCCCCCAAGAACTGTTTTATTTTGAGGAATTTAATAAACATGATATACCATAAGTTGCTCTCTCTCTCTCCGACTCTGTTAAATGACCAAAGATATACTGAAGGGAAGTACTTGTTAGCATTACAGGGATGACTCCCATCGCCGAGAGAAACCAGTAATTATAAGGAAGAGCAAACGCCCCATGAACCGAAAAGTGTGCATTTGTGGTTGCCCTTGTAAGTTATATTTCAATTTTAATTCAGCGGTCAGTTGCTGAACATGTTATCTTAAGACGACTTATATTCCTGAGACCTCGCTGATCGGAAATTCATACGAAGCCATTTTCACCCTGGTTAGCCCACATATAGCGAGCAATGCAAAAACAATAACCTGACTCGAGACGCCGCGTGCCATTTTGAAAAATCATCCATAACGTAAAACAGTTAACTGACCACCACGTGACATACTGCACCAGTCCTTTGAGGAGCTTCGAGTCATAGATTATGTAAACCGGTTTTTCAAATTCAACCCGTCAGATTAGGCATAGTCCATCGACCTCAGGCAACACTACGGCACCGTCTGATGCAACCTAAGGACACACAGCCACGCACTGAAATATCAGTTGTCTACAGAATAAGTTGCAATGAGGCCGACTGCAACCATACTGGGAAAGCTGGGCGGAAATTGCAGGCCCGCCTACGAGAGCATAAACTCGCGACTCGGAGGCTATATTCCGATTCCCATTTAGAAACGCACATTCGAGAGACTGGGCATACTTTCGATCTCCAGAGAACTGCCATTTTAGGCCGAAAAGCACAAAAACCGAACCGTTAACGCTCGAGGCCTGGTACTCCGATGCCAACTCCACCAACAGGCATCTGGACCTTCCTGCAGCCTACAAATTCCTACGTTATCAATCCGTAGAGCTCAGGATCAAGTAAAGAGACTGGACTTGGGAAGGCCATACATGGACAGACCGACGGCGAGTCTACTCGGCGAAGAAGAATAACCACCAGACCGACCACACGACGAAGCGGTGACTCACTAAGCACACAGATAAATCGCCCGTCAACCATTCCCCGAGAGGCCGAGGCAGCGAGAGACGAGAAAAATCGATCAACACGAGAGCGACCAACACACGTGCCACTTGAAATTTCTGGTCGATTAAGCGCACTTTACGCTTTGACAACGGGGAGCCGACCAAGGTCTTTGGAGCGTCAGCACCTAAAGAAACCCGTTCCGGTAAGTCCATCTTTTTCTTCAAATCATCAACCCTGATCTGTCAACTTTGCCAATCTTTCCAAATTCTGTTTTTGCATATTTTTGCATTTATTTATTTGTTTGTCGAGACACAAATTGTGCAGATCTAAAACCTAATTTTACTTGACCGAACCAAACACCTGAGCTTGCAGTCTTTCCACTTCTTTCGGGTATATTGTCATTTGCGAGTAATATTACATTTGGCACACGTGTAGTTGTGATTTAATGTGCAAATTATCTCACCCTGATCGTTTAGTTCTCATAATGTAATACGAATAAAGAGAAAAATAGACTTCAAATTTTATGTGCTATCTTGAGACAAATCCCTCGGGATGAGGCTTTATGAACTCAGTCCGAGTCATGCAACATTTATATACGGCTGACTGCTCGTCGGCGCTACGTGAATGTTATCCGGTTATTCCGTTGAAGCCGATGGATTTCACTCAAATATTCATATCAGCCTTTGGACTGAGATTAAGGAGCTTCGTTACGAGGGAATATCTGCCGGAAAGCAAACAAGAGCTTCAATGATGAGCCAGACTCCCTACAGCTCTGCCATGCAGCGACAGAATGTCGGCGAAACACGTGTGTCTAGGCAGTGTTGTTAGTATGGTGAATCATACAACATGTGAGAAAAGAATGGCTTGGAAAGACAGGGGATTCGTGTGCCTATGTGCAAACATTATGTGTCTTCAATGGACGATTCTATTTTGTGCGGAATCAATTAAAGAAACGCCAAAAGAGCACATCGGAATTTCTCCTAGCCAGGTTTTTTTGTAATATTTTGCTCAAGACAAATCATGAAAAAGTATGCCGGCAAATCGTGCATCCTTAACTTTTTGCAATTCCTCAAGGGCATAAATCCCCAACTGAAAATACAGAAATCTTCCTCAGACTACCCAACTTAGAGCACACGGCTGCATTTTAATCACTGATTCATAAGCTAGTTCGCACTGATTTCGATGTCTCAGTACTCTCTAACGGAACCGAGGTAAAATTATTTGCTTTTAGATGAAGCCTTTCGAACAGATTCCAGAAAGGAAGTACAGGAAAATGTATCTACTTATGGATGACTATTTTCTTTCTAACATTGTATTTCACGGTATACGTCAAAATTTTTACATGAGGAAAACATTGGCAAGATCTTATTTCGTAGCCGTACATTAGGCGGGCTAACTCATAAAATCTCAACGGAAATTCCGAAATGCGTTTTCGTTTCAAAAGATTAATTAGATAGGGCTGTAAAACAAATCAGCCTGCAGAATAACTCTATAATAATTCAGTTACCCCAGGATGCCGGCTTTCGAACAAACTTCTTTCCGGCTGCATCCAAAAATCATACTCCGTAAAAAATGACTACATAAGTAGCATGCAATTTTTTCATTGATGTTCGGTGCCCATAAACATTCAATTATATTTCATGGAAAATGTGCACAAAAATATTCATTCTTTTGCTCATTCGGTAGAAAATTACGTCAGCATTAAATTTTACACTCAAAGGAAGGTTATAATTCGGTTTTAAAAAGTTTACAATTATGAGATTTTTTTATACCGTGAAACGGCCCTTCATGAAACGTCATGTCTCTGCATTTACCAATGCGGCTTGTAAAGTTAACAATGTGGCTCAAATCCACTGCTTAATTTTATGAACCACACATGGTCTCCTCTTAATACGGTAGAGAAATGTATGATTTTCCGTACGCGGAAATTATACAGCTTGTAGTTTGGGAACCCAGAATATAAGTTTAACGGCAGGTCGAGTTCAGAATTATTCGGGAATTGGAAAAGTTTTATAAAACCAAATTATACGCTTCCTTCGAGTGTGAAATTGGAAGAAGACGTAATTCCTACTGAATGTGCAAAAGAATAAGTATTTTTATGTATGTTTTCCATGAAATATAATTTAATCTTCAAGGGCATCGAAAATCAATGAGAAAATGCATGCTATATAATTAGTCATTTTTTTACGGAGTATGATTTTTGGATTCAGCCGGAAAGAAGTTTTTCAAAAGCCGGCATCCTGGGGTAACTGAATTATTATAGATTGGTTGGTTTTACAACGCTATCTAATAAATCTTTTCGAAACGATAACACATTTCGGCATTCCTTTTGAGATTTCCTGAGTTAACCCACTTACTGTACCTGTTAGAGGTTAGGGTTAGCGGTTGGTATTAGGGGTTAGGGTTATGGGTCTAGGTTAGGATTGGGGTTAGGGGGTTAAGGGTTGGGGTTAGGGGTTACTGGTTGGGGTTGGGGGTTAGGCTGGGGCTACGAAATAAGGTCCGGCCGAATTTTTTTCATAGATCATGTCAAAATTCTGGATTCATTATTTGGATAAGTGCGAACACCCAGGGCAGTACGGACGTCCTTGAAAAGTGAGGGAATAGTGTAGGAGACTGGTTAGTAGGTTCTTGACCAAAAACCGCGCGAACCTGAACACATCTGACAGGAAGTTGTTGGAGTTGTGGAACTTGAAACTTCTGGCGCACTGGAAATGCCGCCCCATCCTCGATGGTCCGAATTACACTGTCATGACGCCTAACCCTCTACGGTCACTTCTGGTGAGAAGATCACAACTAGAAAGGAGTCACATCGCGTAAAATCATGCCAAACGTAATGATGACTCTTTCAGAGTTTCTCTCAGCTCATTTAAGCTCATGACAGCGCTGGAATTCGCCTTCGAGGCAGTTTGTCGAATTTTTCGGTCTGCAGAAGGCACACGATATCATGGGCAGTTCGATCCCCCCGTGACCGACGACGTTCACCGTGTGGTCCACAAGAGGGAGAGAGTAGCGGCGATGACTTGCGCGTAAATCAGTTTATAGTGATGGGACACTTTCGTTGCATCTACCGCACTCTCACCTTCCTCCTCCTCCTCCTCCTGCTCCTTGTCCACGTGGAAGTCAGAGTCCAGAAGACTGAAGGCGGGAGAGAACGCAGGTGGCTGGCACGACGAAAAACCCGTACTTCGGCGTACGACCACACTCCCTAGTTCAAAACGGTGGGGGACGACACGGATCCCAGTGTGCGTGGCGTGAGTCTGCGCATGGGTTTGCCACCATATCCCCAGTGTTAGCATTTGTTATGCGTGCGTTAACGCCTGCCAAACTCCGATCCAGCCCTCGTGTTGGTCCAGCGCATTTACCGTGCGGCCTGCTTTATGGGCAACACGATGCCATGTACGATATGGCATAAACACTTCGCTGTTGTTTTCGTTGCTTTTTTTCCGGCTGTTGTAGTTTTGAACATTTGCACGCACACACAACATCCAAACCGGGAGGGACAGGCAGCACCTACGCACAGCGGGTTACTGTTCGGGGCAGGTCCAGACACCTGTTAACGTACTGGCTGAACTACCCTGACAACAAGTATATACGCTCCGGCTGGGCGGTGCCGGCTGCACCCGTGGACTGCATATGGGTCACATGGCGGGGGTGAGGGAGGGAGGGAGGCCGGCGGTGGTGGTGATTGTGATGATGCTGCTGGCGCTGTTGGCTCACACCTGTAGTGCGATCGAGAGTGGTCGGGGCAAGTTAGAGGGTCACCGCTGCCCCCCTGTTGTGTGAGCGTGCCGCGGGGTGGGGGGGGGGGGGCGCGACGGCAGAGACGCTCTTACCTGTGCGAGTGGCAGGGACGCTGGACTCGCGGGTAGGGTGGGGGGGGGTGGCTGGCTGATGAAGACGCTGGCAGCACTACCTTGCACCTGCAGCTAGCACGCGCCGCGCCGCAGGGGCAAAAGAAAGTGGATCTCGGGGTCCTGTTCTTCACCCGTGCGGTCGCACACGGGCCATGCGTAGATGATCCAGTCAGACCTCGCTTCCTGTCCCCCCCACAGCAGTGGCTGCAGAGGTCTGACAGGAGTGTGTGTGCACAAACACCCGTCCTCCTCCTCCTCCGCCACCCGCCAACCCTGCACGCATTCATCCAACCTGATCGTTGAAGATGCCGCGGTTCAAAGGCGTGTGTGTGTGCGTATGTGCAGAAGAAGAGAACTCTGCCGACCAACGGAAGAGGAGAGAAGCGGGGAGGCGTGCGAAGCGTGTCGACGAGGTGTCTGTGTGCGTGAATGGGAGAGATCCAGCACACGCAGGCGCGCGCGCGCGCGCAAACGTTTCTCGAGCGCAACATCGTTACTCCTTCCGCCAGCAAGGTGGGTATTGCGTTGATGCTGCTGGCTAACAAAACATGATTCATGCGTCGTGGTTGCCTCTACCCAGAAGAAGGCCCCTTCAAGCCGAGACGGGTTCTAGATGTGAATGTCGGGGGTTGGGTGGCGAACCGGGAAAAAGGAAAAGAGGGACGAAGCACAAGCTGGATGCAGGCGGGTTTAGGCGCTGACAGTGTGAGGGGGGGGGGGGGGGATAGACGAAAGCTAATCTTTCATAGTTTTATTGTCTACGCGTTATTCCTGTGTCCTTGCCTTTCCTCATCTTTGTAGGCTTCGGACCTTTCTTCATCACTCCTCCCGCCTTTTCCCTTCTCCAAATCCCTCTTTTTTTATTTGTGGACGTTCTTTGGCAATCTTCACCGAGGCTTCTGATCCTTTGGCCGTCCCTGAGTTATTGTTACTTTTAGTTTTTTCTCCTCTGACTTCCGCCTATGTTGCCGAGTTTTCCTCCTCTCTTTTCATCCTCGTCATCTTTTCCGTGTTCTCACGGTGATTCCGTTTATTTATTTTTCAATATTTCGCCCTCTCATTTTTCTTGCCGATCTCCTCTCATTCGCTCTATTTCTTCACTAGCCCCTCCTTTGATTTCACGTTTTCCACCATTTATAGTGGCTTTCACTCACGTTCTTGAGGTCAGCGGTGATACAACAGCCAATACGAAGTAAACGTTGACAAGCTGAAGACAAAAAGTAGTTATCACGGCACACGAGATCATCAATCTCTAATTCCGGGTTTTGAAACTTGCTGTTGTGCATGACTCGCTGACGATGGTCCTGCCATTCTGGGTCATAAGTGTTAAAAGAGTGGGAACACACTGGTCAGTTTTCTGGATGAGGGCCCTACTCAAGAACCGTCAAGGACATGATTGGAAAGCGTAGTTTTGTCTGCCAGGTAAGAGAAGTACGACTGAGGTAAGAGGATCTCAGAAAGCAACGGCAAAGGATTCAACCATGTGCCTTAAAACGGATGCTTTTCCGTTTAGAACTAGAAGCAGGTCAGGAGCCTACAAGTTGCTGCAAAGCTTCTTTCTTGAGGGGTATTAAGGCGACAGCTGTGGGTGTGACTAGTGCAGTCTACCGGAACCTCATATGTGAAAAGAAGTTGAGCTAGATGACAGCTGATGCGGGGTGCTGTCAAGATTGCGCAGCCTGTTTTGGCACATTTGAATTTTCACGACCTCCAGGCGACTCCACTGCTCCCTTGAGACGGGTGCCGAACTTCCCGCTGGCATGGCGGAACCCGGCCACTCCTCACCATTTCATCGCCCCCACCCATCGTCTAGGCAACGCATGAAAATATGCTGAGAACGCCCGCACGCGACCTCTGAAGACTCTGCTCACCCCCGCCCGCCCTCCGCCACGGCGCCAGGCTCAGATGCCGATTGGAACTGATACCTCAGTGCAGCGGTGCCGGAGGCAGCTGGGCACAACAAACAACCCTCTAAGCACGGCAGTAGCTTGAGACAGGGTGTTTTTTCTTCTTATTTTAAACACCCCTGTCGCCTCTGCACGGGCGTAAACGCCCACGTCGCATTTTTGACACTCCGGAAATGTGAATTCGAACTCGCAGTCTTGAGAGAGGGAGAAAAGCGTTGACGGTGTGGACCTGGTAGCACGAAGAGGCGAATGGCGACGGTTGAGTGGCGGATTACAGTTAAGAGCTTGCGCGGGGGCCTGTCACGCAAGTGCTGAACTGGGTATGCTGTATGTTTGGATAAAGTGTCTTCTCCTGCTTTTACCTGTGGTCAGAAAATTTGCTTGGAAATCCTAGAGGCCATTGGATGTGTAATGCTTCGCGGTGGTCATCCGCTTAGCACAAAGCTAATCAGTCTGGAACTGCTGACGCAAAACTCTGGGGGGTGTAGGGTGGGCATTTAGTCGTTCCAAGCCCTGAGAGTATAGTAGCTTATAACAGTCGTAATTTGGCGGAGCGGAGTCGTGAGGCTCTTCTTTAGTTTGCAGAAAATACGCTGGTTTTCATCTTATAGAATGAAAGGGTAAGATGTGCTTATGTAGCCCCACCTGATGGACACAATACTGTCGTGGTTGGGGTTAGGGTTAGGTGTTAGAGTCAGGGGTTAAGGTTAGAGGTCGGGGCTAGGGGTTGGGGTAACTATTTCTCAACCACTCAAAATACAACCGCATATTCCCGGCACAAACTGTTAAAACCCCTATGACCATCGGTCCTGTATTACATGTGGTTGGGGTTTGTTTACTTCAGGTAGGGCTGCATAACTACATCTGTTTATCACTCCATACAGCGACTAGCCTTCGCAGCGTTTGAACGGGATTTGTAGGGGGCCTTTTCCGGGGTGGGGGGCGGGGAGGTGGGCAACATCAATCATCACCAGTTTAGGCATTGTCGTCTATATTGCCCGTGCACATGCTTCAGCGTATTGACCTCTAAAGGGAATATTCTAACTCATTTTGCCAGAAAGCGTTCCACAAAGAAATTCGCTATCAAAAAACACCATCCCACGAATATCCCGTGATTCTGACCGTCGTAACCTACCTCCTTCCGGAGGAACCATTCAGTAAAACGTGCTCACATGAGAGGAATCGATACTACCGTGCTTGTTTGAGATTCTAGTCATACCTTAACAAATTATTTTGAACCATTTTGGTATGTCTGACGCGCCTTTGCCTTGCAAAGCCACGGCTATGGAGGTGAATTGAAACCTCCCTGTTGTCCGCTACCGGACCAACCGAAAGCGACGCAGGAGGCATGTCTTGGACTAGCTCATCGGATTTATCATCTTCAAGTGCAGGGTTAGTTGGCAAAATGGCCCTCTGACATGTGCAAGGATGAAAACATACATGGTGGCTACTGAGTCATCAGCTGTCTTTTTTTCCGGCACAGGTCGGACTTCCACTTGTTAGAAGGAAGAGAACTGAGTGCGAACTTCAGAAACTGAGCTGACAGGCGTTATCCTGTATTTGTTGCCTTGCCAACAGGTTTTTCGATTCAGAACGCTTATGGCGCTGCCGGCCAAATGGTTCCAGATCACTAGTCGTGCAATCACTAATTGGCGCACCATCCACTAAATATATGCGCCAAAGTCAGCTTTTTAGTCGATCTGCGTGATGATGCATTCGGCAGGGTCAGCATAATCTGTCGCCACTCCTCTAGAGGAATTCGGCTGACAGAGCATCAGAGCAGGTAGATGTTGGAACAGTCGCAAGCGGCAATGTCCACCCTCTGCGCCTGAATCCGTTTATAAAAAGGAAAACTTGCGCAGCACGGTACCGCCCTCTGTTGGCATGACAGCGTCAGGACAAAGCTAGAAAAACCGTCTACGCGTGCCGCAAACGACGTACTCCTCGCATAATACAGTAGGTGGGCTAATTCATGAAATGCCAGCCGAAATTTCGAAATTCGTTTTCGTTTCGGGATGATTAATTAAGAAGGATTGCAAAACAGATCATCTTGCAGCGTAATTCTGTAATAAACCAGTTGCCTCAGGGTGACGGCTTTCGGATGAACTTCTTTCCGACTGCATGCAAGGACTATACTATGCAAAAATGACTACTTAAGTGGCATGCAATTTTCTCATTGATTTTCGACGCCGATGAAAATTCGGTCATATTTCATGGAAGACATGCATGAAAATATTCATTCTTTCACTCTTTCGGTAGAAAATTACGTCTTCTTCCAGTTTTGTACTCGAAGGAAGGGTAAGATTCGGTTTCCAAAAACTTGTCCAATTCCAGAATGATTTTAAACTCGACCTGCCGTTACTCCTGCCTTCAGGGTTTCGAAACTACAAGTCGTTTATTTTCTGGGTACGGAAAATCATGTATTCTTCTACGGTAATAACGGGGGAGTATATAGGGTTCATAAAATTAAGCCGTGGATTTGCGCCACATGTTTAACTCTACAAGCCGCATTGGTAAATGCAGAGACATAACGTTTTATGAATGGCCATTTCACGGTATTAAAAAATCGCACAATTAGAAACTTTTTAGAACCGAATTATACATCCCTTTAAGTATAAAATTGGAAAAAAGACGCCATTTCCTACCGAATGAGCAAAAGAATGAACATTTTATGCATGTCTTCCATGAAATATAATTGAATTTTTAAAGGCATCGAAAATCAATGAGAAAATTGCATACCACTTAAGTAGTCATTTTTTGCAGGGTATAGTCCTTGCATGAAGTCGGAAAGAAGTTCAAGCCAGAGCCGGCACCCTGAGGTAACTGGATTATGTTAGAGTTATGCTGCATGATGATTAGTTTTACAACCCTACTTAATTAATCTTTTCGAAAGGCGAACACATTTCGAAATTTCGGCTGACATTTCATGCGTTAGCCCACCTACTGTATATTCAGATTTCACGGAATAAGGGGCGGTTCGGATCTTACGTTCGTGAGAAAAGAAGCTCGATGAAAAGAAGTTATCTCATCACCTTTCGTCAGAATGTTAACTCCCAACAATAAAGGGAATTGGAGGAAAACATGAAACCACCCATTAGGGATCCTCAGAGATCACCCTTCATAAACCCAATTAAGAACATCATCCAGCCATCGCGGAGAATGACAAAACTGTCACTTTGGTGATCACGTAGCCGGCCTAGTTGCAGGAAGATTATGGGCGTCCTGTCCTTTCTTGGAGTTTCTGGTGGGGGTCATCATTTACAATCCTATAAACCATCTTCTACGAATGTTTTTTTTTAACTTCACACCGTGTCGGATACGGGATTATGGACCCACGTACTGCAGATGGTCTTGCATTGTAGTCCGGCGAGTACCGTCCTTTTGTCGTAATGACTAACGGCAACCCTAGCACTGACTCCAACCCCCTAGCCTAAACACCAATCCTCATATGCATAACCTGCCTTTGGACCGAGGTTTGGGGGCACATTGTGGGGCTTCTCAGGAGGGAAAGGCCTGGTTAAGGTGATTCTAAGCATGGCTTGGTCTAGAAACCTTGGTCACCCAATCGAGCAAGGCTCAACAGAACCCGAACCGAAGTCTTTTTCTGACGACCGGGGGTTGAGATATGACAGACTCACAGAACAGAATAAGTCAAACTTTTTGTGTTTTCCAATAAAACTTCCCCAAGTCTGAAACCGTCTGGGTCTCAAAATGTCATAATTTTAGTCGTGTCCAACTGTACCATGGACGAGCACTGCACGGGCTAGAAGTAACTGCATGGGGTAATGGCTCACTGAAGGGATGAGGCAGCTCACAGAGTCAAAGCTGTACTGCTCTTATGAAGAGGAGAGTCTGCAAAGGAATTTTTTACCTGCTTGGGATTATGCTCAAAGAGACGTGTGTGTCAAAATGATAAGGTCGCCAAACGAGTGCAGAGCCTTAAGTAGCATGTGCTACAAAGAGTGAAACGCTAACTGAAACTTTCAAGCACGCATCCGGTCAGGAAAAGTTTCTTCACCGTGACTGCGACGGGGTTTCGCACGGAATATAATTCTAAAATAATTAATACAAGGCGGCGTGCTGGTTACTGGCTGGAAGTGGCTGCAGTCATCCATTCAAATCATGTTAAGAAAAAATACAGTGCGTGACCCACCTAATGAAATGTCGGCCAAAATTCTGGAATGCGATTCCGATTAGAAAGGATTACTTAAGTGAGGGTGTTATACGGATTATCATTCAGCATAACCCGATAGCATTTCGGACTCGACGGAAGGTCGGCTTTTGAATGCACTTCTTTTTGATCTCCTGCAGATACCTCACTCTGTAAAAAATAACTACTTAAGTAGTCTGAATTTTTCCGACTGATTTTGGATGGTCTTATAAATTCAAATATATTTTACAGAAAACATGCACAAAAATATGCTTTCTATTGCTCATTTGGTAGAAAATCACATTGTCTTCATAGTTTATCCCTGAAGAAAGTGTGTATTTAAGTTTATGAAGTTTTAGGACCCCCGAATAATTTTCAGCCTAACCTGCCATTGCATCAACGTTTAACACTTTCAGTCTACAAGGTGCATGCTCTCCGCGTAAGGAAAATCATCCCTCTATGCTTTAAGAAGACATCACTTCCTTGGAATTCATGAAATCTTGCAATGGATCCGTACTGTGTTGTCCATTTCATGAGGAGCATTATTAAACGGGCATGTGCGGTCTCGCATGCATGGAGGTCGCACGGTCTTAAAAATTTCATAATTAGAAACTTGTTTAAAACCTAAATATACACTTTCTTCGGCATAAAATATGAAGACAGTGTGATTTCTTACCAAATGAGCAAAACAGAGCATATTTTGTGAGTTTTTTCTGTAAAAAATATTTGAATTTATAAGACCATCGAAAATCAGTGTGAAAAATGCATGCTACTTAAACAATGATTATATTTGACTTATTTACGACATACAAGTAAATCTGTTAATGATAATCGGACGTCACCTCAATCGACAACGTCCAGCGCTGCCTAGGAGGCCATTGCAGTGGTGACTTGCGCGTGACTTTGTTTATGGTACAACCGACTTGCGCCGCATCTAATTCACTCTATATCCCTTCCCCCCCCCCCCTTGGTGTGTTGGCGAGACGCCCGGAGGTGGACGTGGACGCAGTAGCTGACAAAGGTTAACAGCCTGTCTACACAACCTGGTCCCCAATTAACACATACCAGGCTACAAAAATTCCGTTGCTAAGAGAAGTGAATGTCACTTTGTAGAAAAGTACATTTCAAATTTTGAACTTGAAGGAACAATGTATGGGTAACGTTACGTGTCTTGAAGGACTTGAAGGCCATGCAAAAGTCTCAAAACCGAAATGCTACCATTCTTTTGGGTGCAGAATTCATAAAAAATGCATTTTTTCACTCAAAAAAGCAATGGCCAAAACAATGCTTTAAGGCAGCGGCCGGGTTCCAAACATAGTTCAGAAACGCAGTTGGGGCAGTGATTGGTAACGGTAGGGTGAAGTGCCCCACTAAACTGCTGGTTGACTGGATCATGTTATACGGGAAGGGTGGTAATGGGGGTTTTACGGGAGGGGCAGCATGCCAGACTAACTAAATGCCAACCTGTGGTTATGTTCTGTGATATTCAGTCACTTAATAAATTTCCCCTATTTTAAAACCTACTTAAAAATCGGTGTCCTCGTCTAGCGCACAGATCTTTTCCTCTCCTTTGTTATGCGCTTAGGACGCCATTAATTTAACGACAATGCCGTCTATTCAGAGTACTTCAGTGTACACATTCCCTCACCATGCCTGCAGAATCGGTGAGTTTTTGGTGTTTGTTTGTTTGAACGGCACAGGCTTGATTGACTGGCGGATTAGGTAGACCAGGAGGCTTCCAGGAGGAGTTAAAATTAGGAAATTCAACCGACTGTCAAAGCCAACCACGTGTAAAAATTGTATTCAATCAACCTGATTGACTGAACAGGAAGTTGGCCAGGAAGGGGACGACAATCGCTGTTTAAATGTGAGCATCCGATGACTCATTTGACAACGCGGTTGGTTACTCCAGTTTCCGGTGCGGCGCATGTTCGTGGCCGTCTCCACCGCCTTCGTCCACCTTTGCGCCAAACATTTGTGTGATCCACCCATTATATTTGATAATAAAAGTCCTGAAAGCGTATGCTTTGCCAGTATCAGCAAACCGTAGCCCTCGCAGTCTGGTATGCGCTGGCGGTTCCCTGACACCTGGTTCCCAGCTGGCGGATGCGCTTGCACTCTCTGTGGGTACACAGGTGGTGGGCATAGCTGCCCAATCATCCTCGTAGTTCTGGCCCCTGTTGTGGTCTTGCTGTTGACGAAAAATTCTGTCCAAGTGTATGTTGTGGACCAGGGGGTGTGTTGGCACGCCTAGGTGCGCCTCCGGTCGGGCCAGCCACTTGCGCCCTCCCCCCACCTCCAGCCTTCTTGATTCTGTCTCGACACCGGGCCCAGGTGGGGAGTGGTGAATAGAGAGTGTGGTAGATGCTGCGCAAGTCTACTATCACCATAAACTAATTCCCGCGCAAGTCACCGTGCCTGCTGCACCTTGCTCTGTAGCACACGGTAGACATCGTCGGAACCGATGGCCGGACTGGTAATCCAGCAAAGCTGCGTAAACAGACTCACTGATGTCGGATAAGCACGCCGGCTACCATTGTCTGTTTTTTTTCAGCACGTCGACGTGATTACCCTGGTATGGCCGCTGCTCTCAGAGCTGCCAGCAGGGTGAAAGGATATCATCACGCAGCTGAGAATTCGGCATTACCCTCAGTCCGTCAATGTAACTGCCCCATCCCTAAGAATTTCAGGAGTAGAGCACACTTTGTACACATGTGTCTCATTAAATTTCGACTGAAATTCTGAGATACATTTCCGATTGGGAGGAAGTACTTAGGTGGGGGTGTAACACTGATTAGCTTGAGGCGTAATTTAAGGGATTTTTCGGTCACGCTAGGATATTGGCCCTTAAATGTGTTACATTCCGCACGCCTGCAGAAAACTGTATTCGGAACAGAGTGATTGTTTAATTAATGTTGGATTCTTTAAATGATTTTTAATGTATTTATGAATTTAAATATGATTTGCAGTAGGCAAGCTCAATGGTGGCCTTTCTTGTACTTATTTGGTATTAAATTAAGCACATTTACTGGTTATACTCGAAACGAGCGTACCTTAAAATGCAAATGAATCGTCAAAGCCGGAATGATTTCGAACACGGTCTGCCGTTACACTTGCATTTAGGGTTCCCAAGCTACGAGTTTTATGCCTTTCATGCAAGGTAAATCATGTATTTTCCATGACATTAAGAGGAAACTATATAGGAATTATGAAATTTTGCAAGGGAGGTGGGTTATGTTTGATACTTCAAAAGGCGCATTAATAAACGAGCAGATACGATGCTATCCTCGTAAGCATTTTGCGGTCTTTAAAATCCCCGCAATTCGGAAGCTTCTTAACACCGAAAGATGCACGGTCTTCAGGCAAAAACTCTGAGGTTAACGTGGATTGCTTCCAGATGAGTATTATAACGGATATTTTTAGTGCAGGTTTCCTATCAGCTACATATGAATTTGTAAGGCCATCGAAAAAGATTCATAATACCGAAGTAGGCATTCAATTCCGGGTGTGGTTTTGCAGGCAGCCGAAAGGAAGTCCATTTAAATGTCCACATTCTGGTGTGGCTGAGGTATGTTGATATTATTCTGCATAAGCAGCAACCCCACGTAAGTAATCGTTTCTAGTCGGAAACAAGTTTCAGAATTTCCGTTAACATTTCACTCGTGCATAGTTGAGTGTCATAGTTCCCAGTAGGCACGGAAAGCGGACAAAAAATGACTTAAACCGCCGACTGCATACGTCAAAACCTCGGGCAGAGCAAACACTTAAACTGTGTACAAACCGAACGCAGTGGGGTATGTCCCATCATCGACCTTTAAGGCTGGATAGTTCAGAAGACTTGGGAGAGTTACCTAAGGGAACACGCTCGTTAAGTAGTATTTTTGCGTCAATAGGATTACAGAAAATAGGCATCTCATTTTAATTTAGCTGCAATGCACCAGAAACGCAAAAGAGCAAATGCAGGTTCAAATGATTGTGGGATATTAGTCAAGTTTTACTGATTCGATCCCACCAATGGGATGGCTCGGTGCTGCTGTCGCATTAACCAACGCTGCATCTACAAAGACACTTTCGCTGCCACGTCGGTCGCATCGGTCAAAATCGCGTTTTGATCTGAACTAATTTCTCTCCATTAAGTCTGAAATATTTTAAGCATTTTTGGCTAGTGACAAGGGAATTGCGTGAGAGGAAAAAGAGAAAAATAAGAGGGAGAGAGAGAGAGAGAGAGAGAGAGAGAGAGAGGAAAGCTGGGTTCTCGGTAAGAGGTTTCGACGACAAATTAGACGAGATATACACGGACATTTCGGGTTTATTAGTTGTCGTCAGGCCGCTACAGGTGGAGGAGACCCGGGGTTAGGATCCGGACCCCGAGCAGTGAACATTACATCCAATTACCCTAGACAGAACCCCAAAAGAAAACCGAAATCAAATGTATACTAGCCTGAGGACTAGTTGTGAAGTCTGCAGTCCTAAGCCAGGGCTGTTTGTCAACACCAGAAGGCAAGCTCACATTTGCCGACTGTCAGGAGAGAAGGCACGAAAACAAGGTCCTGGGACCTGGAAAGTACAGAAAGACGGGGGAAAACAAAGTGTGGTGAGCGAGTGATCTGCTTCAGGGGCCGGTGGATCAAAACCCATGGACTCTTCGACAGAGTACCTACTGGTCCTCCGTCGACCCCGTGGCACATAACGCCGCACATTCTGACTGGCGCCAGTGAATTGAAGGCAGCCTTGCGTGCGAGGCTGTGACCGAGGCTGGGTAGGGGAGGGGGGGGGGCGGGGGTGAAGAGAGCTGAAGCAGAGTCGCCGAGGGCAGCCTGACACAGATCAAGATTCACCCCTCCCCTCCCCACCGCCACACGTCCGCCCTCTGGAGGATGAAGGGTGGACAGGGCAGGAGATAGACGGAGATAAGGGGTTGAAATTCGAATTTAAGAGACATCTAGCAGTCGGTGCATCACCAGCGCTGCTACCACTACTACTGCTTTAGCGTGGTGGGTGGCTGTTCACAATCCAACAGGTAATTTGAAAGGTGAGGAAAGCAGAAAAATGCTAGCAGGGCGGAAACGTTGATTTTAACCATAGCAGTTCACGCGCTAGGAGGCCTTTCAGGAGCGAGGCGTTTCCTTTCAAGGAAAATATTCCAGTAGTTAATGCTGTTAACTTTCTGTTAAAGATGTTCCTGTGGGGTGGGGATAGTTTGAGTGAATAGATGGGGTTTTCTGTTTCAACTGCAACACAGTTTTTTCTCTTAAAAAACTAATTAATCCACATTCATTCTCAGAAATGAAGTTTTTTCGTTGGTCGGTGACAGTTTTTTTATATCAGACTGCCCATTTTAGAAGCATGATCTGAACACTACAGTATCTGCCTACGCGTTCTCAAATTAACTTGAAAATTTATTTTTACTTATTCCGAAAGTACTCTTATGGGTACTAAATGAAACAATTTATTATTATTTGGGTGAAAACGGATGCTCACGCCCTTCCCCTGAGCTATGGCGCGGGATCGAGCCCCAGGTGTTCCACACCTCCGGGTTGGATATGGCTTAAAAGAGCCCCTGGCTTAGTAGTTAGCGGCGATGAACTTCTGATCGGCAGGTCATGGATCGAGCCCTGGACGTTCAACACCTCGGGGTTGAGTATGGCTGGCTGACGATGGCTAATACGCCTGAAATGGCCATTCCAATCTCCCTTACCTTTGTCGTCAGTGTTATTCTGCTTCATTCAATAAAGGGACCGAAGTAATAGGAGCCTCTCCTCATTCGGGACCCTATCGCAGCAAACATGAAATTTAAAAGGGCTTAACAGAGGAGAGCGTGGGGGTCTGAACCTTCGTGACTTCATTCAAAGCGTCCCTGAGAGAATCAAGTGTCGATGTCGGCACTCCTTTCAAAATGTATTTCTGGTCATTATGCAACTGCCCGGGGGAACACTGGCTTACTTCAATAAATGTGCAAGACTCTAGAGTCGTTACATGGGATCCAGTAGCGTATGGGTGCGGTGGAAGGGTGTTCAATGGTCGGATCACGGGGCGTGCCCGTTCCGTTGTGCATTGGTTGACTTACGATAGCACTAGACCGGAGATGGCCGCCCCAGTGACCCTTCGCTTTGGCCATACCCCTCTGTATAAAACATGATTCAGCAAACATACGCAGTCAAAGGCCAACACGTCAGGGTGCTTAATAGGACCTGGAAGTAAACTAACTGCTAGCTGATTTTGCAAATCCTCCTGGGTAGTATTGGACGCCGGCCGTAAGTAATCCTTCTGTTTCGAGTGGCGCAGGCTTTGCTAGCTTTGTGGAACTACAAGCACCTGTCGGCGACATTAACTAGACGCATGCCTGCCAGCATGAAGTTATACCGCAGCTCGCAAATTGCACTGAACATATTTCCATCAAAACGCACGTCTTCCATCCTTAGGTTCACACCACGACCTTTACCGCTTCGGTCGCTGAATCATTTACAACATTCCACCGCGGTGCACTCTCCATGTCCTATATTTGTGAATCCCTTCTGCGCGGCTCTGCAGGATACTACCTTGAAATGCATGCGCGGTGCTTCAGTAAACCCGCAAACCCATCCAGAACCCTCGGGAATGGAAGCATTTACAAGCACTGTCCAGGAAAAGACGAAGCGGTGAAGCTATAACTGATATGAGGCGAAACGATCGGTCTCGTTGGATGTATCCTTGGGAGAGAGTATGTGGGCAGGAGAAAAGCCAGGTAGGAACGTGCAACGATTATTGTCATTCAGTTTTCACTTAATTATTGGGTCAGACAGGGGATGAGGGCGCGCCCATTACTACAGGTGATCTCTCGCCCAATCCCAGGGAGCGTTCCTATTCCTGCGCCCTACCTTTAATTCCAACCCTAGAGCAAACTTTAACCCTCCCAACCCAAACCATAATCCAAGCCCTAATCCCTCTAACTCTATCCAAACCCTAACACTAATCTAAAGTAAATGTGCCCACTGTAATTCTGAGGTGGCTTTTTGACTTTAAAAGGTTGCTTGGGAAGGGTTATAATATTAATAATCCTGCAGCATAATCCCAAAATACTTCGTTTACTTCAGAATTCCGGTTTCTGAATGAACTTTTTTCTGGCCGAGTACAAAAACTACACTAGGTAAAAAATGATTCTCCCGTTGATTTTCGATGCCCCCATAAATTCAAATATGTTTCACAGAAAACGCGAATAAAAATATTCACGCCTTTACTCATTTGGTAGAGAATTACACCTTCTTCAAATTTTATACTTGGACGAAAAGCATAATTCGGTTTTAGAACATGTTTCTTACTGCCAAATAATTTTGATTCTGGCCCGCCGTTACACTTGCACTTAGGATTTCCAAATTGCAAGCTGTATATTTTTCGTGTACGGCAAACCACACATTTCTATACGGTACTAAGAAAGCCCCATATGGGACTCATAAGATTTAGCAGTGAATTAGAGCCGTATTGTAAACTTAACAAGCAACATTAGTAAATGCAGAGACAAGATGTTTTATGAGCGGACATTTCACTGCCCTAAAAAATCCCAATACTAGAAACTTTTTTAAAACCGAGTTATGCCCTTCCTCCAAGTTGAAGATTTGAAGAAGATATAGGTTCTTAACAAATGAGCAAAAGAATGAATATTTTTATGCATGCCCTCTTTGAAATATACTTAAATTTATGGGGGCATAGAAAATCAACGAGAAAAATTCATGTTACTGAAGTAGTCATTTTTTACAGAGTGTAGTTTCCGGAGGCGGGCGGAAAGAAGTGCGTTCAAAGGCCGTCATTCTGAAGTAACTGAGTCATCATGGTATTATGCCGCAGGGAGATAAATATTTCAACCCTACTGAAGTGATCTTTTCGGATTGAAAACGGTTAGCATCTCATGAATTAGCACATCTACTGTAAACTCTCCTATAATTTAGTGAAAGGCCACCATATGTCAGTGCCCGATCGATTATTGTTGGTCATACCGATAAGGATCACCGCCTTCTGATGAATTTTGCAAGTGGAGGAGAAGAGGTCTCCATGACTACGCAAAAAACAGTGCAATCGGGACCGACAGACAGTACTGCGCATGAAATCAGCTCCGAAGATAAGAATAGGCGCAGTATCTCCTTCCAGCACGTGCCAGACGGCAGTCGGACGATGTTCACCGTGTGCTCCACAGCAAGATGAAGCAGGCACGGTGACTTGCGCGTGAATTACTTTATATTGAGAGTAGACTTACTCAGCGTCTACCGCACCGAGAGCTCGGAGACGCATTTCGTAGAGTTTCTGCAGTAGAACGAAGCGGGGTATGGGTAGTAATCAGCGGGTCCCTATATGATGTCTGACCGTACTTCAGCTTTCGAAATGAAGCTCATAATGTTGTTTGAAAGTAATGACCAACCTTGGAGTGAAGTCTTGGGGCCAAAACCTTTAAAATCTCAATAAATTCGTGCATGTCCATAAAACGCATGCGCATGTAGCCCGCGACCCATGCGCTCTCGTCTCCTTCTGAAATATAACTCAATGTTATTTCACCCTCGCAAAGCTGCCTTTGACTCTGTGGACTCAAGCCATATCGTAAGTGGCTATTATTCGCGCCCTGGGTTGCTGGAACAAGTGGTTCATTCAAGACTGCTGATCGCTCGCACGCCTTCACTAGGAGAAGGCGCTATTGGCTATGGTGAACTGGCAACCGAGAATTAATACTGTAAAAGACAAAAATGGTTGCCTTAGGCAACCACCCTTGCCCCAACAGCAGGGCTTGGGGAAGTCGATTACTGAGGCCTTGATTCCGTCTTTATCGACTAAGGAAAAACCTAGCGCCATGTCGGCCACCGTCCGGACTACTAGCGTTCACCGATGTGGCCTGACCATTAGATGGAATGTGAGCAATCATCGTTCTGGCCACGGATTGAGTAATAACGATGAAATGATTGCACGTGCTTGCTTTTTTCGTGTCTAGTTATTTTCTTTGTGCATGAAAGTGCACTTAGCGGGACCATAGTGGCAGCTAGAAGGCGAAACATTAAGGGAGCGCGAAGTTTAAGTGTGTCTGTGGGGTGAAGAGTTTAGACCACGGGCGAGATCGTGAGACCGAAAGACTGAATCCCAAGTTGGAAATGGAAAACAGGAACGAACAGTAGGGAATAAGCGTGCTAACAATGGATTTCTACAGTGAAACCGCCGCCGGAGTCACAGCATGTGCACACAAAAGATCCGCAGTTGGCTTGAGGGCTGACTTTTTTCGTGCAGCAACTACCGCGAAGACGTCGGCATCCGAACCGCTTACTTACGGACCACAAACGAGGGGGCTGCAAACTTATGCGTCTGGGTGGATACACACACACCCCCCCACACCCCAGTGTCAGTGACTCAGTCCAGTTTGCTGACGCTTAGTCATTTCCGACCAGCAGAGTTAGTCTGGTGAAAGAGGACGCTGCTGTTGCTGCTGAGATCGGTGACAGCGCAGGTAACACCTACTTCGAGGAAGAGGGGTTACAGTGGAGGCAGAAGCTGGTCAGGACAGGTTTCGATCCTTGCGCGAGCAGTTTCAATGACGACGATGATGTATCGGATGTGTGTGTGTGTGTGTGTGGCTAGCCCCCCGTTGGTAATTACTCTTAATTTGGGCGCCGACGCAGCGCTGGTCAGTGCAGAGAGGGTCCCTGACAGTGTGTGTGTGTGCGTGTGTGTTTGCTACCGATCATGTGCGGCCAGCTGTGAATGTGTGACTGGGTCTGGCCACTCACCGAGTTTGGTGCCGCCAAGTCATACGGCACACAGACAGGACCAAATTGTGTTGCACCTTCTGGCCTGAGTCAAACAGGCACTCTTTTACGAAAATGGCTCTATTTCGTGAATGCCAAATGCCGAGGTAACAGTGGGTGTCAAGGGCGGTCCTCCCGGTGGGTTTATTGTTCCAAGTTGAGGTTAACACGGGAGCCCTACTTTGACCACAAACACAAAAGGGAGTCTGCTAAAATTTCAGGTCAACGGTTAGCAAACATGACACCTTGTTAGACAGGTCTGGGAAAAATGAGCAATCGTCTCGGGTTGAGGGAGGGCCGCGTTAAATGCTCGGCCAACTCTTGTCAACTAGGAGGACAATACCAGCATGATTCAAAAGAAAAGCCCCCTTAAAATCAATCCCTTCGACAAGGCGGAATTCCGGGTCTTAAGGCAGCTGAACAGCTTGCAAAGTACGAAAAAATGGGAGGGCACAGTGTATAGTAGGGCTGACAGCTCAAATAACAGCCCTCAGTGTTAGATTGTATCTTCGATCCTCCAGGAAAATTTACTAACATTTAGTGCGGGTTCGAAAATATCCATGCCTGACCTCCCTCCATAGTTTTAGTCTGGAGGTCTTGGAGCCTAGAGTTAGCCATGGAAGCCGGCAGACATATTGTTAAAAAACTACCGGCCTCGTTCCTGTATCGTACTGTTAATGTAATTGATGTCGCATTTATTCAAGTCGCCTGTTAGACTGAAAAAAAGGTAAAATTGAATGAAGTAACTACGGGAAGAATAACATTAACAACAAAGACAAGGGATAGTGGAATAGCCACTTCTGGCTTATTGGCCGTAATCCGCCGGCCATACCCAGCCCCTAGGTATGCAACCCTAAGACTCGAACTCGCGATCCATTGGTTAGAAGTACAACGCACTAATCGCTGAGCCACGAGCCCGTTGTCCTGTCGGTTGCGGTCAGGTATGTCACCAATGGTAGAAGGGCGAACGTCAATCGCGTTATGGGAGGAGTGAGTTCCCTAAAGCGATCTGCTCTTTTATGTTCAAGTCTCCTTGTTTACAAATTGGTCAGGACGAAAGACTATGCGGAATGGAGCTGCCAAAAGCATCTCTCGTGCGGAAGGTCTAAACAATGGGAAAATATCGCAAATGATGATCCTTTCATAATAGCGAATAAGTTGATCCGAACACTGAGAATAGAATCTTATTGACCTAAGTTTTGGATCATTTCTAAAGATTGTTCCCAGGCCTATTAGGAAAGCGGACTCGAGAACCAATCGGAAGATTTATGTCATAAAACTGCCCTTCTCAGCAATGAACTATCCTTTTTATATAGCAGACGAAATCCTAGGGTTATTCACTTTTTCATTGTTTTGTTAATTTTATTGTAATTCATTTTTTACGCTGTATAGTGACTGCGGGCAACTCTTACGAATAAACTTTTATTACACCAACTGTGCATCAAAAACATCGCTAACACTCAGACATTCCTTTTCACTGGGCTGCAGATTTTTTACTCAAGTAACCTGGTGGATGACCTGGAAAGTTGATTAGACGGGGCAACAGACTGCTGAACAGTGGTTTAACGAAAGGCTCTGCTAGTTGCTGGATGCTGTTATTAAAGCGATCTAAAAAGTGCAACTTTTGCAAGTGTCAACATTTTGCATCTGGCTGACAGACCGAAATGAATTAAGCAGTCCCGGTTCGAAGGCTCTATCTTTCTTAATTCACATAAAGGATCGCAGAGAATTATGTCGGATTTAGCTTCTGATCCTAAACAAACTCTCTCTCTCTCTCTGTCACTATGTCACTTCGCCGCGCTAAATTGAATTAAATTCAGGGTGATAAATTAACTTGCGCCAAAACCACCGATCAGGGCTTGTCCCTTTTCGCTGTCTGCTTAGTCACTCGATGCATAAATCTGCTTGAAAATTAGCCGACCGTGAGGGTTTGTGTAAGTCAGTCTATTCAGAGGGAAACAGGTCGGCCTTCCCAATTATCACTGTCTGATATAACAAACGACGTCAACTGGAGACCTTTTAAGATTGATACCCCACGGATATTTGAGCCATTGTTTGGGAGTATTTCTGCTATTGCGACTTCTCGCGTAAATGTGTAGTAGACGTCGGGACATACGCAACGGGCATAAAAGCCCTTAAATATTTCTGGTCGAATAAAAAAGCGCATCTATGTAGGACTGACAAATGGGGTACACTGGCTCTAAGATGAAGTCCACTCAGTCGTCTACGACAGCCGCCCTTTAGAAGGTGGCAAACTACCTACTACCCTTGCAATGCTGGGTTAATCTCTTGCAGTGGTTTTAGCAGTTTATACTAGGTTTGCAAACACTGCTCAGTTGTCAACACAGATACGACTTCACACATATCTCAATGTTGTCATGGATGGGCTCTATAAGACTTACGAAGTATGAGAATACAGTTGAAACCGACGAAGTGTCGCATTGCGAGGTTAAAAAAGGTTATTGTGGGCGAATTACACGTATCTGGGGAAAATACATCAAGAAGTGACTGCAGCACACGTTTTCAGACCGAAATATTATGACTTTCAAAGGCCACATCTCAGTCTGATTTGATTTCCTGCCAATCGTTTGGAAGAAGTAACTGTGAGACACGGGAATAAGAACCCTCGATAGGCCACTTGCGTTACGGGGGTTCCTATCTCCGTGTCCTGCCGAAATGCTGTTTCCAGTAAATTTCCCTGGATCACAGACGGAGGACGCCAAAATGACAGTCTGGCCGTTGATTTCGATGATGTCCACTGCGAGCCAGTGCGGCCTGACTCTCAGTCCGCCACTCCGCAGAAACAGAGACTGGACTGTCTGTCGTCAGTTGGCAACTTTCCAAGCCACGCCTTTTATCGCATCGTGCTAGGCCCAAGTACATCAGACTGTTTATAGTGAGGAAAGTGCGCTGAAATGTCGACCTCTCTCTTCCCACGCCCAGGCACCTGTCAACTGTCCGACCCGATCAGATGTCTTATACCGAAAGTGGACGCATTGGCTGACAGAGCTAGGGAGCCCTTCTGCGCCTGTCACACGCCCGACCTGGCCTTTCGAGCGCACACACCAGGATTACAAGCACGAGAGTGTAGGACGTTCGGATCTTACATGGCAAAGTAGACGTCAAAATAGTAAGGAGTGTACTATTAGTTGAACGGTGATTCATGATCGGGAATGTGGCCTGTAATGTTGTATGAAGTGACTTGTGATAATGTTCAGTAACGACCAGAGATGCATCGGCCGGTAACGAATTTTCTGAGCCGGTACCTACAAAGACGGCGGGAGCTGAAACGGCCAGTTCTGTCACACGTGACGGCGTCTGCCTACCATAAATCAAATGACACAGGCCTGCACTTGGATCCCGAAAGGACTTTCGGGAAACATTTAAATCATCTGCATAACCGCTAGAGCCACGCGCTTATTTCCTGCCACTTGCGACCAAGAATATTGAAATTCACTTAGCAACAGAGTTAATCAATGCATCCTGATTGCTGCGTAAGACGGGGGAGCTTCCACCATGCAAACGGAAATTACTGCTGGATGTTGCTGCCACGTGACTTCCAAATGTATCAGTTTTGATGCAGATTATGCACATTCACTGGTTTTTTTGAAATAAACGCTCCGTCAGGGCAATAAGTTTCGGGTTACTTTAACTCTTACTATCATATGAACTCATAATGGAGTACACCAGAGGACGCACTGAAGGACCGGAGTCTTCGCAGTTGATTGCTGAAGCATCACAAAACCGACATTTTTCGTGACGAGTCCGTCGGTTAATGGTTGTGTTGGGGGTAAAGTGAAGCCATGCAACGCTGAAGTTTAGGAGTTTGTGGGCCCTGCCTGTTTCAGAACAGGCAACGTTATATACCAATGACGACTAATGTACCGTGCGAATTTTATTGGCAACTATACTGCCACAGGAATGCTTGAGTTCACACTTATCGATTTTACCTTATAATGTCCTACGAACATACGCTACGCTAAGCAGGTGTCGTGTGAGCGACTGATGAGCGGAGTCAGTCCAACGAAGAAACTTCAAGTTTAGATTAAATTTGCTCTACCAACAAAACAAGAAAATTTCGGAGTGGTAACGACAAAGTCGTCAACAGTTAATCTCTCTAAGAAGACAAAATTGCGGCGCTGGGTTTATGCCCCCGATTTCAACCAGTCGCCCTTGATGAGGACTTTGCTTCATTTGATTTCAGACCGAACGACTAACAAGTAATATAAATGACAAATGTAGTCTTTCCGAATAAAAAAAGCATCGTTCCGAAGGTTAGCTGGTAGGGCACGGATATAAATGCTCTGCTGTATTAAGAGGAGACCATACGGGTTTCACGAAATTTAGTAGTATACCTGAGCCATATTGTAAACTTTACAAGCAACATTAGTAAATGCAGAAACACGGTGTTTAATGAGCGGCATTTCATGGTCTTAAAAATCTCACAGTTAGACACTTTTCTAAAACCGTATTCTACCCTTCCTTTAAGAATAAAATTTAAACAGGACATAATTGCCCATCAAATGAGGAAAAGAATGAATATTTTTTTGCATGTTTTCTGTGCTCTATATTTGAATTTATGGTAGCATTAAAAATCAACGAGAAAAATGCATGTTATTTATGTAGCCCTTCCTTACAGAGCGTAGTATTTGCAGGCGGTCGAAAAGAAATTCGTTCAAAAGCTGTCATCCTGAAGTAACTGAATTATTATAGGATTATTCTGAATGATGCTTAATGCTACAACCCTACCTAAGTAGTATTTTCTATTCGAAGACGTATTTCAGAATTTCGGCCAAAATTTAATGAGCTACTGCATTTAATCTAAGTGCCCTCCCGTATTGCGAGTGATTTTGCGCTATTCCCCGGGGGAGGGGGAGTTAGTACTAAAGTTGGGTCATGGAGATAGGTACCTCCCCTGTTATGTGGCTCAGGGCTCCCTGTAATAGGGGGCGGGATACTTGTTCCCATGCCCAACTGATCACCTTACTGATCTATTTGAATATTTATTTCAAGGGCAAACAGAAGGCCGCCACTGGTCTGGTGTTTAGCCTTTTGCCTGTAAAATTTCAATTATCTGGCCCTAACGTGCGAAGGGATCGTTCTACTTTCTACCGAATCGAACCAAGGAATCAGACAGAAAGCGCACGATTAACTCGTATGTCAGCCACGTCGAGTCTAGCCGGTCAATTCTGCCAATCGATGTGCATACATAGTCCGCCTTTTAGGCCGCCGACAGCAGTGCTTCAGATGTTTTAGCCCCGCAGGCATTCGTGTGTTTGGCGCATATTAAATACTTGGTGCAATTGAATAAGTATCAAACCAATTAGCTGAGCTGCTGAGTCATTGTTTTCCCCAGTCGCGAGGGCGAGGTAGGATGGCACGAATTAACCGACAGAGTCGAAGTTTAGGCTTGGTACGCGGTAGGCATAGAGGAAGCTGCTTTCTCGTGGAGTCAGATCAAAGTACCTCCTTATGTAGTTTGCCGACCGCGTGGACGGTCAATCCCCCCTGGCACACATCTTGGTTTTTAGCCCCCCCCCACGCCTCCCATTATTAATCTGGGCGCGCACGTACAGGTGAAGTATTTCTGATCCTACCGAAGCCCAGACCTGCATCTCAGATGGGTTTGCGATAGGCCTCGTCAAAGATTTATGCTAATCTCCCAAGGGCTTGGGCAGTGGAGACGAGCAACACGGAGTTTTTCCTTAACATGTCTTGAATTCTGGTCGTAAGAAGTTCCCGAACTGTGTGTGTAAAGGGGACTTCAAACGACCCTCGATCTCCGGGACGTACATTTTCTGGTAAAGAGAACTGGATGAATTCCGACCTCCTGCGATCGTGTGAAACAAATTAGACTGATTGCAGCGGAACTATTACAGCCTCACGTAGTTTGGGTTTCCGGATCTCTCGCTCAGTCTAATGCATGGGCGGGAGACGTGGCGTAATTAAAAGATTAGGAGGAAACCAAGTCCAAACCAGATCAGCCGCACCGCAGAAGAAATGCCAGACAATCACAATGCAATTGGCCCAGTACCATCATCAGCTGCGGAAAAAGAATACCATAAAAGGACTTAAAGAAAAATAGGACGAATAAGGGATCTTAGATGTAGCGCAAAACTGCCCCTTGCTCGTTGTCACCGTCGCCATAGCGTAGGATGCGAAATTCGGCTT
Source organism: Spirometra erinaceieuropaei (assembly GCA_902702965.1). Lineage (NCBI taxonomy): Eukaryota > Metazoa > Platyhelminthes > Cestoda > Diphyllobothriidea > Diphyllobothriidae > Spirometra > Spirometra erinaceieuropaei. Next base: position 154,676 of record CACRXP010000296.1, read on the forward strand.
AATACAAGGCGCCGAATGGCGGCATCGAAGCACCGGTGACCGTGATTAATCGAGACTCCCTATCAAAAGGCTAACTCCCAAAATAGTGGGTTTTAATTCACAACCACGATGAGGCTTTCAGCACACGAGATTGCATCGTTAGTTCTGTCGAAGAAGTTTAGGATTCTTACACAACTGATGAGCTACGACCAAGCTTGTGGCAGGCGCTATACCGACGAATATTTTCATGTTAGACTTTTAAGGAAGGTCCCTTCCGGAGAATCTGAAGTGAAACACTGCCGGGAGATACTCCGCTGTTCAGAAACGGAAGAAGATGCAATCATTGAAACAAGAAGTTTATTGGCCTGACGTTTCGGATTCTCACTCGAACTCATCATCAGAGGCGGTTGCAGATAAACGTGGCTATTCGACCTATTTAATACTTTGCCATGCGAAAGAACATCCCAGTGTATGCGTGGTTGCGACGACGCGGCTTTTGAAGTTTGGCCTCCGATGACACAATTTGGCTATCCAACCCTAGAGTGGATAGTCGACTGCGGTGAAACAATGCAAACTGTCTTGAAAAACAAAATTTCCATGAATATTCGATGTCGCCCAGGGTGATGCGGCAGTAATGATGGGATCTGCGAGTGCAATCTCTCTCACACACAACAAACACCGTTTTCGTGCGAGTTGACGGGGTCGTATTTCGCGAGAGCTCCCTCTTACGTACCGTACATTTGAGGTGGTTAAGAACACCTTGTCCCTGGAAGAGGCTGAGTCTCTACTAACAATGCAACTGAGGGGGGGGGCGGAGAGGGTGCGACTCAGCGTCGTCATAGGAATGTGTATCTCAAGAAACCAGTACCTCTTACACTCCCGGACGTTTTTTGCATTTTGTGACGCCCTCGTTGACGTCTCCATTAGACTACAAGCCCTGATGTACTACCGAATATTTTTTTCAGCTTTATTTTCCAACACAAGGGCGGCGTTACTCAAATGCCACCTATTAAAAGGTGCTTTCAGCGCCTCAAAAGCCTCCCCTCTGCCGAAGATTGGAGAGAAAAAGAAAAATCGTTTTATGCAAACATTTGTATGAGCGTGGAGACTGCAGAAGTTGGTAGTCGCTGTCATTGAAAGAAGTGCAACTCAGATATTTCACAATGAAAACTAGTGAATGGTTCTGTTGAGGACTGTTGGCCTAATGAAACACCGGCACGAACTGGAGACTGGTTCAAAAAAAGACCCATCGTAAAGCTGTAGAACTGTTCACTGTAAGCAGCAATTCTAGTTGTGGTAACTGGGGGGGAGGGTCAGAACTTCGTTTGTTTTGAATGGAGAGAAAAGGTTTTTTCACGGGTCATAATTTCAGACTTTGTTCCGTGCTCCGAAACTGGTCTGGATATCCGCCTTTAGATACTGGAAAATGCTTACGCGAGTTGAATCGTATCTGCCCGTTTATCAATGCCCCTTTCGAATTATAGAACATAACCTACCTCAAATGAATAAACCACTTCCCTTACAAAATTCAATAAGGCCTATATAGTTTCTTCTTACTGATTTATCCTGCATGAAGGACATATAACTCGTAGTTTGGGAACTCTGAATGCAAGTGTAACGACAGACCGTGTCGAAATCATTCTGGCTTTGACGATTCTTTTGAGTTTAAAGGTACGCTCGTTTCGAGTATAAACATTAAATGTGCGTAATTTAATACCAAATGAGTACAAGAAAGGCCACGATGGGGCGTGCCTTTGTAAATTATATTTAAATTCATAAAGTCATTAAAAACCATTAAAAGAATACAACATTAATTAAACAATCACTCTTTTCCGAATGCAGTTTTCTGCGGACGTGCGGAAAGTGACACATTTAAGGACCGACATCCTAGCGTGACCGGAAAATCCCTTAGATTACGCCTCACGCTAATCAGTGTTACACCCCCACCTAAGTAATTCCTCCTGATCAGGAAAGTACTTCAGAATTTCATTCGAAATTTCATGAGCCACATGTGTACGAAGTGCGCTGTGCTCCTGTAATTTTCGGTTAGCCGTTACAACCAACCCCCACGCGCGGGTCACTACCGCCCCAAAAGACTGCTGCTTTTCATCAAATATGACAGTCCGGCCGTCGATTCCGACGATGTCTACCGTGTGCTACACAGCAAGGTGAAGCAGACACGGTGACTTGCGCGGGAATTAGTTTATGGTGATAGTATACTTGCGCAGCATCTATCGCACTCTCTATTCCCCACTCCCCATCTGGACGCGGTGTCAAGACAAAGTCAAGATTGCCGGAGGTGGGGGGAGGGCGCAGGAGGCTGGCACGGCCGGAACCGCACCTAGGCGTGCCACCACACCCCCTGGTTCACAACATACACTTGGCCAGGATTCTTTGTCAACAGCAAGACCACAACAGGGGCCAGAACGACGCGGATGACTGGACAGCCATGCCCACCACCCGCAGGAGTTCAAGCGCATCTACCGACAGGAAATGCCAGCGCATACCAGACTGCGAGGGCCACGGTTTGCTGATATTGGCATAGCACACGCTTTCAGACCTTTTTGGGGTATATCACTTAGAGCTTAGTAGAAAACTTGTTTAATGCTTGGGAAGAAGGGACTACCTGGTGGTGAATCCTGCATTCTAACAAGCTAAACTATCTTTTCCGAGCAGGCGTATGCTTCCGATGTTGACGTTTTCAGGCGCATGCAGATTAGAAACTGCCAGCCCGTGGGTCCCCTTAATTGACAGCGAAACTGCCCCGCAACAAGTGATAAAAGGAACCCGGAAATAATCTTGTCCGAGCCAAACCCCGGTTGGATACCAGTGTCGCAACACTCCGTTACTGATGCTAGTATTATTGCAGTTAGTTACCCATACTGTAAGCGTTGGTAGAGTAGCATTGGCAGCCGTGGTGGCGGTGGTAGTAGTAGTACTAATAGTAGGATTATTAGTAGTATTCGCCGTAACAGTGGTGGTAGACGGGGGAAGAAGTTTTCTTCAGTGTTGCGACACTGTATTCCCGCCAGTGGTAGTAGTATTAGTAGTAACAGCGGTAGTAGTGGTAGTAGTAGCAGTAGTAGTGGTAGTAGTAGTAGTAGTATTAGTGGTAATAGTAGTAGTAGTAGTAGTAGTAGTAGTAGTAGTAGTAGTCCGCCCGTAAGACAGGCTGGTGGGGGAATAGACAATTCTAAGTGTTGCTACACTGTATTCCCGCCCAAACCCGTAAACAGACCGAGGAGACGGACTGAGAGTCAATCTGTCCTGACAAACGCTATTGTGATCTACTTCTTCCTTTTATTCTTCCAGGGACTGAGGATGGCATTCGCGCAGTTGTGGTTTGCAGTTATGCTGGATACGGCCGGTTTAGCCACGCACTCGAATAAACCCGCCTTGTCTCGCACAAACAACGAAGGTGACAATGCAGACGCACCGGAGAAGTGAAACAAACTGGGTCTCGTTGATAGGGCTTGATGAAGTGCACTTGTACGCATCGTCGATATCCACGCGTTCAGACGGACGGGATGAAGTTGCATATTATTGGTATTCGGGCGTTCGTGAGTCATACGCGTGTGGTTTACGCGCACACGGACGCACCCCCACCCACCCATCCGTCACAAGATCCTGAAATAAGACGCCGTAGCGCTGTGGCTGACTCATCGGGACCCTCGCTACACGAGAGCTGATTAACTGAGACATGCATATTGTCTTCGCTCCCACCACCTCTTCCATCTTCCTCTCCGTTCTCCTCCTTTTTCACCCCTCTTCCTCGTGCATATGCCATTGTCTTTTCCTCCAACAGACTGCGTCTTCATTCCTCCACCCCCCCCCCTACAATCACCTCCGGGGGTACTCTGTCTATTTGCTCTGGGAGTGTGGACACTTCTGCAGATGACTGGAAGACAAAGGATGTCAAGTTATCAGCCCCGTTTGCTGCACGTGACGCAGAGTACCTGCCAAACAAAGTCCCCCCACTTCTCTCCCGCATATACACGCGACAGTTAGAAGGAGCGCCTGAATGAAAGGGACCTGTATGAACGCAAATTTAATGTGAGAGCTTGCCGTGCTCCTCCACACAAAGTCAGTTAGATCTGGCCGTTGCACCAACCCCTACAATTCCCCCCAATCAGGAATCACAACATCGTGTTTTCTCTATACCTAAAATTTGTAGTCTTAAGAAGAGACTTAACTGTAGTATATGCATTCGGAGTGCCCCCAAGAACGGGCCACGCGGTAGAAGCGCTGGACCAACATTGACTCTAAATCGGATTTTGACAGGCGTTATCGGGAATGCGCACCCATAAGAAATGTCATCATTCGGGGTGTGGTGGAAAGCCAAGCTGCAGACCCACTCCACGCCGGTCGGGATCCGAGCCACTCCCCTATTTGTGTTGTGAAATATAATTCAGGTCAGGAGGTGTGGAGTGGGGCACCGAGGTGTGGTCTCGACCGTGCCATCCCCCGCCTCCTGTCTTCTTGACTGTACCCTGATACCGGGCCCAGGTGGAGGGCGAGGAGGAGTGCGACAGATGCAGTGCAAGTCTGCCCTCACTATAAACTAATTCACGCGCATGTCACCGTGCCTGTTTCGCCTTTCTGTGGAGCACACCGTGGACATCGTCGAGCATGACGGTCGAAATGTCAGTGACCGTCAGTGGTCGGCCAAAATCTCAGCAGTTCAACCAAGACCAAGCGACAGGGCACTGCGCTCGTTATATTGACAAAAAGGATTCTCACTCAACAGCTTTCACGAGAATCTTGACAGCTTTCGGGAGGCTTCCAGGGTCCCTGTTGAGGTTGTGAGTAGTGTGGACAAAAGTCTAGGTAGATGTGCGGGAACTAATATACAGAGACAGTCGTGAGTATAGATCAGTTTCCCTTAACCTTGGTTAACCTAAATATAACGCTGGTGGCTCCAAGCGCCAAACGTGAAGGTGTCAAAAACTTGATGACCTCATCAAATCATATTTATTCTCCATCTGACTATGCTGTTATATTAATAATCCTAATAGTAATAGCATTATAGGCATCCTAACAACCTGTGGTACATCATTCAGCAGTAGAGATCCACGCGTTATTGCTTATAGCTGCAGCATTAGTAATAGGACTACTGGTACTGCATGAAGAAGTAACTGCAGCATTTATAAAAGGAACCGCGAGACTCGGGTAATGAATGTCAGTACTGGAACAAAAATATTATTCTCTACGAAGTCTCATTTACTCTGACAGTACACTAACCTAAATACAGTAGTTCTATTAATGCGAGTCTGAAAACTCAGTGTCATTGCGAAAAACGTCCAGCTTGCTGTAGATTTAACGGCCGCGGCATTTTTTTAAAACGACTGCTCAAAATAATAAACTTTTCGGCCCAAAAATGTTGACTAACGAGGCTGAGTCAAACAGGTGAACACCTAAATCCGTAAGGGATGTTCTACCTCACTGCCACGCCTAGAGACACGCTATAAAACTTGCATTCAAAACAAGGAAAAGGCGACGAAATAAGCAGAAATTAGTGTTGTTGTGAAACTTCATGACTTCTTATCCAGCTACTCGCAGTTAATGCTTGTTAATAAAATTAACTATTTTATAAGAGGACTGTCTGGAGAGTTCAGAAGTGATAAGTAAGTAAAAACGGCGAATGATGGTCCGGCGCTTCTAGCACCCAAGAAACGTCGATCAGAATAAAACTGGACTTTGACTGTAGGTCAGAAAAAAGGGAACGTGGAGAGACCACGAGATCAGCCCGACGTGACAGGTGTGGTGAATCACAGGTCGATTCTGCCCCCCATCACAGGTTTTCTGTTTGCAGGAAATCCCCATTCTTCCTAGTTTGCTCTAAGGGAATGTCCTAGCTCCAGGTCGTCGAAATAATTCTTGGGTTTGCATTTTACCCACTGGGGGTGATTTATAAGATGCGAAATTTTCTCGGGAAGACCACAGACTTCACGACAATATTTTAAGGGCACTTACATTTGCAGGTTAGTAATATGGCGCATGTTAAAAATTTTTCTAGTATACAGACCTACAGAAAAAGAGGCTAGGGTTCATTTAATGACTGCTATTTAAACTGAACCGCTCAAAATGTGGGATGAGATAATCGAGGTGTCCTACCCTTGAGGGCAAGGGAAATGAGACTGGTCTATTTTGGCCCATCTTTCCTCATCAGCCGGCAACACCCGAACCTCAGGCAGTGAAAATCCCAGGTTCGAAGGCGTTATTCCGTGACGGAGCCAAAGACTTAACGCTCAACGATCAAGCCGCGCTGAGTCCTTACATCCTGGGCTGGCTGAAGTCGGCAGAGTCTCTTTTGTCTTTGCCGGAAGCAATCATCGATTACTGATTATCCGTTGCTAAGCGACCGCCTGTTAGGGCCCCATATCAAAGTTTTAATCAAGCTGATCTCACCGTAGTTGGCCTTGTAATAAGGAAATATTGGCGGCTGCCACTCCTACGTAACTGGATAAATTGCCTAAATATGCATTTGCCTGGTAGTACTACTTAACTGGGGTCGAAGTAGCAACAGGCCAATGAAACAACCTCAGGTCAACATGTCGGGGTAGACAGCCCTTCCAGTGAACACAGAGAAAACACATATTACTCAGTTTCGTTTTGTCTTCAGTGATCATTTAAAGTCATTTAGGTTGTCCCCACGGGACCTTGTAACAGTTATTTTTGCCAGATTTCTATTTAGCCAATTCCGACTTCGTAAAAAGAATTGTCCAATAATATGAAATGCCTCAGTTCCAAGAAGTGCACTTTCACGCCTTTTCTAAATACACGGATGGCGCCTAATATTCACATGATCCGGAATACTTGGTGTTTAAGTTCAGAGTATTTACATTTTACTAAATTTGGATTTCTGTCAGAATCAACATAAAGATATGTGGCTAAGTGCATATAGGACGCATACGTGTCTTGTAAATACGAAACCTTACAAACATGGAAATAGTTCGCGTTTAGATCTACTGGGGAATAACTGCAGATTCTCAAAATAAACCCTCTTTCACGTATAAAAGTTCAAGAATCCGCAAGGACCTAGAGGACTAATATAGGGAACGATTTGCTGTCGGCTCTTTGTAGGGAAAATAGGGCTTTCTTAAGAATTTCAAATCGGAGTAAAAATAGGTGTAGCAATAGGTACTGCTATATCTACTGATGTATATACTTAGTGTCTGGGTTATAAGCTCACTGAAAGAGGTTTTTGGATAGAAAAGGCAGTGCATACTTTTAGGCTTACATGTGTAAAGTCTGCGCAGTTAGTAAACTGAAGTAAGTGGTAGTCTATCCAAGTGGTGGAATAAAGACCAGAACTATAGGCCGGACAGATCCTCCCCCAACCCTTTTGATCGTACTTATCCTAATAATTTCTGAAAAAAATATTAAGTCTCCAGACTCCTTGATGTGTTCCGTTCCCTTTATGAATCTATTTATTTGCGAGCGACACTGTCCTGAATTTTAATAACTCTTTCATCGGACAGGCGGCATGTCAATGCTTTTGAACGAGTGGAGGACCAAACGGCATACTTATATTTATTCACTAGCATTCCGCAAAGTTATACTAAATCAATTCATACAGTGTTTCGCGACATCCGGTGAATGCTACATTCCAACTCTACATTTTAATAGATCTGGATGGAATTACTGGGCCTCCTATGACTGCTCCCCTCAACGATCTTTTAATTTGTAAACATTACTGGGAAAAAACATGACAACAGGCACACCTGTAATGATTGAATGGATGCTGTCGTCAAATATGAAGGAAAGGATTAAAACGGTCTTCCATTAAGCAAAAAAGGCTCCGCATTCATTCTTGTCAGCAGATATGGACTTTGAGACATCTGAAAGTCTGTCACAGATTGTCACCAATTTTGTAATCGGAAAGTAAGGATCCTGACAGACTGAATAACTAACATTTCGAGGAACAAACTTTTTTGGACGAGTTTCATATAATCCGCACTGTTTTACTGAAGTCAGAATATCCTAACCCCAAGACCTGTACCTGTCTTTATCTTGTCGAGTCCAGGGGGACCGTTTATGGAGTTTTCGGTTTTTTTTCAAACATCCTTATATAGGAGGATTACGTCACATCGATGAGTAATTGACCTAATTTAGATGCCATGCAGCATGCCACAGGCTTTCCCATTTACCTACATTAAGAATGACTTAAAAGTAAGTCTAACAATTTTCCTCAACTCTTGAAAATTTTGTGAAAAGCGATTTTTTCTGAAGGGACCCTAGTCTGAGCGCATGGGAATCAATAGTCTTTTTTTATCAACAGAGGCGTTTTTTCTAATCGCTTCAAGCTCCAACTTTTCCCGGAACTCATGCCGTCGAGAAAACAGATGAAAACAGGCACACATCTGCGTTGAGCACAAAAGGCGGATAGAGCTAAGTCCGAAGCCCCATGTTTAACCAAACGTATGTCTCGCTATTTTTGGTGCATCAATGGTGGACGTGAACGGTATGGATGTTCAGGGACTGGCGATTCCAGTGGGAAATACCGGTCGAACCTGATCCATATATTTATGATCGTGTCGCTGTAGGGTGCACATGGATGAACTAAATCAAATGAGGGCGGAGGTGAGTCATAACCATATCTGCAACTAAGTTTTCTTACGCATTTGCCTATCTATTAATGCACAGCTCGCCTCAATACAGTAGACGAATGCGACATGAGACATATTCTCAATCACTTGTGTGACTAACTAGCTACACGTTCTGATTGGGAATAAGATAATAGTCTGTTCAAGTACTGCCTTCGATCGCATCCCCATGCTGCTTGAAACCGCTTCATCACCGAAAATCAATAGCAATAAAGTGGGTCGGAGGAGGCATATACTGCAAGTCCTCCTCATAAAAATCCAGTTCGTGCGTGAGCTAACTGATCAGGAGTGAGGGCTTTCCAATCACAACGGACGGCCTCCGGGCCCAGCCTGTAATTAATCGACGGCCGCAGAGGTTATTGAAAGGACGAGGTTCGCGGTCCCGAAACGTGGTGCTGCTGGGACACCAGTTCCATATCGAACGTCCGCAGTGGGAAGATCAGACGTGCCGACAGCTGTCCAGCTCTGACTGTCAGCCTTCGGTCTTGCCACTTGAAAACAGTTGGGATGAAAGGGAGAGTAAGTAAAATCAAGGCTACGAGAGTTCCCCGCCCCCCCCCCCCCCTGTAATCAGCCTTCCGTGGTAGTGGTTGGCCATATCGAGGAGACTGTATTAGCCACCGTCGATACACATCGAGGTTGGTGTATCTGCAGGTGTGTGGAAGTCGTGGTTTGACAGCCGGATGTACCTGTCTAACAGACAGCCTGCTTAAAAAGTTACTGTGAAGTACTTCACCGATTGGCCACACATTGCACATGATAGCAGCACTTGTCACGTATCTCAGCCGAAGCTACCCTCGTCGAAAGCAGCGTGCGTGTTCGATCACCGTTAGCGGTAAGTCGTGCCAACGCCGGCGGTTCAGCGGTTCCTAAACAGGAAGTTTGACAAAGCAGTGGATTTTCAAAGTTGACAAACAACTCCGCCCTCCGCCAGCGCTCCTTTGCGCACGAGAACCATGTGGCAAGAGGGCTGCACAACAGAGGTCCTAAAATCGGTTTGAGCACCAAATAATGGTCAGTGTAGGGTCTGTTTTTCAGGCCAGACGCTTGTGCGTGCGTCTGACGCTACGCCGTCAGCGGCAAGATCGACTTCTACAAGGTGGAGCAGGCAGTGAATAAATATCGCACGAATTCCTGCTAAGAGGCAGGCTGCGACGGAGTACGTGAGGATTAATTCCCAACAGGTTGGCTACTAGAACAGGTTGTGTTCAAATGTACGGAGAGATACGGCCGAATTTCTGGGCTTTGCGAATGTTTTTTCTACGGATCTACAAAAGTTTAAAGGTGAACAAAAATGGGGGCGTATTCTAGGTCGATCTTGGCCGGTTAACTTAGAAACTAACGTAACCAGCGAGAAAAAATATTGCGTACCTCAAGATCATGATCTCAGTCACTGTTTGCCGTGAATTATATATGAAATTCTTATAGGTTACCTCTAATCTGCATATATAATGGTATATATATATATATATTATGACAGTGGGCGCTCGCCGATCAGGTTACGGAACATGCTCATTCCGTTGTGCCTTGGGACTCATACTAGAACCCTCGCAGGCAGTCGCACAGCGACTAGTAGTAGACATAGATGAAATGCAGCCGACAAAGACAAGGGAGACCGGAATGGCCATTTCTGGCTTATTAGCCGTCATCAGCCAGTCATACCCAACCCCAAGTGTGGATCACTTGAGATTCGAACCCGGGATCTTTGGTCATGGAGTTGAACGCTCTACCATTGAGCCACGGGCCCGTTGTCCTGTCGGCTGTGATCGGGAATACCCACACTTGGGGTTGGGTATGACTGGCTGATGACGGCTAATAAGCCAGAAATGGCCATTCCGGTCTCCCTTGTCTTTGTCGGTATCACCTTCTCATAGATATATATATATTGGTCTTACGGGCTCTCCCTAGAGCCCAACTAGCAGCCGCACAACGGCGCATGATATATCGGTGAGCGTCCATTACCATTGTATATGTCCGATCGAAACTGACCGGAAAACGGGCCGTGGATCACTTGAGATTCGAACCCGGAATCTTTGGTCATGGAGTTTGACGCTCTACCATTGAGCCACGGGCCCGTTGTCCTGTCGGTTGTGATGGGGAATATCAATTATGACATCGGGTCTCCAGAAAAATCAACTGATTCAGACGAAGCTGCTATTGAACCGGTAAAATAACTCAAATGGAATTTAACTATTGCCAAGCGTAGGTAATAAGTCAACATGTGTCTCCTTAAATGGCATACTGACTAGCCACTGACAAACTTATCTGAGAAGTCGGATTCGAAAAAAAACGGTTGAGTCAAAATACAATTTTGTCAAAATTTTTCAGCACAAGTATAGGTTTTTTCTGAACGAAATCGCAGCACTATACGACTTCCCCATAAATTAAAAATTCTTCATATCAAGTTTAGGAAACGTGGATTATTTAGTCCAAAAGTTCGATTAAGTTCTGTGTATACTCGGTTTTAAGAATTTTCGTTTACGTAATGGACACGATGACCAAATTCGTCCTCACAGTTGTTTCCATTTTCCTGTAGAGCAATAACTAAAATCGCGTAAAAACTTGGATGGATCAGGGCAAGTCTAAAGGCCTTGAAATCAGCACCTACCAATCTGTGAATTCAAGAATACATATATATTCAAACAAAGGTCCCCAAGTTTCCTATATTAACCGTTTATTCCAAACCGAAATATTTCGCTTCTGAAGCTTTCAATTATGAGGAAGAGCCCTTCTTGGCAATGTGTTTGCAGGACACGAACTTAAGTCGGATTTTTTCTGGGAAGGACCTAGTGGCTTCATCCATGTAAAGACGTCAAGCGGCAAAATGGATACCATTTAAGTAAGGGACCTTTTCCCAAGTAGGCTAATATTAGACAGTTGAAAGCACTCGGAAAGGAGAACCGGTGCAGCATAGTTTATAAAGTGAGTTAACTTATCTCCGCTATTGCGTCCACACTTCAGTAATCCTTTCAGTTTCATTGCAGACTTAAGATGTTAGCCGATGCTGAACACATTTCCGTGGCTGCAGCTCTCAAAGAGTTGGACATGACGCTCACTTTTCTCCCAAACAGTGAGGACCATGACTTCCACCCAGACTTAAAACCACCCTCCTCCTCCTCAACTGCAAGAAAATGCAATCAATTTACTGACCATGATCAAAAAGCAATTTCAGGCTACGTGAATCTACTCAGCCACTCTGCTGCAAAGTCATTGTTGGTGTAGCCATTGGTATGCTAGTGGTCATCAGCTGGCCAACAGAATCTGGTGAAATATGACAAGTGTAGCAGGTGATCTGCAGACCCAAGTGCCTCTAGACGAGTGCCCTGAAATCACTTCCCTGATGGCGCTCCTGTCACCAGAAATGCAATTGCCCGGCTTGCAGTCTGCACATTCGAGGGAGTTTTTAGCTCTCGAAAGTTAAATGTCCGCAGTAGTCAAAGTTGGCTGAGGCGGTGAGCTGACTACCTGTGTCTCCTGACGCGTGACAGGCGCATGGCTGGGGGTGGGGTGGGATGGGGTGGGGGAGAAAGGGGTTGGTGGGGGCGGAAGCAAACCAACGACTTCAGGCACCGCTTCGACGCGCCTCCACGACAGTTCAGTCCGCAAAAATCAACGTGTGTTGCACAAGAGCGCGACGCTGTTCACCATCTAGCTTGGGAAACGCATAACTCGGAAGCTGTGCCTCCTATTTTTTCCACAAAGCTCTTATATTCTATGCGTCAAGTCATGCATAGATCACAGGCCGGTGAGGAACCACCCGAATTTTATCCCGCACGACGTGTCCACTGTCGCAGGTGAAAGCCGTGCGAATACTGTTCCTTCCGCGATAGGGCCCCAAAGGAGTGGGAATGTCACATAAGTCCAGACAGCTGTGGGGCCGGCAAAATGGGGGGGGGATGAAGTATTTGATTGTTCACTCAACTAGGCCGCACCCTTAGTTGAACGGCCTCGATCACGATATGGGAGGAGAAAGAAATGGGGGTCAATCTTGGGAGAATTTTCCTCATAACAATGGGTCTATAAGCTCTGAGTCATCACAGCTGTCTGAGCGTCTTGACTTGAAAAGCTGACGACTGGAGGCGTAGCTCAGTTCTCAAGACGGAATGACGGGCTGTACTGGTTCCTTAAAGCGCCCTTGTGATTACTCCTAAGATGTGATAAGCAAATAAGAAGAGTTTGACTTTAGGGCCCAGCAAGTGCAGCGCGCTCAAGACACGGCGACGAATGCCTGACAAACTTCTGTACCTACAGCGCGTGACCTATCTCATGAAATGTTGGCTGAAATTCTGAAATGCGTTTTCGATTGGGAAGAATTACTTGGTCGTGGTTGCGATACCGATTATCTGAAGGCATACTCTTATAACATTTTGGACTTGGCAGGATGTCGGCTTTTAAATGCACTTCTTGTCAATCTCCTGTAGAAAGCGTGCTCAGCAAAAAAATGCCTACTTAAGTAGCATGCATTTTCCCCACTGATTTTCGATGGTCTTGGAAATTCAAATATATTTTATAGAAACCACAAACAAAAGTATGCTTTCTTTTAGTCAATCAAGAGAGAATCACTTCTTCTTTATGTTTTATACTTAAGGAAGAAGTATAATTAGGTTTTAAAGAAGTTTTCTAATTGCCGAATAATTTGGAGTCGGATCATTCGTTGCATTAGCGCTAAGTGATTACACTCTACAAGGTGCATGTGTCCCGCGTACAGAAAATCCCATATTTTTCTATGCTATTAAAGAGATATCATACAGGGTCCATAAAACTTTGCAATGGATGCGGACCATGTTGAACATTTCATGAGGAGCAGTGGTAAACGGCCAGGTACGATGCTATGTGAATGGACATATCGCGGTCTTAAAAAGTCTCATAATTAGAACCTTTTTTAAAAACTAATTATACTCCTTCCTTAAGTATAAAATATAAAGAAGACGTGATTCTCTATTGATTGACTAAAAGAAAGCACATTTTTGTTTGTGGTTTCTATAAAATATATTTGAATTTCCAAGACCATCGAAAATCAATGGGAAAAATGCATGCTACTCCTGCCGAGTCCGAAATGTTATAAGAGTATGCCGCAAGATAATCAGTATTACAACCGCGACCAAGTAATTCTTCCCAATCGAAAACGCATTTCAGAATTTCAGCCAACATTTCATGAGATAGGTCACGCACTGTAGGCTCATTTATGGTTGTTTTACCAGCTGAATCGAATAAGTGCGGAAAGATTAAGCTGGATCCGTGCTGCGAAAGTCTCCTTTAATGTGTAAGCCATCATCGTCTCCCCGTAATTGTGATGTTTTTGACGTATGCAGCTACCTGGCAGGCAAAAGAGCGTATAGTTATAGAATAAATTACCACATACTCCAGCTGTAGCCTCTTCCAGACAGTATATTTGAAGATGTAATAAACGCAAAGCAGGCCATCGGGTATTATGGAAACTCGACATTTCATTCATGGAGGGCGATGAGGACCGTTACTGACCAACGAGTGAACTGGTGACTAACGCCTGGACCGAATTATATTGAGGGAAGCTGAGCAGTGTTCACCCACCGTCATCCCCCGTACCACCCCCATCACGACGACCACCGCCACCATCACGGACGACAGTGACTACACTCCTGATGCCCCGCCGCCTCGGATGGCATTGTCGACTCCCACCGCCTCTACCATCTCTGCCACAATTCCGGCAAGGAAGACTACCACCTCTCCAGCCCCCACTACCGGCGGGAACGCTGCCGAGGCCCGTGAACCACTACCTTCATAACCACCGGCCCTACCACCAGCAATGTGGACTCCATCACGACCTGTTCTATTAGAATCACACCCTCCTTGTCGATCACTTGCCGATCTAAACACCGACTCCGGCGCATCAGTGCCAGGGGTCCCGACATACACCTCCCACACCCGCCTCAACTACCTGCGCTGCCAACTAACATTTACTCAGCGTATGGGTCTGTTGGCCCATATTCACATCCATGAAAACCTACGGTAAGAAACCACAGGTCAAACCCCACCACCACGTGCATTCGCGCTGGCACCTACAAAACGCATAAACACGTCCCCCATCATCTACCACAAGCATGGAATCGACACCTCTCACGCAAGCTGAAATCGTGCTCTTTGGCTCCCTCTTCATGTGTTCCCTCCGCCACCCGCGAGATCCGAGCAGTCTAGCTCTCTTGGTGTGAAATCCTGGCATGTGGTGACCCTGCAGTGAGCAACGAGGTAAATGCACTGGACCAACGCGCAGGACATTTCAGGGGACGGAAGACGTTACAGGGGATGCGCACCCATAAAAAACGTCACTCATGAGGCGTGTGGTGTCACTTCTAGATACTGGCTCGCGCCGCATCAGCCATCCGCGCTCTCTCCTACCTCCGGTCTTCATAACGTCGTCGTGACATTGGGTTCAGATGAGAGAGAAGAAAATAGAGCAGTAGATGCTGGGCACAATACATGGGTTCACGAGAAAGTCACCGCCCCTGTGCCCACCCTGCTGTGGAGCCCACGGTGGACGCCGTATAAATCGAGGGCCAGACTGTCGTGTTGTATGGAGGCCAGATCGCGTGTGGGCCACGCGCAGACGGGCTGTTCTAGCTCTGTCAGCCAGTGCGCCCAGTTCACTCACCTAGCACCAGACGGCTCGGACAG
>CACRXP010000296.1:169987-243552 GCA_902702965.1 Spirometra erinaceieuropaei
TAGTACCTGAGCCTGGAATTTCAAGACTGTACATCTAGCAGCAAGCAACTCGGTTGGCATTTAGTCACTTCATCTACAAAATGCGCCCGAAGTTGTTCAGATACGTTTAACGTAAAGTATGCATGTGTAATGTTCGTCCAGAGGGGTAGGTTATTAGAGAAGGGATAACAAATAACAAATGCAACTGAAAAGTCAACTGACCTTGAGTATACTAAACTCCATGTTTGCTTCAGTGCCGAGCAGGTGAGTAGATAAACCGTTCCCTGATCGGTATCCCCGCCACTTCCTGGCTTCTCCGGTCAAGTCAGTGCACTTGATAGGCTTCCCCCGGACTTGAATAGGCACCACTTATAGTCCCATCGATTAAGTGTCCACAGTGTGTGTGTGCGTGTGCCCGTGGGCTGGTCTGAAGCAGTTTTGAGTGGAACCGTTACCGATGCGGCCTACCGGTCCTTGCTGCGGGGTAGACGGACAGGACCGCTGCACGATTCTCCAGACTGAGTCGCTGCGCAAGCCCGAGTCGGCAATTGTGTGCTCGCATGCGCGCATAAGCAACCAATCAGCGACCTCGGCAACAGCTGCGCATTCCGCCATGGAATGGACCAATCAACAGCTAAGAAGACGATGTGCCTCCTGGTTGAACGCTGGAGACGTCAAACAGGTGGATCGGCATCTTCGGTATGTGAACAAGCTGCACACACACATGCAGTCGGGGCATGGGCGAAGGAGCGTCGACGTGCACGTGGCGAATGGCGTGCGCACACCGGCGGCCAACGCCCTGGTGCACTGTAGACCTAGATATGGGACAAAACGCAGTGACGGGGGGGGGAAGTGCGGGGAAGCTGGAAGCGATGAATTAGGAGTGCATCTGCTTCGCACAAATCTCTTTCAGTAGACACGCAGAAATCACACGTCAGTTATACTATTAACTAAAGGACTACTGGGCACACAACAGGTCTATGGTAAACAGAGTTTTTTAGGATGCTCGGCGAATGGATGCCTTGAAAAATATCGGCAGCAGAAGTACAGGGACCTCAGTCCTTTCTTCCTGGATGACCTAGCCACTAGAATTACAGATCAATCTCCTATTAAGCGTCATTTTCCAACAGCGGGAATTGTCCCTGTCACTAATGAGATTATGATGGGAAAATCTGGAGAACCTAGTTCAAGAACTATTTTATAAAAGGGTCTAAAGGCCGTAGGTTGAGATGCCTGGTCCAGCCTTTCATGGACTTCTGTCCTCTGTTGGTAGATGTCGGGATTGCCACCTGATCGGCTCCCGAGACCTCGGGAACACGGGAAGTTCGGACAGTGGATTCCACAAAAGATTATTGTGAGATTTTTAAGACCGTGCGATGTCCATGCATGTAAGACCGCACATGTCCGTTTACTAATGCTCCTCATGAAATGTAAAACACAGTCCAGATCTATTGCTAAATTTCATGAACTCTTTGTGGTATCTTCTTGTAGGCATAGAGGAATATATGATTTTCCTACGCGGAAAGCATGCACATAGTAGAATGAAATTGCTAAACGCTGAGGCAATGACAGATCAGGCTGAAAATTATTCGGGAATTTGGAAACTTTTTTAAAACCCACATACACACTTTCTTCGGGTATAAACTATAAAGACAATGTGATTTCCTACCAAATGAGCAAAAGAAAGCATATTTTTGTGCATGTTCTCTATAAAATATTGTTGAAGTTATAAGACCATCGAAAATCGATGGGAAAAATGCATGCTGCCCCAGGAATCATTTTATACCGAGTGCGGTTTCTGCAGGAGGTCAAAAAGAAGTGCATTTAAAAGCCGACATCCTGGCGAGTCCGAAATGTTTGAGGATTATGCCGCATGCTAAGCAATATTATAACCCTACCTAAGTAATTCTTCCTAATCGAAAACTAATTTCAGAATTTCGGCTAACATTTCATGAGAACGGTCACGCACTGTAGGGCTCCATCATCTGCCTAAAATCGGGAATTCTGACTGCGCAATGTTGACGTGTCGCATCGTCACCGATCACCAATGGAAAGAAAGCTCCCAGGAAAATTATGACGTGAAAAAGAAGGCGCTATATATACCATAGACCAATTTCATGCACATGTTCACAATGAAGCAGAATGCATACTCAGCTCCTAATTCGAATAAGCTAGTATTGGAACCCAGGTACCTACATTATTGCTGACTGCCATGTTGTTGACAGTGAACGCTCTAGGATGAGATCCAAGGCGCAATATGACTTAAAGACCTTGCGACGTAGAGCGTCAGCGGTAGCTTCATTATAGATTCAAGCAGTAAATGAACGACGAACTCGACTTTCAACTTAAGCCGGCCTACTCTCTTCAGTTGGTGTTGTCGCTCGGATGAACTCCGAAGCACATTAGCCGTGGTCCGGAAAATCGTGCCAAGCGTAAAGCATGAAAATCGATAAAAGCCGTCGAGGACAGTTAAAAGAAGTACTCGACTTACCATACAATCTCCGAAGCTGAATGCCTCAGAAGGCCCTCTTGCTTTATCGAAGGGACAAAGACTCCTGCCCGAGTACAGTATACTGGAAGGCATACTGGAGTGACGCCCGTTGGTTCATTCTGATTGCAAGGCGGAAATAAGTGTTCCCGTGTTGCCTCGGCTTCCTAAGTGTGGAGTTTACATTGGCCCTCACACAGCGGCGGTTAATATATGACGCCCTAACCGCAGTCGGTAACGCTTCTAACTTATTGATCACTCGTCAATTTGCGATTATTGACGAGGGTTCATCGACCGGCATCTGCAGGAGGGGACGGAAATGACCACTTCTGACAATCAATCGTGATCGATTACCGAACGACTTTCCCGAAAGACTTTGAATATTATCAATCGCAATCGATGAGATGTGATCACGTAGGTCAACTGATCGAGTCTTAGGTTTAAGCATGCTCTACAATCGATTAACTTGAGTAAAAGTCTCCGGCGCTCGATTGGGGCTTAAGCATGACTGGCTGATGACGGCAAATGGGCTAAAATGTTAATCATAGTTCCCCTGGTCCTTGTAGGCGGCACTTCGTAACACACCCAGTTTTGGAAAAAAGGGCAGCATTTTAAAACTCTTACCCTTAAAAAATACTGACTGCCTCATGAGGAGCTTAGTATTGAGTGGGTTCTGACTTTTGTTGTATGCATCCTCCAGTTTCTTGCGCAAGATTTCATGTGGTAGTTTGGATGAACTTGACGTGAATAACGGCATCACGTCGATAGAGACCACGATTAAGGCCGATTAAATTCTCCGACCGCAGGGATCTGCAAGGGATTGCAAGGTTGATCAGACCGAGGTAGTTAAATAGTCGTGGAGAAGTTTTAACTTCGAGTACATCCAATTTGCCAGGTAATAGGTGGGACTGCCTCAAAGGAAAACGACTGACCGCATTTGAACGCTTGGTTTGCGCATCTTTGGCAGACTATAGAATCGGGCCACAGTAGTGTTCGTCAGTTTTATGTTGCGCCATTCATTCTCCGTGATCAATTTTTGCTCCTTTATTCTCTAGGCGATTTATTTAGTCGCATTGCTACTGGTTTGACTCAACTAAAGTAGTTTTTTGGAATTGAAAACCCATTTCGGAATTTCGGTTAACATTTCCTAAGATAGCACATCTACCGTAAATGCATATGCGGGACTTGACGTGAGTATGAAATAATGAATTCCCCCAAACCACTAGCATCGACTACTACCGTTCCTCTCAGCTGCTCTGTATCTCATAGTCTCATCATCACCGCTTTCTTTCCTGCACTCCATCCCCCATCCCTACTTCCCACCGTTCCCAAAATTTTTTTCCCCCAACTAACGCTTTTTTTACCAAACTGTATATACACATTTGCACAGGTCTCACTGGAGTCCACTAAAAAGATCGTTCGGGTCAGGGAAAAGTTGCCGGGCATGTTAGTGGACTCTTGAATCCGGGTTTTCGGACTCCACTGCAGTCACTTAAGCTAACGAAACATTTAAAGACGGCTTGCTTTGAAGTGGTTAGGTTTTCTCGCTAAGTTCTGTCAAGCTGCTTGTGCTTTTGGGGGAAAGGGTGAATGTAACAAACTTTCTGCGTGCGGTGACTTCAAATCTACCGAAGGTCTGTAGCGCTGTGGGGAGCCGAATCGCTATTTTGTCGCCTGCACTGGCGGTACTCGAAAGTGTGTGGCGCAAATAAGCCAACTTGTACATGACAGTTCGACCAGCGGTTTCGACGATGTCCACCGTGTACGCAGAGAAGGCTGAGGGCAGGCGTGTTTATGTGCATGAATTAGATTAAGGTGATTGCCGACTTGCGCAGCATCTATCGCACTCTCCTCCTCTTCCCCACTTGAGCCCCTGTCAAGACATAGTAAAAAAGACCAAGGACGAGAGAGGGCGTAGGTGACTGGCACGGCTGGGCCCACGTCCTCTGATCCGCAACACACACTTGTCCAGAAATTTACTCATCAAGACAAGAAAAGGGGGAACTGCTCAAGATCCCAAACGACGAATGAAAAAGAACGCCCAAACACTCATTAGTTCGGTAAATCCCTTCAAGAAGTATCTTTTAAAGTTTTTAGCAGACAGATCGTACAAAATGCTGTGTATGGCATCCTTGTGATAGTGGGATCCGACCCAGCTTTCTGTGAAAACTTGGCACACTGTGCGGGGAACAGCTTGTGTGACTGGCTTCGCTGTTGGAGCGTGATGCGTGAGGGGTGAGAGAAGGCGATAGATGCTGTGCAAGTGTGTCGGTGTTGAGCCTTTAACTGGTGTTGAGTTAACCGGCGTTCAGCCGGTGTTGAGCCCACTCTTCTGGTCACGCGGTTGACTTCGTCATTCGCGATAGTCGACCTCTAAAGTGGCTAAACCGTTAGTCGACCGAAAGCTCCAAATTACCACAGGTTTAAGGGGGAAGGCAGGGTCGAAGAAGAAGAGGCCGAAAATGAACAATCATTCTTTTGAGCAAGTTAGTGCATCCCTCACTAAAATAAACATGACATACTTGAACCTGTCTGGATAAACCAAAAGTCATTGCCAGAAATGATACCGATCTCGAAAATTAGGTGGGTCTTATTTTAAAAGAAGGCTTGACTGTTTGCATCTTGTCATAGTGACACTCTTAACCGAATGAGGCCTCAGACTGCTCTTCGAAGCCAGGCTCGCGTGGACTTGGGCGCCGAATCTTGTACCGCGGCATTAGTGGATGGCCTATTTCTCTTTTTCGGCTACTAACTCTAAGCAGAAGCTTGTGTCCGAATGACATCGGCGTCACCGATTGTCGGAGTGAGATGTGTCCACAACGTGAGGCTTCCCAAATCAGAGTCAGGGAAGACGGAATCTGCCTTTCACTTTGTCTTCGTTTGCGCCATTGCTAGCTTCAAAGCATCGGTCGCACTCTCGTGTAGCGAGACAAGTCCAGATTGCGATTAAAGCGCCGCGATCAAATCAGACTCCAGGCAGAAGGTTGTGCCCGAATGACGTCGGGGTCACCGATTGTCGGAACTAGGTACAGTATGTGACATGACTCATCGAATGCGTCGAAATTTACAAATGATTGCCAATCACTCGCAAATCGCACCAACTCATGAATCCAATACCTCTGTTTGTTAAACACAGTTTCGAAAGAAGTATTAGAGGCAGTGGTGCGCTGCTTCGAAATGCCACTGTTTTTAGAGAAGCGCAATATCCCACAAGCGTCAAAACTGGTTGTAATTATGTAAACTTCGTTTTCAGATGTATGAACCGTTTTCTCATGCAAAAACGCAGTAAATATGAAAGTGCAAATAAAATAACGTTTAAAAATAGTATTCCAGTGAAGTTTACAGCGCATGACTGATCACATGAAGTGTTGGCTGAAATTCTGGACTGCGTGTTCGATTAAGAAGGATTACTTAGGTGGAGTTGTAATATTGATTAGCATGCAACATAATCCTATATTATTGCGTGCTCGCGAGGCTGCCGGCTTTTAAATGCCCTTCTTTTAGACTTCCCGTAGAAACCAATCTAAGTAAAATGTTTACCTATATAGCATACATTTCCCCATTGATTTTCAATGCTCTTGCAAGTTCGAATATATTTTATAGAAACCACGAACAAAAATATGTTTCCTTTCAGCTGTTTGATAGAGAATCATATCACCTTTGTATTTTATGCTCGAAAAAGGAGTATATTTAGGGTTTTTAATAAGTTTTGTAATTCCCGAATAATTTGGAGATCAGTCGTTGCATTAACGCTTAGTGGCTTCAGTCCACAGGGTGCATGCGTAAAGAAAATCCCATATTCTAAGATAACATATAGAGTCCATTAGATTTGCATTGGATGCGGTCCATGTTGTACATTTCATGAGGAGCGATGGTAAACGTATAGGTACACTGCTGTATGAATGGACATAGCACGGTGAGGCCAAGAAAACATTTGAAACTTTCATGTTCCTAAGCAATACTAGTATTTTGCCACTGTAAACATGATACCATGCATTTCTCCATATATACAGCGGCCATTTGCACTGATTTTGCTAGCTTTTAAACCCCGTTTTTCGATTATGAATGCATGACAGAACGCCCATATAAATACTGATAAGTTACTGAGACTATTAATGTTTTGCTCGTTGCATTTCTGGATAAGGCATGTGCAGATAAATGATTTTCAATATGTTCAGGACTGAAAATGACCGTTTTTGGTGGTCATTTCTGTGACTTTACGTAAAATTTCCAAACGGCAAAACAACGTCAGCCCATTTAAACGAAGGAATTCCTGTCTGCGTTGTTACTGCACGTCAGGGCACCAAATCACACAGACCCGCTACTATGACTTCTAAAATTCGATTGAATATCCGGTTCTCTTAAAATGACCTTTGCGTTAACAAGTTGACTACTGCGGTTGGCATCGGACATAACATAAATTTTTATGTCCTGCAACCTCTGTTTAGTAAAACTCTCGCGGTCAAATTACCATCTTTTCAGTGAGAAACGCGCTCAAGTTCGCAACCGAAGTTTAGGACAGGTATTCGCATAGGAAATTGCACGAATATATTGCGACGTCCATTTTCGCTAAAATGTACTAATATTTTGCTGGACATAATTACGTTAACACAATTTCTGCACAATAAAAGGACATTTCATTGAAGGGGCTGGATAAGCAAGCGAAATTCGCAAAGTTAAAGACGTCCAGAGATTCTCACATCAGGTTCCGTTATCAGGTCTCCTGACATAGGTCACATACGGCATGTCGACGAGGCGAGGTCTCCCAAATTAAAAGACGGGGAGGACAGGATCCGTTTGGCGGTGTTTAGTTCAACGAGGGGACGGTAAATAGTGATGACCTGTGTACCACTCCAGCTTCGGTTGTCTGTTCAGTAGCGGAGCTCTTACGTGCGCCTGGACTTCTTCCGCCTTCAGCCAATCGGCGAAGGGATCAGCAGGGATTGGGGCCGAACTCTCGCCCTGCCGATGCCTAGTCAAAGCGACACAAGCAGGGAATTGGCAGCGGCAGTTAGGCGGACATGCTGGCCACCGCGAGCAGATTGCCACACCTCTATAACCACCTCCATAACCACCACCACCACCACCTGCTTTAACTTCTTCGTGCCGCTCAAGCACTATAGGGGGTGTAAATTCAACTCGAGTCTTCTTCAGACCAAGACAGTTTGATGTGCAAATTATGACTACGTCCTTTGAGGGTCAGTGGTTATTCTCATCATTCGTGGTGAACGAAGTATCATGTGCATGTCCTGAGTCCGTTGGGCCCCGGAGTGGGTCTAAAGGAGCATCGACGCAACCAGTTTGGGGGTGATACACTTGAATAAGATAGCATATTTCGACCGACGCAAACAACGAGGTCCACCGCTGCACGCTGATGAATGTCGTTAGAGCAAAACAAATTTCCGCTTCACCTAGCCCATTTGCCCTTCCTACATCACCCACTGTCTTTTGATGACAAAACGGGACCAAGGCGGTCGAAAGTTAGCCTGAACGCCGTGACCTACAGAGCTAAATCGTCTGTCCACGCGATCTACTCAGGAACTGCAACCTAGCACTACAGTGTATGACCGCGCTCCGAGAGGGAATGAGGTTAGACACATCAATTTGACAGTCAGGTATGGGAGATGCATTCTGACGTTAGCTGATATATACATGCAGTGAGTGACCGATCTGATGAAATGTTGGCCGACACACTGAAATGCGTTTTCCGTTAGGAAGGATTTCGTAGGAGTACGTGCACAAAAATACGCTTCCTTTTACTCGTTTAGTAGAAAATAACATTGTATTTAAATTCTATGCCCGAAGATAGCATATATTTAGATTCTGAAAAGTTTACAGATCCCTCAATAATTTTGGGCCAGCTCAGCCGATTCCAGTCTACAAGGTGCATGCTTTCCGCATGAGAAAAATCATATATCCCACCATGCCTTTAAGATGATATCATGTTCAGTTCATAAAATTTTGCACTGGGTGTGGGCTATGTTGTACGTTTCACGAGGAGCATTTTTAAACGGAGATGTGCGAAGCTGTGTGTATAGACATCGCACGATCTTAAAAATCTCATAATTAGAAACTTTTTCGAACCTAAGTATACACTATCATCGGATGTGGAATTTAAAGACAATGTTATTTTCTACTAAACGAGTAAAAAAGCATATTTTTTCATGTTTTCCATAAAACTATTTGAATTTACAAAACCGTCGAAAATCAATGTGAAAAATACATGCTACTTAAATAGGTATTTTTCACCGACTGTGGCTTCTATAGGAGGTCTAAAAGGAGTTCATTCAAAAGCCGACATCTGGGCGAGTCCGAAAGGGTATAAGATTATGTCGTTTGATAAGCAACATCGCAGCCCCACCTAAGTAATCCTTCCTAATCGAAAACGCATTTCAATGTTTCCGCCAACATTTCATCAGGCTTCATTCAGGGGTTTCGCCCCCCCCCCAAGTGAGGTTTCTATAAACGTTACATTAGGAAGAATTTGTTCCATCGTGACCGCAAGCCCAGATTGGGATCGAACTACCCCATCCGTTAGTTACCTTCCAAACCAGGAATGTTGGCGAATCTTAGTAGTTTTAGGACAGGATTAGTTAGCTAGGATATGGAGCCTAGGCGTTGTGTCTGGATTGGATCGACCGAATTATTTCGCCCTGTTTTCATGTGCCTGTTCGAGCAAAATTGACCGAAATTTGACAATTTTTGTTGGTTGACATGAAGACATGTCGCCTTTTTTGTGTGTACCACAAATGACGCACAAGCACAAGAGCTGGTAATGGAGACTCATTTAGAGGGTTTCGAATTTGGCGGGGCTGATTCATGCAATTTCAGTCTTGGGCGCTCGTCAGCCCGGCTTTAAAGCATCAGTCGCAGTCCCGTATAACGTCACAAGTCACGACTGCAATTAAAGCGCCGCAATCAAATCAAGTTCCGATTAGCATTACAAGAGAGTAAACACTAAAATGAAAGAGATTTATTGTATAAGAGTTGATGTCTCAGGCCGCAGTGGTCACTGGAGAGGCCCGGAGCTAAAGGTGGTAAGTCATGTCAGAGAGTGCCTTTACTGCCAGTCATCATTTTGTGGTCGCCAGAACTAGGTCCAGCTTGTCTGCGTCTAGTGCTGTGCGCTGTATTACCCGAGAGATGGCGGTAAGTTGGTTTCTGATTCACTGCCTAAGAGACAACGTGTTACAGTGGCCTGCGTTTCAACCGATAATTTGTTATTTTCAAAAGCGTATTCGGTAAGTAAATATCCTACAGCGTGTTAGAAGGCCAGTAAACTCTTTCAAAAGGGTAAACCTAGTTGACTGGGTATTTTTTGTCGAAGTGGTAGCCGACGATTTCAGTGCGCTGCTTCTTATATGATAAAGCGATTCAGGAATTAAAAACCCAAGGCTTTGTGCCTAGTATTTTGTCGATTTGATAAACTTTCACCTCGGATATGCTTTGATTTTTTCCCGGGAGGCGGTCGCGGTGGAGGGTGTTGAAGTGAGGCATGGACGATCGTGACTATCAGGCCACACACTCATGTCGGAGCTGAAATCATTTGAGTGGCTGGAGCTAAGTCAGCCACAGTTTCCAGCCCTCATTCACTCGCCATCGCAGAATCGAAGATTCAGCAAGAATGTCGACGTTTAATCCCGCGGGCAACTAGGTAAATATGAGTAGTTTTCTCGCCGAACCATTGCTGTTACCCACGATGGACTTGGCAGCAATCCGCACCGCCGCAGTACCCTTATTTGAGGAAGGGCTGGATCGCAGTTGGTAGCCAGGAATGGGGAAGCGGACGGCGACCTTAAACCTTATCCTTGCCTTAACCCTAACCCTAACCTGAACCTTAAACGTTAACCGTTAACATTAACGACAACCTAACCGTAATACTAAAACCTAATCGTACGCTCAAACCCTAACCGTAACCCGTAAATCTAAGTTTAAAGCCATAACCCCAACCCGGAAATCGGTAACAATTAACCAGTACCCTAATCCTAACCTCAAACGTAAAACTGAAGCCAAATGGGTCAGATGTGATTATGGTACTCCACAAAATAGTCCCAGTAAACAAACCTCCCCGCCACCTGTAATACGGGACCTGACTACCAAACTGCGATCTATCCTCAGGGAGTGTTGTTCTCTTTTAAGGGCGGTTAGTTGGGAGTTCAGCCCGAAAATGCTGATAATTACCCCACCTGCAGCATAACCGAGGGTCTTGAAGTCTTAACACTTGTGCCCGACATGGTCCAACAAAGCATCGGACAACGTTGTTCGGATAATCTTCCGAGGGAAACATCATAGTTGGGCGCGTCAATAGGTAAGCGTCAATCACTGCATTCACACCCACATTAAGTCGTCTTAACCTCCCTTCGGCACACGGAGAGTGTAAACCGGTGCAGTGAAATAAATGCGCTAAAAGTCCGCCCTACTTGAGCGGAAGTTCGTAACAAACTGCTCCTCGGCGTTTGCAGGGGATGAACAATCAACGGAAAATTCTAAAAAAACATTTAGCGCCTGGTCTGTCAAACGAAGACGGCTAACAAGCTATAAATGGCTATACCAGTCTCCCTTATGCTGTTCTACCTAGATCTGTTACCGTCTACCTGAATTCACGGTCGAAGATACTTTGCTACAAGATTACAGTAGAAGTGCCAGCAAGTGAAATGCTAGCCGAAATACTGAAATGCGTTTTCGACTCGAAAAGGCAATTTAAATAGGATTGTAGTATTAATCACCGTGCAGTATAATCCCAGGTACTTCAGAATGCTGGCGTTCGAACGAACTTCTTTCCGACTGCCCGCAAAAATTACACCATGCAAAAATGATTACTTAGTTAGTATTAATCCTCCCCCATGATTCTGGACGTCGCTATAAATTCACACATGCTTCATCGAAAGCGCGCATAAAAATATTCATTCTTTTATTCATTTCGTAGAAAATTACGTCTTCGCCAAATTTTGTACTTGAAGGAAGGGTAGAATTCGGATTTGAAAATATTTCTAGTAATAAAATTTTTCAAGACAGCGAAATGTCGGTTCATAAAACATCGTGTCTATGCATTTATTATTGTTGCTTGTGCAATTTACAATATGGCTCATATCCAGAGCTAAATTGTGTGAATTCCATATGGTTTTCTCTTAATAGTATACATAAATTTATGATTTTCCGTACACGGAAGATGTATTGTTCGTAATTGGGAAACCTTGAATGCAAATGCAACGACAGGTCAGGTTCAAAATTATTCGGGCATTGGAAAAGTTTTCAAACCGAAATTCTGCCTTTCTACCGAAACAATGCTGGGAATTTTAACGTACACGATGATGAGCCGAAATCCTTACATTTCCAACATGCAACTGCAAAAAGCCAGCGAATCACGCGTTAGACGCTTGACTTTTGTCTGCCTTGACAGTGAGTAAAAAGACACTTTCGTGACCATCGGCAGTTTAATTTAATTCCCGACTATTCTGGAGTTAGTGTATGCGCAAACAATCCTGACAAGCCTGTACTTCATGCGCGCCCCAGTAATGACGCGGAGTCTGAAAGCGCCTGCCATCCGAAGGTTAAGCTCTTCCTCTTTGGAGGCTATTACGAGGTAGTCGTGCTTTGGCATATTGGAAAATGTTCTATCAGTTCGGAAGACAATGGAGCGCTAGGGTGCAGATGGAAGGCTGGAACGTGAACGGAATCAAACACAAGTCCGACGTTCATCGGCAGGTTTGTAGCGTACAGGCAGTGAGGATCATTAGAGTTCTACAATCATTGAGCCAAATCACGAGTTGGAGAAAAAACCGGCAGCCACCAAAATGAGGGATTTTTTGTACACGAAATCTTGAGTGACTGTCTTCGATATCAGTGGCTGCTGTGGTCAAGCGGTGTGAGTGTGTGCAGTCTGCGCACTACAACCACCAGGTCGAATCCCAAGTCGAAGGCACCAGAATGAGGGGTTTAGTGTGCACAGAACCCGGAGTTGTCCTCTCAGGCGGCAGTGGCCGCTGACGAAGCCCGGTTGCAGGGGGTGGCGCGTTTAAGTGCGCATGGGTAGCCGCGACACTGCGAGAGCGCAATTGGGTTCGAGCTGAAGTCGGTCGAGTGGCCTAAGGTCAGCGTGTCTGGAACGGCTCGCTGCAAGGGGTGAATGACCTTGAGACAGCGCGGTCTTGAACAGTGACACCAAACCGCTCATGATGGCTGGCCGCTACACGGCCACTGAGGAAACAAGAGCCAGTGTTGATGATGTCAGGTCGTGCCCGAGGGATAAAGGGAGGCAAGCGGCGGCAACTCCTTTGGTGGGCTTTTGGGGGGCGGGGACACAATCAAGTGTTGTCCAAGTGGTGTGTGTTGCATTGGCCGGGGGGCAGTGTGTTCAAGTGGCTTAGGCTGCATTCACCGAGGGTTGGTGCGCACAAGTGCCCGTATGACCAGCTGTGACTCGTAGACGCATGTGTCAAAGCTGGAGTCGGCCGAGTGGCTACAGGTCAACGTCCAAGCGCGAATGACCTTGATGCACCGGGACCTCGAAAAAGTACGCCGGACGTCGCAACAATAGCTGTCAACAGCAGGTTATTTAACAATCGTTCCAGGCCTGTCCGCATTTCTTGGTGTTTCTTTCTGAATTTTCCGGAGGAGAATATAGCAGCAGTTTTTCCAGGATATTTATGAAATCTCTACTGTACTGCCGGCGGAAATTCATGTTCCAGGCGGTTAGGAAGAATGCGAACGAGAATCCCGTGGAGGCATTGCATGAGAACCTGACAACGAGAAGATATACAGAAGGGATCAGTTTAATTTAGTTTACTATGCGAACCCACCAGCTACCGAAATTCTGATTTAAAGTGGAATAGGAGAACGAGCATGAGCAGGAAATTGCGGAATGCCGGCATCTGTTTGTTAGAGGGTGTGTTCAATGAAGTGAACCCTAGCATTCCAGGATGACGAGATGTCATGTGTGGCTGATCTGTGGCAACACCTCACGCGTTGCGTGATTCGCCCACACGCGTATTTCGCCTGTTTTCGGTCGCTGCATGACGCAATTGCGAGGGGTTCGACTCATCACTGGATCCAACAGCGTCCCATGTGCTTTCTGGCGGGTACTGCAGTTTTCAACTTGCTCCCCGAAATTAAAGCGCTAGTGAGATTCTGGTGGCAGATAGAGGAATAGTGTCCCCGCGCACAAGGTAACCGTACACCCATTTAAATTAGTGGGTAGTACGGCGATTCTTTGATCGGTAGTTTTATTCATGCATAGTTTCCCACCATGGTTGCGTATTTAAGGGGCTGTGCTGTCACATTGCAAACTGTATCAAGACCACGAGAGTCCCGACCAGTTTGACCCTGATCTTCGGTTGTTGGAACTATGTAACGACATTTTCTGTGTCCACTGACTGAGCTAGCTCTGAGGGTTGTGAACATCTGCTGGTCTGACGCACGCTGTGTGTGTGTGAGTCAGGTTGTTGAATCGGATTCGTTATGAATCTCTCCATTCACCAACACCCGGATCAGCCCCACCGCACCAGAAGGATAAATACGTAAAAATATGAAAAAAATGTTAATAATCAATTGGCTACTGCCCTAACTTGGTCGCTGACACACAGACAGTAGGAACGTCTATTCCTAGCTTAAACATCAAGTGATTTTTTTCGGTTGTGCATTGGCTGAGCGAGTTTAAATCGAGAAGGCTAATGTCCCTCATTCGCAGATACTGCCTGTCAAAGTGGAGAAGAGTTTGGCCATATGAGATTAACGATCCACTGATCTGACTACAGCAACAAACGATCCTGCTGTATTTTGTATTGGACCTCCAATAGAGCATCTTCGTGGCCTGTCGCTTGACAAAAAGTAATACACCATGTGGAAGGAGTGCCGACAATATCTGGCTGGTGTCTTCAGTCAAACCCCAAACCCCTGAGTAGTTGGGACACCAACTCGGCTGTTCGCGGCCGAGAGAATGAGCGCACGCAGGCCAAGTATGTGACAACTTATCCGCATCGAAATCACCTGAACAAAAAGTACTTTTGAATGCCGTGTTCGCAAAAAACCGCCACATTCTCCTTTTTTCTGCTGGTTCCCAACTGCAAAACTGTGCCTTTTCTAAGACCGAGAACAGCATTTAACCAAGGAGATTTGTTGAGAATAAACAGGTGACTTTCAAAAAAGAAGGGTAGTGCCGAAATGTGAAAACTTCATGCAAGCTCAGCGTGCATGCGAACGAAACTCTGTACCAGAGGAACTCAAGATTCTAACATATTCCCATGCAGAGGGTTGGACCATATAAAATATCAATAGGGGAGGGTGTTGGCGGTAAAGAATATTACAGGGTAGTGTGAATATTGCAGTTATAAAAGGTGCAATATCACTCCCAAACGCGGTCATCAAGATGGTGCTTGCGTGAAAAGAAAATGAATCAAGATAAAACTGCAACTGCGTACCTTACATGTACAAAAGATGTGGGCGTTTTAGAGCTTCGTTGAAAACAATGAAGGGGGATAGTATTCACGAAAAAGTTAGGTAACTTGGTAGTCCTCGCAGTGGACAGCCCAAACGTAAAGGCCAGTAGCGAAAATAGCTCAGTTGTAGGTTAAAGACAAGACCCACGGAAAGAATTAGTAAGCATCAAAATGAAGAAGGCCTACTGGGAGCATCATGAGGGTCAGTTGCGGTTGGTAGCCAGGACCCGTATTACAGGTGGCGGGGGGGTTGTTTACTGGGGCTGTTTTGTGGGGCGCCATAATCACATCTGACCCATTTGGCTTCTGTTTTACGTTTGAGGTTAGGATTAGGGTATCCGCCAATGGTTTCTGATTTTCGGGTTAGGGTTATGCCTTTAAACTTAGGTTTACGGGTTACGATTAGGGTTTGAGCGTACATTAGGTTTCAATATTACGGTTGGGTTTCCCAGTTACGGCTACGTTACGTTTACGATTTCGGTTAGGGTTAGGGTTGCCGTTGGGGTTAACGGTTAACATTTAAGTTTGAGGTTAGGGTTAAGGTTAGAATTGGGGTTAAGGTCGCCGTCCGCTTCCCCATTCCTGGCTACCAACTGTGATCTAGCCGACAACACAAAAGCAGAAAAGTGCCAAAGGACTGCAAGAAATTCAGATGGTCAACTTGTGAAAAGTCCTTGGGAGTGCGTATAGTTTATAGCGACTAATACATGAAAGCCTGGTAAAAATCATTCTCACGTTAAAACCGAACCACACCAATTGTCTCAATTCGGACCTTTGGATGTTGATAGTGACGAGTGCGTAATCACACAGTTCTGCCCTCGAGAACATCGCTTTGCGCTGTGTCAGTTTAATCTGACCGGAAGTGTTGCTGAGAGACTTTTCGTGTCCAAAAATTACGAATGAACTGGAACTAGGAGGCCTGCTTCTTTTGATTTATAAGCAAGACAGCTGGCCTATTAACTGTCAAACTCATTCTGATATCTGTTGAACAAAAGCGCTTGTCCGGGAACAGAAGAACAGCAAGCATTCGTGATCGTAAATCAGAATTCGGTCCACAACCGCGCTTCCACCCCCGACAGCATTGTTGTAAACAGTTTTGCCTCGCATCTCGATTATTAGTCTCCAGAGAACTTGAGAACTTGTTACTTTTCTTGGATTGAACAAGGATAAGGGAAAAGCATTGCACACCAAAATAACACTAAAGTTTGCAGAAGTACTACTGCGAAGTCCCGCTTGTGCCCACAAGCACCTACATCGTTCGGCATGTCATCGTAAGTTAGCTCTTCACATGTAGCCTGTTGATTTTTAAATTTTAGACGACTCTTCGTATGATGTTCAATGCAGAAAATGGCTTAAAAACTGCGAATGTCTAGTGTTTTGGATGGACTGAAAAAATCTTTGGAAGATGGAAAATGAGGGCAGTTTCAGTATGACTGTCACTAAACGAACATGGCGGTTGTTTCAGCTTTTCTCCCATGTTTGCTTATACTTACCAGAAGATGTAAACTTCGACCGTTATTACTTCAAGCCGTGCCCATACTAAACTTCAGTAGACTGGCTACAGTGGAAACAGGGAAATATTATTTCCTTCGTTCGAGACTCGTAAACATACGAAATGTTTAAAAAATTGACTTTGGGCAGTGCATCCAAAAGCACAACGACGGTAAGAACAGAGAAGATGAAACGTCCTTAAAAAGTTCAGGTTAAATATTGCGTATTTCCCGACGTACTGCCATCCAGGTCCGCCCCCCAACATTTGCTGTTTGGGTTTGTAAATGCTACCCTCCGGGAAATCTCTGAGACGGGCTTCTGTGGTTGTATAGCCTCTTTCTGGCATCCTTACGACCTGTCGACTTTTTTAGGCTGCTGCGATGTCCTCGTGTTGGGTGCCCATGAGACTGCCCGGTTTTTAGTGTTTTTGTCCAGGATGACAACAACATTTGAATTGCACTTTTTAAAACAAGAGAAAAACGTTTGTTTGCTGGAACTACAATGATATAATTGACTTTTTAAAATGACAAATGGCAAATGATCATTAAAATCTTGTTAGAGCGAATCAGGACTTTAAGTAATTACTGGTAAACTCAAGATACGGGCTTGTCGACGAACTTCCTTCTGTCCGCTTACAAAAACCACGTTCTGCAAAAGTGACTATTTAAGCAGCATGAACTTTTCATGTGGATTTTTGATAGCCTTACAAGATAGAGCATATTTTATAGAACCCATGCATTATGGCACGCCCGAAATATCTTAGGGTTCTGCTGTATGATAATTATTATTGCAACCTTACCTTCGTAGTCTTCTCGCGTCATAATCACTTTTCAGGATTTTGTTTGACATTTTTATCACATCTAATGTGCATCTCTACTGTGTAGTTGTTATCCTTTTTAGCTCAGCGGGGCATCATTTCACATTATCTATGTTATTAAAACTCTAAGGCTTGCTTATTCCACTACGATAGAGTCAACTTCTGGCGATTTGATGGTTTTGAAAATTTCGCGGATTGAAATATCATTAATCAGATGAAATGAAATGAGGTTTTCCGCGTAAGTGTTAAGAAAAAATTTTGTTTTATCTTGCTACTAAAAATAGTCTTGGAAAACACTACCGGTAAAGTTTGCCAGTTAATTGGGATCCGGCTTCTTAGAGGCTGACAACAGTGGACATTTTAACGTCGTTGGTATATATTCATACATATAAACGGAAAGTAATAAAATGCCCCCTGCAAAAGTGGTCATCTCTGACTAAAATTCCGTCTTGGAAAAAAGGTAAATAGATTCAACCAACTCGGCGTTACGCGGAAGAAATTCCTCAACAAGCCTGTAGGCGGTATCTGCGCAACATGCCCTTTCCTTGTGAGAAAATATCAAAAATAAAGGGTGAAACTGTAAAGTCATATCCCGGTAAAATTACATCAAGCCCTTATTTTGTTTTATTTTGCGTAGGTCTTGAACCTCTAGTCTGGCAGCCATCCAAATTTTATAAGCGATCAAGATAATTTACAACACTATGACACTTTAAAATCTTGCATATTTTACCGAAGGCCTCTATCTTTGCGCTTAGTAGCGTCTGGCTTAATAAAATGCTGACTGTCACATTGGGTTGGGACCGCTTGGGTCAGGCAACTAAAGTCCCCAAGGCGGCAATGTTGACGGCGGAGCATAAAGTCTCTTCTCGACCAAATGCTACATGTCGGATTTTTTTCAACACAGATTGCAACTGACAGGGAAAGAAAATAAAGGCGGAGGAGACTATATAACTATTCCCAGATGCAGACGAGTGGTGTTCACAGGCCAGTCCCGACTGCGAGACGAAATACGAAAGAGGTTCGCTTGGCTCTTGGCGCTCCGGTCTTGAACTTTTAGGAGAGGTTATATGCTTGCAGACAGTCAGGGACGTAGAATTGGTATTAATCATGATAAGAAGCCGGAATAGCCACTTTTTAATGTAAGAATGTTCGACTAAAGGGCTATGATCAAAGAGCCTTGGTCCGAGTACTACGTCCTCCCTACCAAGGTTCGAAATGCCAATGTGTGAAAATGGAAAATTAGCTAAAAGGCTCATTTCTAGTCTCCTATGTCTTCGTTGAAAAAACTTCTCGATAATATCCGCCATGACTGGTACTATGGATGAACGCAGCGTTTAACAAATTGTATTAATTAAAAAGTGTATCGGCAGTTTCTGAATAATAAATGTTGACTCAGTTATAAAAAACTCGGCGACTTCGGTGGGATCCGAACTCACGACAGCAAAGGGAAGGTTTGAACGCAGCCAACGCCCTAGCCACCTGAGCTACGACGCCTCACCTGTGACCGTGAGGTTAATCATATTTGAGTCAAGTTACTTCCCCCGGCCCACCAAAATCGAACACTGTAAGCTGGCTGCTCAAGCAAGATGTCCTAGGTAACCGATCTAAAATCCTCCGGATGATTACCAGACTCATGTTTTGGCAAAATCTAATTAAACTCACGGTCCCCGGTGGGACTTCGTAGCTCAGGGGTGGGGGTAAAGCGTTGATTGTACACAAGCCTGCCCCTCCCTATCATCAGTTCGAATCCCACAGAGGTAGCTGAGGCTTTCACAGATGGATCAACATAAATTGTACTAAGGCCAAAATTGCCTAACGTCTTGTGGTCGAAATCCCGCAAGAAATCAATAGTCACGAAATCCTATTTCACATTATTATTTACAATTTATTTTTACAGAAGCGGTGCTACTTTCGGTAGTTCTCATGGCCACTTGCGAAAAATTTCGAATTAGTGTCTCGACACAAAAGTTGGCTCAGAACTGTGAAAAACTCGGCGACCGTGATGGGGTTCAGCCGCACAGCAGCTAGCGCAGGTGATGCTGTAACTACCTAGATTACGAGGCCCCGACAAAGAGCCTTGATTTGAATCACGTCTTGGTCAGGTTACCCGCCGAAATCACCGCAATCAGAGCAATCCTGCTACTGTTAGCTGACTGCGCAAAGAGGATTACTTAAGCAATCAATCTAAAAGGCTCCATACAACTATAAGGCTCGCTTAATCAGTAGATTTCTTAGCAGATCTGCATAATTCCTCCAACCAGTTTGTGAAAAACGCGATTTCAAATGCCATATTTTGGAATGGCATGGAAGGATACGCTGTTGTGGGCCGTCTTTCCAGGTCATGGGGGATGAAAATAGGATAATTTCAGGAACTCGTTTATTCCTTCTGCCATTAAACGTTTCACTCGGGATTTTTATCCGCTCATCTTTCCGGAGAAACATCTTGAAATCAATGACTATCTGCCCAGGGGACGCACGTGGTTATATGTTTTGTCAAGTGCTGCGTACTTGGACATTCAGAATACGAAATGTACTCAGGTAATTTTAACCTGAAATTTGGGCAATTTGTGAAAGTTGATGCGTTCACTTAAACAGTGGTTGCTATCTGGGTGCTATAATTTGGCAATTCTGTGTTCGGTAATCGGTTTGTTTACTCTGAAGGCATCCATATTTCGGGGTTTTTTTATTGAAGATCGGACACGAACCAATGTTTAGCGTGCATTTTGACTTGGTGCATCCGCCTGGGATCTGATAAATACTCCAGCACAGATGGACGCGTCGTTTTCATGTGATAGTTCGACCTTCGCAAGCATCGAAGTTTCCTAGGATGCAGTGGTGACTTTGTGTGGATTTGTTTACGGTGAAACAAACTTGGTAGGTTTCATAGGCGATTGGGCGAAAGTTTACCAGTATAACGAAGCTCTACGCTGTCTGACGATAAAACAAAAGTACTAAATGCACTAAAACAAGACAAAGACATCATAATTCTACCTTCTGACAAAGGAGATCACACCACAGTTCTGAACAAAGTAGACTACACGGATAAGACGATATTACTCATAAAAGTTGATGCAATATGCGATTCTACCAATGATGGCCCTACGAAATCACAGAGCTCACGCACTAAAAGACATCGACAATCCTTACAGAAAGAAAACTAATTTCAGAAGTTTTTGTCAGGTTTTTAAAACAGGATGAATCAACAGCTGTCAATATACACGGTTTTCCTAAAATTCGTAAAATTGATATTCCGCAGCTACTGGTAGTCTCCATAATCGGTGCACCCAACTATGAGATTTCAAAGTGACTATTTCACTAACTACGTTCACTTAGAAGTTTTTTTTTATCGAAACGGAGCTTGATGGACAACTTCTATTCCTGGATCTCGTTGGAAGTCAGAAGACTGGTGGGCCAATTCACGAGTTAATTTATTGTGTAGTGGCATATTCAGCAATCATCATAAATTCCGAGATTAACTACCCCGTTTGTCCCAAACATAGTTAAGTCTACAGCCTACTGAATCGAGCCAAAACAGGCTGCTCTGACGAAGATAGTTACTGAGCGGAAATGAAATATCTTTTCAAACTATTTCCCAAAAATTGATACTCGCATGACTCTGCGTACATTTGTTTACGGTGCAGCAGTTTTGCTTGGCATTTACTTCATTGCGGATTCCCACGTTCACTGTACTCCATTAACAGGGCAAATACGCAGAGACTGAAAATTGGCGTGATAACGGTGACTAAAGAATCTAACTAGCCCGTCTAGGTACGCTACGTTTGATCTGTTTCCTAAATCCACAGGCAACAGATCAAGGACAGAGGGGTCTCATACCTCAAACAGATGAGGATGCTTCTAAGATGGAGCCATTACGGTCCGACCCTAAGTACCGAGTAAGAGCAGTTCTTACTGTTGGTTGGGAACCTTCCAATTCGAAACTTTTACCATATCGTAATAATTTCAAATGTTTTTGTAGTTGGGAAAACCACGGCTGATCCTTGCTAGATCGACCTCACTTTCTCATCCGTCCTCCATTCCCCCCGTCTGTCCGACTCGAGTCGACCAAAAGTGAAATTGGGAGCATTGGTTGCCTTGACGTAAAGTCGCTGCTAGGTCGATAATAGTTAGGGTCAACACAGTCCGATTAATGCAGGGGCCCCCAACCCTGGGGATGCAAGATGATATTTTCATTTTTCTGTTTAGAATAAAAATGTGTCCAAAAATTACCCGCACGACTTCGATGCGCGCCCATAACAGATTCCCCGCGAATATTGTTAACGTCAGGCGCATTTTGCAGCGTCATGCACACTGGTTAGGTCTCATGTGCTAGTTAGCTCATTTCAGTTCTGTATCTAGTAATTAGTAATTAAACTTATGCTATATAACTTATCTACTGTTGTTTTCCTTTTAATCAACTTGCTTTACCCTTTTAGGATATATTTTTTCCTTATTATCAACACTTCACGTTGTCAAAGAGAAGAAAACAGAAAAGTGACTATGCGAAGCTTGATCTTACTTGCACAGAAACAACTGATGGGACAAAACCTCAGTGCATACTCAGTGGCATCGTCTTTTAAACGCGAATATGAAGCCCTCAAAACTACTGGAACTTTTCGACAACCGACATATTGGTACAGATTTGGCAGGTGATGATCTTAACCTTTCCGGAATTAGGTTTTGTACCATATTGAGAATCCCCGCTGATGACTTCATACCACGTGGTGTCTGAAGTCGCCAAGAGGTCCCAGGCAACTGCAGAAAAGTTAATACAATCGAGTGCATTAGAAATGACAACACCTATTCTAGGAAAAGGAGCCTCAAAGAAGCCTAAATTAGTGCCGTCAGCAAGTAATGTTATTCAAAAACAAATTATTGACTTGAGTTTGGACAATGTGGATCAAGTTAGCACCCTGAACGGCCGCCTCTCTAAGTTGTTTGCTGAAGAATTTGGAAGTGAAATGCGGTTTCGGTTCTCCATACGAAAGTCCGCTGGCTGTCACATGGGAAGGCTGTTTGGAGAAATGGAAGTACAAAGTTGAACCAAATGTTTGCCTGTTTGAGTGTTATTTTCACTCATATGAATGTATTTATCGAAGAGAACAAATACAAACATGTTGACTTACTGTCGGAAGATGAATAGCTTCAAAAGGAGGTTTCAGATTTGGTATCGACGAGTTAGAAGAGGGGATCTTTTTAATTTTCCATTACATGGTTGGTAATAGTAAGTCAGTTATTCCAAGTTTATGCGAAGCAAATGGGGATCATTTGGAAATATTAACATCCTCATTTGATGAGAATTTTAAAATATGAGGACTGAAAAATAAGGAAATATAAGTTATAAACCCATACTCTCTCAACTTTTATGGTACGTAGATGATGTACACGTTAAGGAAAATCTTTTAGAACTGCGCACAGAACGTGTTCTTGAAATAGAGTTTGAAAGAAATACTTTGGAGCAATATTGGTGTTTGGCGATGAATATGCTTCAAAAGTTAGTCGAAAGGTACAAACTGTATTCAGCCCATTTGTGACAACTATATATGCAAGCTTGATCTTCTGCCTTTTGGCCAATTAAAACAAAATTCAGAAGTCACCCGGATGCACAAACAAACATGCGAATTGCCAGCAGTAACAAAGTGCCACGATTTGAAGAACTCTTATCCTTTTAGTAGGAATAAAAGAGTCATTAATTTTTCTGTTCATCATTGATATCCGACTGTACGTCTTTGCTGTCGCCTTTTTAAGAAACTGTTTTGGGGGTTGACGTGGACTAGTGCACTGTACGAACTGCATCGGTCTGGCGGAGCAGTGGTACAACCAATTTGTGTCCGCCATTTCACTTAAAATGCAAACACTAAGCTCAAATTTTGCAAGCGTACTTCCAGATTAGTGAGATTACCATTTTGGTGTACAATGAGCGGGCCGTTGGGACATGTTTCGGGGTCTCCATCTATATTTTCCCTTATATTTTAACTGTGAGATTTGGGTCTAGACAGCACAGTCCAATCTTATGGCATTGTGAGCATAATTCACATTAACTGAGAATTATTTTTCTTCTTCATCACCGCAAGTAAAGCCACAAACATCGCCACCAGTTCTGCCTGTTTTCAATCGTATTATATTCCCACCGTTTGCCCCTTGTGCTCCTAAAAAGCTCCACACGGTAAAAACGCGCTGGACCGAAATGGGATCCTGATCGAAGTCCGGCCAGCATTATCGCAAATGCGCACCCAAAACAAACGCCAACATTCGGGGTGTAGTGGCAGGCCCAGTTGCAGACTGACGGAGTACCAATTGTGATCTGAGCCGCTCCCATTCTCATTGTGTTTAAAATTCTGGTCAAGTGTTTGCCGTGGATCGGGGGGTGTGGTGGTGGTGCGCCTAGGTGAGGGTTTAGGCTGTGCCTGTTACCTGCGCCCTCCCCCCCCGCTCCGGTCTTCTTCACTTGGTCATGACACCGGACCCAAGTGGGGGAGGAGGAAGGAGCGCTGTAGATGCTGCATAAGTCTATTATTACTATGGATTTATTCACCCTTCTTCTACTCGAATAAATGGATCTATTTAAACCTATATGGTAGTGGCGTTCGTCGATTCGGTCTGATTGGAAAATGAACTAAGATCGCATATGGAGGTCGAGCCCTGCTGTTTCGTGAAAAATATGGCGTTTTTGTTCTGACCCACAATCAGACCAAATCGGCGAACGTCACTGCCCTGTGATTCTTGAATCTTAACGGCTTCACAACTAGTCGGACTGTAATCAGGAAAAATATCCAAAGAAATGTTACTTTACGAGGCCTGGGCATCTGTAACACAAAAACTGAGGAAGACGTATGCAAATCCCCAAATGCAATAACAAGAATAGTTATTCAGGAACGCGATAACTCACTTAATATCATTTCTTCGCTTTCAGCAGAGGTCGGACTTGCAAATTCTACCACCCTTGCGGTTAGGTGCAACAGTAAACATGCACATTCGATATTCTCATATTGTAAATCAAGCCCCAGTATTTAGAGGCCTATGGCTGTTCCAGCCGTACATTCCAGGAAAAATGTAGGCTGTTTTTTCTCGAGGTGATGCTTGTTGCATCTGTCAGTTGTTTCACAGAGCATCAACGGGGTTAACGGCGTGCTGTTGGCCGTGACCCATGTTGCAATTGTACGGTCAAACCACGTTCGTCGGTGCGCTTAGATGAACTTTGCACAACCTTATACTGCCAGCAGCAGACTGGATAACTCAGGCCTCATGACCGGTACTGCGTGTGTATGTGTGGAGTGACTGACTGATGAATCGAGAGTCGGGCCCAACGGCTCCTTCATGCTGCGACTTCCATGGGACATTCATGAATGTGAAATCCGACTTCCCCTGCCCGTGAAATCCCGGTACACTGTGCGGAGATGAGGTCGTGTGTGGTATGCACAGTCGGGCTGTTTACTCTTGTCAGCCGCTGCGCCGAGCCCACCTTCGGTCGAATTCGCACTATTTCGTCGTCGGAGCCTGAGGGAGGAGGGAAGAGAGAGTGCGGTGTACGCTGCGCAAGTCTGCCTCAATATAAACTAATGCACGCGAAAGGTGCCGTTGTTGCAGCCACTCCGTGGAGCACACGGGGATGTCGTCGCTCGCAGTGATGGAACTCTCGACAGGCCAGTTAACTGTGGTTGAATTGAAGTAGGAGACACGATCGCTGGGACAAGAGCTTTATTAGCCTGATGTCTCGGATTTCCGCTCGAACCCATCATCAGAGTCAACAGCAGATACGGGTGGTTCATGCACAAGGGGCTGCAGTATTTATAGGATGCAGTTGCCATGCTAGCGCATACCTATGAACATTCACGGATCCGCCCTTCATCAGGGACCGTCGCACTTGGTGTGCTAATTGTTTGATGACCGACATTCGCGTCGTTAATTGTTACAATTTCATCATGTGCGGTGGGTGTTGGTGTGATGATTGCTTGATTTCCAACCGGTAACTCTGGCCAACTAATAAAACATTATGACTAACTACTCATCGAACATATCTCAGCAATTTATTCAAGATGTATTGGCTGCATATTAAGTAAACACGCGATCTTTGCGAAAAATACGACCAAAAGGAGCGTTGGTACATGGAGACGGCAAGTTGTAGTAAAACTAAATGTTGTCTGTCAGTATCTACTCGCGACTACAACCTCCCAGAAGAGTCCGCCTGGTTTAGGCGTCGCTCGGTCGGGCTCTATGATAAACGTTGTTTAACTAACTATACCCACACATGCCAGTTGGCAATTAT
This sequence comes from Spirometra erinaceieuropaei, assembly GCA_902702965.1. Classification (NCBI taxonomy): domain Eukaryota; kingdom Metazoa; phylum Platyhelminthes; class Cestoda; order Diphyllobothriidea; family Diphyllobothriidae; genus Spirometra; species Spirometra erinaceieuropaei. The sequence continues at coordinate 195,460 of CACRXP010000296.1, forward strand.
CTGTGAGTTATCATGATACGCAAATATTTCGTTTGAGCGAGGGGATTGAGCTTAACCGTGGAGTTTGAGGGAGGACTGTAAAGTTAAACCGGACTTTTCCTACGCCATACATTCGAGTTTCGAAATATTTGCTCCCCGTTCGCGCATTAGTTTCCCCGGAGATTAAACAAGGCAAGTTGAAACTGGAGTTCATATACCAGAAAACAAGCGGGGAAAGCTGGGGGACCCACTGACGAGCCGGACCCCTCGCAGCTGTGTCAGGCAGCGGCATAAGTTCGGAGAAACACGCGTGTCTGGGCTTTTAGCTAATACCTGTGTTGTTAGTACGGTAAATCATTGCACACTCGAGTTCATTTCGAAAACTTAAGACAGCCTGAAAGGCAACTTCAGTACTGCATACTAAGGAATTATTAAATTTACCCAATCAGGAGACATGTGTTCTGCCACGCAGTAAGCTGATGCCACCGAATTGATCGAAGCTAGTGTCCTATAAGGTTAGAATTTTCCAGTACGGGTACTTTCCCATGCGGGAAAGTCAAACGAAAGAGCCCCCAAATCGACTTAACCGCAGACTTCCGTGAAAATTAAACCTTCTTATTACGAGCTGAACTTAAAAAGGTGAGAATTCTTTGTCGTGCTCTGAATCGGCAAAGGGTGGAGATCAAATCTTCAGAGCGGCGGGATAGGTTAGGGACAAAAAAATGACTGTTCTCAGCTGCTGCCACGCATATAATCCTAATCCTACAAACATTCAGGTTTCTTTTAAAAGTACACATTTGTTGGCAGTTTGTTATTACCGACAAAGACAAGGGAGACTGGAATGGCCATTTCTGGCTTATTGGTCGTCGTCAGCCAGTCATACCCAATCCAAAGTGTGGAACACCCAAGGCTCGAACTCGCGACTACATATATAGAAGTCTACGCCTCTAACCGCTGGACCACGAGCCCGTTGTCCTGTCGGTTTTCGATCGGGAATATACAATGGTAGGGGGCGCTCACCGATCGTTCATACGGAACTTACTCGTTCCGTTGTGCCTTACGGGCTATCTCTCGAGCCCAACCAGCAGCCATACAGCGGCGCATGATAAAGGCAGAATGGCATTACTGACAAAAGGAGACCGGAATGGCCATTTCTGGCTTATTAGCCGTCGTCAGCCAGTCATACCCGACTCCGAAGTGTGGAACACCCGGGTCTCGAACTCGCGACTTGCTAGTTCAAAGTCCACGCCTCTATCCACTGGGCCACGAGCCCGTTGCCTTGTCGGTTTTTGATCGGGAATATGCAATTGTAGGCTAATAAGCCACAAATGGTCATTCCAGTCTCGCTTGTCTTTGTCGTTAATAGCATTCTGCCTATATCATGCGCCGCTGTACGGCTGCTGGCTGGGCTCGAGAGAAAGTCCGTAAGGCACAATGGGTCGAGTGAGTTTCGTAAAGAACGATCTGTGAGCGCCCCCCCCCTACCATTACACAGTTATTGTTAATTTCGTCCTGATTGCGTACTTATGGGACTTCAACAGCGTATGGTCCTCGATGTTGGAACCTATGTTGCTCCTCACATGGTAGTTCGACCGTCGATTCCGATTATGCCCGCTTCGTGCTCCACAGCAGCGTGGGACCAGGGGATTTTCGCGTGATAGTGGACTTGCGATGCACCAATCGCTCTCTCTCTCCTACTCCCCCACCTGGATCCGCTGTCGATACAGAGTCAAGAAAACCGGGGACCGGGGAGGACGCAGGTGGGCCCGCGGCCAGACGTACCACTCCACACTTCCTAGCCCACAACGTACACTGGCCTGGATTTTACGCAAAAGGAGGGAAGTGGAGGGCGGTACAGATCTCATTTGGCGCGGAGGGAAGGGGTAAGTGGGCCTGCCACTGGCGACCATTCCCGACTAACGCCTGCCGAACACCGACCTACATCCTGTTTTGTTACAGCTCATCTACTGCCTGGCCCCTTTTTAGGGCAAAGCACACACACCGCATATCACGTTTGCTATCATTATTTGCTTTGCATCCTCCAGATTGTGTTTCTGGTTGTCCGTGCGAATATGTGCTTCTGACATCAAATTCGAGGACTGAAATCTATATCCTGGACATCAGATTCTGCGTATGCAATAGGTTTTGATCAAGCAAGGCGCAGCAACAGGAATAATCGGTTACCCTAACTAGCAAAATCATCACAAAAAGTAAAAAAAAACTGACAGTTCTTGCCATGTCGACAAAAAAGAAAGTCGCCATAGCTAACTGTTTTGACTCACACCGATTTAGGCTAGATCGCAGTTGGTAGCCAGGAATGGGGAAGCGGACGGCGACCTTAACCCTACTCCTAACTCTAATCCTAACCTCAACCTTAAACGTTAATCCTAACCCGAAAACCTAAGCCTAAAGGCATAACCGTAACCCGAAAATCGGAAAACACTAACCGGTACCCTAATCCTAACCTCAGACGTAAAACGGAAGCCAGATAGGTCAGATGTGATTATGGAACCCCAATAAATAACCCCAGTAAACAAATCCCCCAGCCATCTGTAATACGGGGCCTGGCTACCAACTGCTATCTAGCCCCGATTTACTCTTAGAGCAGTCTCGAGCCAGTGTTAGCACTTCTGTTAGCTGAACGAATGCGGATGCCAAGACACCCGACCGGTGAACGCATCTCACTTTAGCGACATTGGTGACTTTTTTAGAGATGGAAGTAATCGAGTCAACCTCCAGGAAGCGGGCACCTAGAGGGGGGACTAGATTGTCGTAATTAGAATTTTGCGCAAGGCTGCTTTATATGCCACCCTAAAAAGAACATGGGGGATAAGGTCACCCACCCAAGTAATAAAAATGTACCTGGGCCTAATTCCGGAGAGGGCAAATATTTCCGTGTCCTAACGCGAGCAATAATCCTAGTATAAAACCAAACCGTTGCCCTAATCTTGACTTTAACCCTACCTCAAGCCTTAACATTTGCCCTAAAATTGATTCCGACTTATCCTGCCGATAAATTTGAATCCAGCCTTAAACCTAACCTCAACCTAATTCTAACCTTAAATCTAACCTTATTTTCACCGGACGTTTAGTCAAAATCAACGCATTGCAGACGGTTCCTGTTCTCATGTCCTGCTTAGGAGGCTAGATGTGCAAGTCAGTCTTACCGAATTTTGTTCCGAAGAGTCGGCCTAGCACCGTACCGAGTATCGAGACCGGCAACAAATAAAGGTGGCGGACGCGAAAAAAGTACTGTATTTGCCAATAGAAGCGAAGAGACGAGCCCAGGAAGCAGTCGTGAAGGAGACACGATCGCTGGGACAAGATAATTTATTCGCCTGACGTTTCAGATTCCTGCTTGTGAGTGCTTACACTCCCAGAAACAAGAGCCAGCAAATCACTGGAGGCCATGGGCATTATCCTACAGCGCTGTCGGCTTAGTCGTGGCGCCTCCCCATTGGCTGCTCCCCTCGTGTCTGATCGATCTGCTTATTTGAATTATCAACCAGCTCCTTTATTCACCGCAGATGTTGCCACTTGGTCCACTGATGGCTTGGTTTGATGGTTACTTGGCATTTGACTCGCCAATACTCATACCGGAAGCAGTGCTTACCAGCGAGCTCCTCGCGAGATTAATAACTGTGCCAAGGCGGCGGAGAATCCTGATTCACGTTGCTTACAACTCGGCCGGTTGTGACCTCTTGCGAGAATTTGGGCCTCGTCGAGCCTGAAGGTGTCGTTGGGCCCTGTCAGAGGGGCCACGACTTAGGGACTGGAGCTATTTTTCCTCACTGTTGATGCGTTTTCGGTCATGCATTCAGAGCAATCTTCCGGCATCCAGACATGGTTACTTCGTCCGCAGATGCGTCAAATGTGATTAGCCACCTAGACGTTTCTTGTCTTGGCAGGGGGCTTATGGACCTATCATGTAACGCCTTATGAATGCCTCTGGTCTGCATATAACGCCAACTTTAAGTGGCATGTGAAGGCGGCTGACGGCGTCTGAGACGTGCAGCGCTCGCCAAAATCAAGGTTTGTTGCGGTTCGATCTCCCGTGCCGTCTTTGTTTGCACCAGTTGACGGAGTTGCGCAGACACCGTTCTGACTCAGCAAACTTAATTTCCGGTTCACCGCGCTGCGTCCTTACACACCCACAGAGCGTCCCCACGCAAACGCGTCTCTGGCCCTTTGAGTGGTTACTGTTGCCGAAGTTGCGGCCAGAAGACTCGGGTGCGGGCGATCAATTAATCATCGCACCGAACGCAAACAACTGCGATGAATGCAGGAGCTATTAATGTTGGTAGGCAGGGCATGCGGTCGACGCTGTGGTTTACGACGATCGAGCCGTCACTGACGCAGCATTTGCACTATGCGTCCGCTACACCAGCAGCAGGCGAGTGAATTCGAAATATCGGAGACATGGTAAGTGACCTTGCTCTCAAAATATGCCTAAATTAACGACAAGTCACAACCAGTCCAACGCATCCACCAAACTCTAATTACCGACCTCCAGTTAGATAAAAACGCAAAATAAACATTCGCAGTACCAGTTCCTTGCTTAGAAAAGAAGTGTTGGGAACGCGAAAATTTGTGTTAGATGAATAAATACAATTTATGGAAGTACGCAAAACCTGTCGATGGACATAACTCAGTACATTAAAACCACAAGCAAAGCAACATTTGAAAAAAACGATTCTTTGCATACATTTCAGCAGGCATCCTGTAAGGATTAGGGTTATGTGAAGTATGCCAAATAATCAAGTGCGGAGTTTTTGTTTGCAGGTTCGAAAACTTTCTCATGGGAATTTGAAGCATATTGACCGATTTTGTATTGTTCGAGACGCCACTCATCAAAACGAAAGAATGATACTTACTTTCACTGATAAAGACGTCACGGTCGGTCGGTGACTAATAACCCCGAATAGAATTAGCGGATGCAATTGTAGTTATACGACTAAATGTATGTCAAGATAGATTTTGTTCAGCAAAGGTACTGCGTATTTTTTGACGACGGTGGAGTCCACTGATTTAAAGAGGGTCCTTGAAACGTCAGTTACTAATTTGTGATTTTTCATTGCTCTTACCTGAAAAGCATGATCCTACAGATTGTACATATCAAATCCTTCAAAAAATCTATTCTTTAATGTATTTACGTTTTTGGTTAGCCTTTGGGTGTTTTTCCTAAAGTAATTTGTTTGTTCACATCCGCCCTCGCACAAATTACGAGGAAAAAACATCCGTTTTCAAGCGCAACAAGTTTTGTTTGGTAAAACTATCCAGTCAGGACTCTCTACTCTAGTAGATCAAGACACACAGATTAACAGACTTAATCTAGATCAGTTACTAACATCAAACATTGTTCATACATAAGGTAAAATTTATTTCTGTTTAAATATATGAATATTTTTGCCTAAAAATGAATATCTAGCTTTCTATTGTCCTGTTCCATTAGTTAGGTCAAGTTCTCAATGATACCTGCTTCACAATCTCATACTCGTTTTGTACAGTACACCATCACAAGCGCATGAATGCCGTTCATAGTGTAGAAGGTCTTGGCATTCCAGAATGACCGCATGTTTATCCTGACCTCGTTTTTATATCTATGAGAAAATTCCTGAAATCACAATCAGTAAATTCGTTTGGGATTGTTTGACCACAATCTATTGAAGACAAACTGTAGTGACTGTAGAAAACAATTAATGCGCCAACTTCTGGCAACTGGATTTGACGACAGTATGTTTTCTCCCCCTACTTCAAGGATTTACTAACCTATCGCGATACATTGTCTAGATTGTCAAGTACTTCGGCCGTAACGGTAATACAACAGTGGGAGTAGGAAGTTCTAATTAACCATTTTTGATCGTTCAGAATTGAGTGTGCCAAACAGGAGCGCAAAAGCAGCAGACGCTGTCTCAAATTCCCTCTTAATTTCGTGTCTTACCTGCTCAAACAATTATAAAAAAGACTAGCATTCATCCGAACGTTCTTGCTAGAATTCAGCCTAGCTTTTGAATATATCTGAACAACATGAAACAGAATGGCATTACGTACAAAGAAAATGGAGATTGGGATGACCATTTCTGGCTTACTAGACGTCGTCAGCCAGTCCTACCCAACCGCAAGATGTTGAACACCAGATGCTTGATCCCGCGACCTGGTGTTTAAAAGTCCAGCACCTCTAACCGCTGAGCCACGGCTAATATGTCAGAAATGGTCATTTAAGTCTACCTTGTCTCTGTCGTTAATGCTATTCTATCTATATTATGCGTCGCCGTGCGGTTGCTGGTTGGGCTCCAGAGAGATCCCTAGGGAAAAACGGGACGCGTGGGTTCCGTAAACATGATCGGCCATCAACCAACATGAAGTAGTCTCGCTATCCACGGCTTCCCCAACATTCCAGACTCGGACCCAACCCCCAACTTGGTCCACCGCCTCTATCGCGAGCACAACCCGACCCCCCACACACATGTCCCTAGGTTATCTGTTAACTTAATTCAAAATGCCCGCATACATGGCGCTGCAGTAACACCATGCTTCTATCATGCAGCCAGAATGCGATCCACTTTGTCATATGGCGAATGGAACGTCGTGCGTCTGAACATTCAAACCCTCACATATGTGGGAATCATCTCCTCCGGGCTGTCCTGGCGCATGACTGGGGGACCAGATCGTGTTTAGCGCACGCAGACGGGCTGTTAAGCTCCGCCAACCACTGCACCCAATCCAATCACGCGTTGACAGAGAGGCTCAGAGAGTGTACTGGTGCATGAGAGTACGGAGGAGAGAGTGGGAGCCGGCACTATAATGAACTTGACGTACTTGGATCAGCCACGTTGCTTTTGGTTTGAAATGCTGCCAACTGATGGGATAATTCGCTCCCGATGGGAGTATTTAGTGTGACTGGAGGAGTTAGGCTGCAACGGCTTTACCTGAATATGACCTTTAAGGCTCTCTCATGCATGTGAGGTCTAAGTCGCCCCCTAGAGAGGTATAATATATAGTGAGTGACCTATCTCATGAAATGTTGGCTGAAATTCTGAAATGCGTTTTCGATTAGGAAGGATTACTTGGTCGCGGTTGTGATATTGATTATCTGAAGGCATACTCTTATAACATTTCGAACTCGGCAGGATGTCGGCTTTTAAATGCACTTCTTTTCAATCTCCTGTAGAAAGCGCGCTCGGTAAAAAATGACTACTTAATTAGCATGCGTTTTTCCCATTGATTTTCGATGGTCTTGCAAATTCCAATATATTTTATAGAAACCATAAACAAAATGTGCTTTCTTTTAGTCAATCAATAGAGAATCACATCTTCTTTATATTTTATCCTTAAGGAAGGAGAATAAATAGGTTTTGAAAAAGTTTCTGATTATGAGACTTTTTAAGACCGCAAAATGTCCATTCACATAGCATCGTACCTGGCCGTTTACCACCGCTCCTCATGAAATGTACAACATCGTCCGCATCCATTGCAAAATTTTATGGACCCTGTATGGTATCTCTTTAATGCCATAGAAAAATATGTGATTTTCTTTACGCGGAACACATGCACCTTGTAGAGTGAAATCGCTAAGCGCTAATGTAACGAATGATCAGGCTCCAAATTGTTCGGCAATTGGAACACTTTTTTAAAACCTAATTATACTCCTTCCTTAAGTATAAAATATAAAGAAGACGTGATTCTCTATTGATTGACAAGAAGAAAGCGTATTTTTATTTATGGTTTTTATAAAATATATTTGAATTTCCAAGACTACCGAAAATCAATGGGAAAAATACATGCTACTTAAGTAGTCATTTTTTTACCGAGCACGCTTTCTACAGGAGATTGAAAAGAAGTGCATTTAAAAGCCGTCATCCTATCAAGTCTGAAGTGTTATAAGATTATGTCTTAAGATAATCAGTATTACAACCGCGACCAAGTAATCCTTCCTAATCGAAAAAGCATTTCAGAATTTCAGCCAACATTTCATGAGATAGGTCACTCACTGTATGTGGGGTGGGAAGCAAACCGGTAGTCTTGAAATTTACTTGCCCTAGAGACTCGATGGTTGAGGGAGGAGAGGGCACGACATATGCCGTGCAAGTCCGTTTCACTGTAAACTAATTCAACGCGTGATGCAACGGTGTTACATCCACTCCGTGCGGCACAAGTGGACACTGTCGCTCGCCGTAGTCAAACTACGATAACTGGTACTGGGGTCTCTTTGTAAACTTTAAGGCCTTGTATTTCAAAAACCGTTTCTCGTTCATTTATGTTTGGCTTAACTGGCTGACGACGGCTAATAAGCCAGAAATGGCCATTCCAGTCTCCCTTGTCTTTGTCAGTAATGCCATTCTGCCTATGTTTGGTTTGTTTATATTCGTGCGAAAGTCATTAAAACCACAATGAGCAGTTTCATTTGGGATAGGTTTCATTCCCATACCTCGCCATCTATCGACGACTAACTGGATTGCTTGTAAAATAGCAATTCGCTCACCCGATTGGTGGTGAATGTCGTGTTAACAAGTTTTCTTCACTTGCGCCAGAGATTTTGTAACTATTTGCGATGTAATATCTGGAGTTTCGATGATTTTCAAGTACACCATTCTTACCAGTAGTTCAATATTATCGTCAAGAAATGCTAGATAAATGTTTTTTTCAAAACATCCAAGTGGTACTTTACCGCAATGTTACTCAGAAGCAGCAGAATCTGTTCTGAATTTCACCTCAATTCAGAACATCATTGGCTTATAAGTAAGCCAATTATAAGAAACATCAGCATTAATCTACATTTGCCTATTAAAATCTACTCATACTTATCAGACATATTTGGGCGGAAAGCGACAGTAAGGCTAAATCGACTATTAGTGGTGGCTGTATAAATTCATCCTGTCTCGTCCGCATTATACCAGTCATCGCCACTGGCATTTCTGAGCACTTTAAGAATGTTTATTTTCCGTATTCGTCGCATGCTTCCTTATCACTGATTTTTGAATTCCGCACTATAAGTGAAGCACACTGGAGGCAAATGGCCGTCCATGGACTTGAAACTAGTATGAAGGTTTTTGGTAACATTTTTGACGTGATTCTCAGCGTTGCTTCATTGTGACTTGCCTATCGTCCAGTGACATTTTGGAACCCTCGAATAAAGACTTCCTCAACTTCTAGGTTATTCTTTTATCGTCTTCGCTTTTGACCGTTCATTGTTGCCCTCCAAAGAATACACCCTTGCTCATGCAGGTCGTCATGTTATTGTAGCATGCATGCAACTGTGGGTTCAAGCATGCCTTTCATATCAGCCATTTGGCGACGACTAGAACTCCGTCGTTGTTCAGTACTAAACGGCTAAAGCAGTCTAACCGGTTAGTTTGAGATTTGACTTTTGCATTTTGGTCGAATCAGAGCGAGGCGTGCGTTTACACGAGTAGATTGGCCAAAGTTTGCCCTGACCCATTCGAAGAAAGTCAGATTACCTGAAAGAGCTCGTAAGCGACGAGTCCATGTCTACGCAGGACGCCCTCCTCACCGACACGCAGAGCTACAGAGAGCAGAAGGTTTTATTTTGAAAGGAATTTTCTACAAAAAATGACTCCATTTATTTTGACAAGGATAACAATTGACAAATGATGCCAGCGTAAATTTGTTTTTATAAAACTGCATATCTATTTGGGGGACAATTCGAGTCTCAGCTTCTGCATTTCGCTTTCTTTACACCTAGGGTATCGTGCCAAAAATGGCAATGCAGAATGTTGATATACTGATTTACTTCGAGAGATATGTAGAAGGTCACAGCACATGGGGTGGGAGGTCTTCGCAACAGGTAGTTCAGAATGAAGGGGATGAACAACGTCATCCAGAATTCGGTCAGCCAATTACTCGACCAAACCCAAGTTACAGAATAATCATCTACTTGCCCCTAATCTTTTACTTCATTACTTCAATAGCCATATACAATGCACAAGCCTGAATAGAATTGGTCGAAAGCAGACGTATGCTCGCTAAAGTAGTTCAGAACGGAGGGGGTGTACAAAACCATCCGGAATTCAGACATCAAATTGCTCGACTATTGTGAAATTTCGTCGAGTTAGAATATCGACTAAAATGACATAAAAACACCAGCTGCGGATGAGAGCATTCAAAGGACTCGTTTAAACATCAACATGTTTTTAAGCAAAGCAGGAAAAATAACCGGCGAACAATAAAGAGTTATAAGAGAACGCAGGCATCTATAGATCTTCAAATTAGGGTTGGGTGAAGAACGAATGTAATTAACGAGTTTACAAATCTTAGTGAGCAGGATTTCCATATGAAGGTAGAATGAGAGATTTCAGACTGAGTGGCACCAAAGTAGCGGAAAGGGGATTCCTCATTGGGAAGAATGTCCAAGAATTCAGGAATGGAGAGGCTCGCAGCGGAAAATCACAGTGGGCTGATTTCTGATGGTTAAGTAGACGATCATTTGCCGACGAGCATGCAAGTCCTCATTCAAAGGCTGGAGATGAACATGATTTTTGAGACGGTGACCATCGACCATTCCGTCAGCAGTATGAAGGGAGGGGAGTTGAAGGGATAAAATGGAACGATGGTAGAAGGGCGCTCAGCGGTGGCGCACGGAACTCACTCTTTGTTAGTTATGCTAATTTGTTATTACACGCCGCTGTGCGGCTGCTGACGAGACTCAAGAGGGAACCCCGAAGCACAACGCGACGAGTGGATTCGGTAGCACTATCGGTAAGAGCCCCCTCTATCACTGTGCATACCCGATCAAAATCGACAGAACAACCAGCCCATGCCTCAGTATTTAGGGGCATTTGGATTCCTAACCAACAGGTCGCCGGATCGAGCCCCAGGTGTTCCACACTTCGGGTTTGGGTATGATTGGCCATTCCAGTCTCCCTTGTCTTTGCCGGTAATGCCATTCTGCCTCTTAACTGGAATCTTAAAGGAATCCAGAAACTGGGCGAATTGGGTTTGGAAAGTAAAACAATCTCTATGTCAAGAAACAGACCAGTTGGGAGAGCCGTACGCAGATGCTTTGGTATGAGGAAATGGCGCGAGACAGTATTGCAAGTGTGGGAGTAGTCAAGAAATGCACATGCGTAAGCATGACAAAACCTATCTATATCTCTTAGAACAGAGTGGACCGCATGGGCAGCAATATCTGGAGCATTATGCCTGGTCTTATATGCAAATTGCAAAGGTTCGGCGGATTTGGAGGAGAATGACATAATGGAAGCAAAGGCAATTCGTTCAGCCAGTTTCAGGAGGGCGGGAGAGCAGTCAATTTGACGGAAAGATTTAAGATCAAAATTAGTAAATTTCTTTGGAAAAGGAGTGATTCTTACCACTTACCTCTTTCCTCCCCATTCATCTTCTGGGACCTGCCGCCACACAAGTCACGCTTGTCCTGCCAGTCTCGGCATTTGTGATCCGTGCGCTCTTGCGATTGGCCGGAGAACGTATGGGCAACGCAGACCAAAACATTTGACTATCTTGTCCTCTGTACAAGTGATGCTTCCAACCTTGTCTTTCCGGCTTACGAATTTAGGGCTGGGCAAAAACTTTCCTAAGTAGACAAAATTTATACTTCAGTGGGCAAAGGGTTTTTGGGCGCATATACAGTCTGTTTCTGTTCAGTAACATCTGTCCCATTTAGCAAATTATCTAACTAGACAAAATCTCATACATTTTTGGCAAGGCAGGAGAATGTGTACCCAGCCCTAACCCAAACCACAACTCTAACCCCAAATTCAGCCTTAATTATAACCCTGACCCTAGTCCTTACCTCACTGCGGCTTTTTGTAAGGTCATCTGCATTACGGAAGACTCAAGAAAAGTTTATGCTTCTCGCGCCGATACTGTCAAATTGCGTTGGAAAGAAAACACAACTGGGGGTGATTCAGAACACAAGCGGAACCACGCTGTCCTCGATTGCGTTCACATGCGCAGTATAGTTGACCCAAACCCGGTTGAACTGGTTTGGGGTCAACAGGAGGTACATAAGACGGGTTTAATTCATTGTGTTAGTACAGTGCGCGTCTATAGAGCACAAGCATTCCTCCCAACTATCTAAATAAATATTATTTTCGAAGGCATGAATATCCTTTGCAGGCAACTCGATGGTTCGGACAATAAGGAATCTCCTCAAGTGTGATTTGGGGGTTTATTATCGATGGCAGCATGCGTAAGTCAGAGGAGGAAAGAGCACAGAGGACTCCAGAATTGAGAAAATAAGATGCGGTCGCTGTAACAAGAGATCTACTGGCCTGACGTTTCACATTCTCCCTCAACCCCCCCTCCCCCCCCCCCCAAAAGGGACAGTCGCGGATAAGGGTGATGGAGGCACAATAAGTGCAGTATTTCTAGGCCGCAGTTGCCACTACATCACATGCCTAATACAAGTGGCGGCCCCGAATTCATCGCGGGGCCTACAATTGATGCGATGATGGCTTGTTAGTCCGCGCTCGAGTGGTTAATTACCGTTGTGAATTCTTGGAGCAATAATTTCTCGGTCATTCGGCTTGCTATCATTGAGACCGTCTGTCACCAGCGTCCTCCCCGCCCGGCTAATTCCTTTACCCGTGCAATGTTACCGGATTCTCCGAAAATTCGTGGTCTTCACCTCCGAAATCGTTCCGGATAAGAAGAATATTGCGAAAAAACATTTCTCCTGAAAGCTCTGAGGGAGATTCTCTGATGAGGGTATTGCTACCGAAATTATCAAGTCAGTAAACCTTACTGAAGTTAAAGCATCAGTTAGCGGTGATTAATTCGACAAACTCCAAACGGTAGAAGCAATGTTGCAAGACTCCAGAAGGGTCGTAGTGGATTCATTTATCAAAAATAAGAACAGGAATTTAATTTCGATGGTTGTCATGCTAGTTACTCCAGTTTTTTTCCAGAAGGGAGCTCGTTTGTTTCGGATATATGGCGGACAGCTTGTCTGAGGAGAACATTTACACGGTTCAATGAAATTTCCGCTGGAAAATGCGCACATTTAACACGGGATTTGCTGTCCGTTATATGCAACAGAGCACTCCAGTACTGGAAGAAGAGAGTTTGATCGTTGAAAGAAGAGGCTTGCTGGCCTGACGTTTCGGATCATCACTCGAGGCCAACATCACAGACAGTCGCGAATAAGGGTGATGAAGGTACAAGGAATACAGTATTTATAGGCTGCAGTTGCTACACCGTCACATGTCTAATATGACTGGCAAATTCCTTATCCGCCGCTGGGGCTCGTAATCGATGCGATGATATCCTCCGCACCTGAGTTGTCGAAATGGAATCAATGGTGTGGAATCTTGGTGTGATAATTGTTCAAACTGTTGGTCGCTCGCGTCCTTCCTGCACGGCCAGTTACTCTGCCCGGTCAATGTGGTGATCATTGTGATTGTTGATCGACTAGGGGCTGGAGAATAATGACTCAGGCAGCTCTCAAATCATGCGTTTGTCGCCTCTTGGAGGAATTTCGACCTCGTCGAATGAGCTGCACTTGCGGGTTAATGTCACCCCTCTCCACTGCTGCCGCATGTCCGACTGTTCGCGTCAAGAGTTATTTCCCAGTTTCTCCGACGTAGTTACTTTGTCAGCAACCGAAACAGATTCAGTAAAAGGCTCCGGACGTTTACTCACGCAACGGCTGACGAAGTTGCTCGGTTAACCACTCGTCTGAGCAGCCGTCGAGGATACTGTAATTCAGCGACCTGTTCTTCCGGTTCACTATGATGCGTCCCAACACGCCGGCATAACTTCCTTATGCAACTGCGTTTGTGGCTTGTTGGGTGGTTGCTGTTGAATTTCAGCGCTTGCGTCGAGTTTTTTGCCTTCCTGAACACTCTAGTTTTAAACAACCACAATCTTTGCGGCAGACGTGGACATCAGGGAAGGCTAACTGGTTCTGCTCTTCCTCCCACTTCGTAAGTTGTATGTCCTCGAAGACGACACTTAGACGTTTATTGAATTTCAGCACCTGATCGCGCTCGATGACGAGCCCAGAATTCCTGTAGACCAGTAGACCTGCAACCTCGCCCGATGCAGGAACGCTACACCAAAATCGGTGTACCCGTTGGTGTGCCAAGTCAAGATCAACAGCAATCACCCAATCGGCCACAAACGCAATAGCATAAGGACGCCATACCAGATTGCAGAGAACCGGAAGACATGGCTGCTGGATTAGAATATCTTCGTTGGATGCTCAGGGCGAATAGTTACCCGCGCAACTTCGTGATATTGATCCAAATTGTCGAGTATTCTTCATGCCAAGAATGCCCAATGGTGACTGCATTTCGGTAGCTAACGACTCGCGTGCGCCAGCATTGCATCAAGTACGAACTCTAACGAGGAATGTGGAATCTGTCAATTGTATTAGGCATATGGCGGAGTGATAACTGCGGTCTATAACACTGCACTTTCTGTGCCTCCATCACCCTTATTAGTGACTGTCGTGATGGTGGGTTTGAGTAAGCATGCGAAATGTCAGGCCAATAGACTTCTTGTTCCAACGAGCACATCTTCTTCTCACTTCTCTTCTTTTGGTTATTAACTACGGTCCGATCCTCACCTCTTCGCCTCTATCGGCAATAATGTTTCCCATAAGCGTACACTTATTACGTAAGCATGCAAAATCGCCCTCAAAGTAGAGGAGGAGTAAACATGCCGACGAAATTATTCAGCACCGACAGGGAAATAAAAGTCTTGACATATGACTTTTCGGAAAAATTTCTGATTTGAAACGTTGCATGGATCGTGATCTCTCGACTAAGTTGCCATATCTATGGTCGCCTCAATTCACTAAGAATGTACTCGTGATCGAAGTCTCGGTAGAAATTCACTCAAAGACGAAAATGATTACCTGTTTTCCGACCTTAAGTCAGGGCAGATTTACAAACACTACAACGATACAGAGGACTTGATAAGCTGGAATAACCCTATAGCAAGACGGAAGCGTAATGGAGAAAAGCGCGATTAATCAATCAACCTTTAGCAGCCATCAATGCCTGGAAGAGAAAAAAGGAGAACACGTGTAAGTCATTTTAAGACGAACCACAGACCAGCATTTCACCATTGAGTTACAGCTGCTGGCCCATCCGACTGACTGAAATTAAGGCGTATTTAAACCACGAGACTCGATTTCAAATCTCGGGTCATCGCTGCAGTGATGGCAAATAAGACAGACCTTCCATATCCGCCCTCATGTACAGGGAGTGACCGATCGCATAAAATTTTGGTCGATATTCTGAAACGCGTTTTTGAATAAGAAGTATTACATAAGTAGGGTTGCAATATTTCTTATTATGCGGCATAGTATTTCGGACTTGCCAGGATGTTGGCTTTCAAATGCAATACTTTTCGACTCCTTCAGAAACCACACTTGGTAAAAAATGACCATTTGTGTATGTGACATCCATTATCAATTTTGCACACTTGCATCACATCCGAAGACGAGTTGGGGAACCAAGATCGAAAATTTACAATAAAACTTGTTAATCTTTCCCAAAGAGCTTATTTCTTTGGAATAAATGGTCTTATATACGCAAATGTATTTTATGAGAGATATGAATGGAATATGCTTCGTTTGCTCATTTGGTAAAAGATCACATTGTGTTCTCATTTCTTATCCTAAGAAACGTTATCTATCGATTAAAGAAAGGCTTCTAAATAGGCGAATTTCAAGACAATGCGACGTCCGTACATTCAGCATCGTACATGTGCGTTTACCAATGCTCCTCTTGAAGTACACAACATAGCCCGCATCCATTGCCAAATTTTATGAACTCTATATGGTATCTTATCAAAGGCATAGAGGAATATATGATTTTCCTTAGGCGGAAAACACGCACCTAGTGGAGTGAAATCTCTAAGCGCTAATGCGACGGCCGATCAGGGTCAAAATCATTACGGAATTGGGAAACTTTTCCAAAACCTTTCTTCGGGGATTAAATGCAAAGACAATGTAAGTTTCGACCAAAGAAGTAAAGGAAAGCGTACTTTTATGCATATTTTCTGTTAAATATATCTGGATATATAAGACCATTGAAAATCAGTGTGGAGTATGCCGGCTACTTAAGTAGCCATTTTTGCCGGATGTGGTTTCTGTAGGAGGTCAAAAAGAAGTGCATTTAAAAGCCGACATTGTAGTTACTGTAGTAGATGTGCTAACTCATGAAATGTCAACCAAAATTTCGAAATGCGTCCTCGTTTCGAAAAGATAAATAAAGTAGTGCTGTAAAACTAATCGTGATGCAGTATAAATCGATAATGATTTAATTACCCCAGGGAGATGGCTTTCGAAAGAACTTATTTTCGGATGCATGCAAGAAATGACTACTTAAGAAGCATGCAATTTTCTTATTGATTTTCGATGCCCTTGAAAATTCAATTATATTTCATGGAAAACATGCATAAAAATATTCATTTATTTACGTATTCGGTAGACACTCACGTCTTCTTCCAATTTCACACTCAAAAGAAGAGTATAATTCGGTTTTAAAAAAACTTTTCTGATTCCCGAATAATTTTGAACTCGACCTGCTCTTACACTTGCATTCAAGGTTTCAAAACTACAAGCTGTATATTTTTCGTGTACGGAGAACCATGCATTTCTATACGTTGTTCAGTGGAGACCATATGAGGTTCATAAAATTAAGCAGTTGATTTGAGCAATATTGTTAACTTTACAAGCCATATTCGTAAATGCAGATACGTGGCGTTTCATGAACAGCCATTGAACGGTATTAAAAAATCTCACAATTAGAAACTTTTTTAAAACCGAATTATACTCTTCTTTTGAGTGTGAAATTGGAAGAAGACATGATTTTCTACCAAATAAGTAAAAGAATGAATATTTTTATGCATGTTTTCCCTGAAATATAATTGAATTTTCAAGGACATCGAAAATCAATGAGAAAATTGCATGCTACATAAGTCGTCATTTTTTGCAGAGTGTAGATCTTGCATGCAGCCGAAAATAAGTTCTTTCAAAAGCCGAAACCCTGAGGTAACTGGATCATTATAGATTTATGCTGCATCATGATTAGTTTTACAACACTACTTAATTTATCTTTTCGAAACGAAAACGCATTTCGAAATTTTGGCTGACATTTCACGAGTTAGCACACCTACTGTACATAGACAGCACCTGATGTGAATCATGAAACGTAGCTAAATTAAAGGAACATCTGCAACCAATCAGAAATCCTGTCATTGTTCAGTCAAAACAACAGGATCACAACCGACAAGACAACCAGCTCATGGCTGAGTGGTTATGGTCGTTGGACTTTTAACCAACAGATCGCCGGATCGAGCCCCAGGTGTCGCATACCTCGGGGTTGGGTATGGCTGGCTGACGGCGGTTAATAATCCAAAAATGTTTATACCAGTTTCCTTTTTCGACGATATCAAACGTGAGTATCTACTCTGCCGTAACTGCAAATTCGAGAGTTTGAGAAAAATGCAGTGCCCACTTCTCTTGCGTTTGCCGACCTGAGAAAATTGATTGTTTTCATGAGTTTAACATGCACATTTCTTTCTGTTTGTGTTCTGTATCTTTACTGATTTGATGAGGTCTTGTCCTTTGTGCTTTCTCCTAGGTTGTTACAAGCCGGGATTAATGTAGCGTACCATGTTTGACTATGCATAACCGGTCTAGACTGTCTTCTGTTTGATGAAAATCCTTCATGGTGCGTGTTCCCCTGCTATCTTACGATAATCCCTTATACGTGAGCAACATCGATTACTTGTTTTTAGATTGGACCTTGTCCTCCTCGTTGCTAGATTTCACGGTCACGAAGTTGTTTATTTGCGCATTCTGTGAAAAAAATATATCATTCGACGCGGATCAAAGTTCGGTAACCTCGTTAGCTTCAGGCGACACCAGTTTAACAAGCATTTTATGTACTCACGCTAGAACCGCTGTTAAATCATGAAAAAAGGAGTATTTTGATGGCATTTTGGTTGCTGTTTATCCAACATTCACGTGGTCATGTGGCGAATGCTTTCCATCAATTGGAGACCAGCGTGAGCACTGCGCCTGAAAAATCAACGGTTGAGTCAATTGAATGACTTCGACATTTTTTCACTCAGACGCAGTTTGCAGCTGAATCACACGTGAGTACATCCTCAGGTAGAAAAAAAACATCCTCTAGGCTTTCTACCCTCTGACACCTGTCTTCCGTCAAATGGAGGCCGACTGATGTTGTTCAAACCGACAAGTACGCGAACCGACGTACTCCGATGGGTGTTGTGTAGTCTATTGAAAAAAACACATCATCAGATATGTGAGAATGTGTGTTTGTCAAAAGTCTTTTCAACTGATTCCAGCCTGCCGTCTACCAGAATGACGTCTTAGCAACTGTTTTAGGGCTGATCCGACGGTCATTATATCTTTTTTAGGCAACCTCTCTCTCCTAACCGCACGCTCATCCGTTAAGAAAAGGTGTTACCACCGAGACTTGCTTGTCTGGGCTGTCAACTTACCGACAGTCAATGTGAATGAAGGTCAGCGATGACAAAATAAAGGCGTGTAGTCAGTGATGGATTTCAGCATCTGACAGATGGGCAAACATATAGTCCGACTTCATTCTTCTAGGCAATTTTTAACTTTGATCAACTTTTGTTTATTTACATGCCTAAGACCCAGTGTCAGGTCGAGTCCGTTTGTGTCTAATTAGTGACGCGAAATTGTCTAGTCCGTCAACAACGTAAACCATTTTCGAAGCTTATTATCACTGGCGATGAAAGACGATGGTTATACATGAGTATGAAGGAAGGGAAAGAGAGGCTAAGTTTCAACAAGGAAGAAATACTTTGAACCAAATCTGATACTTATCTTTGCAAGGAGATGCTGTGTGTCTAGTGGGATATGGTGGGAGGTATCTATTATGAATTGTTTGTCATTTTGCAATATGACAACGCCAGGCCTCACATAGCGAAATTCATCGAAAATTCCATTGAAGAACTGGGCTAGTTCTTTAGTATCCCCCTATATTCTCCTGATCTTGCTCTGGCGAATCACCATCGGAACGTTGGGAGTGGTTTGTGAAAAGCGAGGGGGATTACATAAGTAATTAATTCTCTGAATACGAGAGATTTTTGAATGACTGAGAAGAGCACGAACTTATGGGACAACCTGACAAATACCAGTCAGCTGGGTGTTGTATTGCTGTCGACCCATGCTGAAGAATACACTCAGTGGGCCAGCTCATGAAATCTCATTAGAAATTCCGAAATGCGTTACCGTTTCGAAAAGATTAATTAAGTAGGGTTGTAACACCAATCATCGGGCAGCATAATTCGATAATAATTCAGCTATCCCAGGACGCCAAATTTCGAGCGAACTTCTTTCCGGCTGCATGCGAAAGCTGTATTCCGTAAAAATGACTGCTTAATTATCATGCATTTTTTCATTGATTTTCGATGCCCTTAAAGATTTAATTATATTTCATGGAAAACACGCATAAAACATATCCATTCTTTTGCTCATTCCGTAGATAATTACGTATTCTTCTAATTTTACACTCGAGGGAAGGGTATAATTTGGTTTCGAAAAATTTTCTAGTTGTGAGACTTTTAAATACCGTGAAATGGCCCTTCATAAAACGTCATGTCACTGCATTTACCAATGTGGCTTGTAAAGTTAACAATGTGGCTCAAATCCACTGTTCAATTTTATGAACTATAAATGTCTTAATATCGTAGAGAAATGTATGGTTTTCCCTACGCGAAAATTATACGGCTTGTAGTTTGGGAACCCTGAATGCAAGTGTAACAGCAGGTCGTCGGAGGCATCGAAAATCAACAAAAAAATGCATGCTACTTGAGTAGTCATTTTTTGCAGAGTATAGTTTTCGCATGCAGCCGGAAAGAAGTTCGCTCGAAAGTTTGCGTCCCAGGATAGCTGAATTATTATCCAATTATGCTGAATGATGATTGATTTTATAACTCTACTTAATTAATATTTTCGAAACGGAAACGCATTTCGGAATTTCGGCTGACATTTCATGAGTTAGCACACCTGCCGTACCTCCACGCCAGAGAAGGCGCTCAGTGGTAGGTGAATGAGACAACGGCCGGTAAAAGTACATGAGGAAGGCACCTTAGAAGCCCTGTTCTTCTGCTCCTGGCCGCCAGACTGGGAGTTTGAACGAGTGCCCCTTTCCAATAGTCTAAGCAAATTATATCTTCCTCCTCTGGCAAATAAAGCAGGTCCATGCTGTTGTCCGGTGACTCTACTTAGCTGCGTTCCCATTTAACTCACTCTCGAAATTCAGTGCATTTCACAAAACAGAGATTCACATTGTATGCTGAAATCTACAAGGGCTGGTATTTATCCTGAAAGGATACTTTCTTCGTTTCGACACACTAGGTAAGTATCCGGCTGTTTTTGCCTTTTTTCTCCTGCTTTGCAGTGAATGATCGATTTCATGCAGTGTTGGCCGGAAATTCGCAAATGCGTTTTCGATTTGGTGAGATTACTTAGATGGAGTTGTCATTAAAACTACCAGGCGGCATAATCTTATGAAATTTCAGACTCGGTGGTTTTTTAATGCCCTTTTTGCGATCTCCTATAAAAACTGCACTCTATAAAAAGTGACTACTTATGTAGCATGAATTTTCTACTTTGATTTTCAGTGGTCTTATAAATTAAAATATATTCTACAAAAAACATACATAAAAGTATGCTTTCTTTTGACTATTTGGTAGCAAATCACGTCTTCTTCACATTTTATAGTGGAAGAAAGAGTGCCTTTCAGTTTTAAAGAAGTTTCTAACTATGAGATTTTCTAAGGCCGCACTATGTCCATTCACGCAGCATCGTACCTGTAGGGTTATTAGTGCCCCTCATGAAGTATACAACGTAGTCCGCATCAACTACAGGACTGTATAAACTCCACATGGTACCTTTTTAAAAGAATAGAGGAATATATAATGTTCTTTATGTGGAAAGTATACACCTTGTAGACTGAAATCGCTGAACGCTAGTGCAACGGCTGATATGGCTCAAAATTATGCAGGAATTGAAAAAAAGGCTTTCCACGGCCCAAATATACCCTTTCTTTGAGTATGAAATGTGAGGATAACGTAATATACTACCAAATTGGCCGACGAAAGCATATCTTTACGCACTTTGCCCACAAAAATATATTTGCATTTATAAGGCCATTGAAAATCATCCTGAAAAATTCGTGATATTTAAGTAGTCATTTTTTGTAGAGTGGTTTTTGCAGCTCGAAAAGGAAGGCATTTAAGAGTCAACATCATGGCGAGCCCGAAATATCATGGAATTATATCGCATGGCAATTAATATGACAACCCCACCTGAGCAGCATTCCTTCCTAATGAAAAAGTCATTTAAGAATTTCGGTCAACATCTCATGAGATCGGCCACTGACTATAGATGCCCATTATACAGTTATTCTTTACTGTTAATTCTTCGTACATTTGTGCCTTTGGCCAACACATTTAGATCTCGTACGTGTAGCTCTCTCTTTTTCTCTTTATTTTAAAACCGGGACTATAAATGTCTGAACAAAACTGACGTTGCTCTAAGAATCTTCTGTCTTCTCGGAAATTTCATTTGCACCCTCATGGATTATTCCTCGATTATCGGCGCCATAGACACGGAGGAACCGTATCTTTAAGCAACATATCAGTTTTGCATACGATACAGCCCATATCTACTGCGAAACTCTATGGGCCCAATATGGTATCTTCAGTATGACATAGTAGAATGTATGATTTCTCCTATGGGAGGAGTATGCAGCTCGTAGACTGTAAACCCTAAACGAAAATATGACGGTAGATCGGGCTAAAAATTATTCGGGAATTTGGAAAACGCTTTTGCAACCGAAAGACACCTCCCTTCTTTGAGTGCAAACATTAAAGAAGACGTGATTTTGGGTATGTTTTCATGAGATGAATGTGAAGGCATAAAAGCATCGAAAATCGATCGACATTCATTCTTTTCATGTATTCGTTTCTTACCGATTTTAACTTATGCTGGGGTCCCAAAATAAGCGCATTCAGGAGCCACTATCTTGGCATAAGTAAAAATCATGGGGTTGTATTTCAGGATAATTATTATTACAACCCCACCTAAGTTATTCTTCCTAAATAAGAACGCATTTCGTGAGATTGGAAACTGACAGTACGGTGGCAATTAGGATGGGGTCCAGGCGTCTCTAGTTAGCAAGAACGAAATAACGAGTTTGAAAGAATCTGGCTACTGATTCCATGGGTGAACTTTTGAGCCTATTTGCTACTGATCGTTGGAGCGAAGGCCGCGCAGCCCAACAAAGAAAGCTTGAGACCGCGGAGCCCAACCTAAGAAGGACATCGAGTTCTAGAGTTTCCGGCGTTTACGAAGGGTTGACGGGTGTCAGCGATTTAGCTTTTGATCGTTAATCATGGATCTCATGACTGTCCGCACTATTTGGACATTGTGGCCAGTCAGTTGGCTGAAGTGAAAGCTCTCTCAGCTGCCAGACATTTCTCCAAATCATACCTCTGTAAGAGCATATACAATTTACATACACACGTTAATCACGGCAAGGCCCTCAAGGACTTCCACATAACATGACCGTTTCGAACTAGTAAACAGCACTGTTGAAGCAACTTTTCGATCCTAGTACTCAGCCGCAGTGATACAGAAGCATCCGACTGCACATAATACCTCAGCCATTGGCTGAGAAATGCCTCCGCAATGATCCTGTCCGATGTGTTTCCGGTATAATACGTCCATTTTCTGGTTGTCTACGCTTGAGTCTTCCGACATGGAACACAGAAGCAATGAACTTAAAGCAGGCAAGGACAGCAGAATTTATTGGTACCAGTAAGTTTCGTGACGGCTTATCAACTGCAATCTATCGTTGCATAACACAAATACCAAGTGCGAAAGGTACAGACGTTTGAACTTCGACAGAGAACATCAATGTAAAACACCAAGGTCATCGTATACTACACGTAGACAAATCAACAAAATGGTAACTTCAAAACGCAACATAGAAAAGAAAAGGGGGAAGTAAACATGCTGGGGGATTTCAAAAATCAAAAGGGGTTCAGGTCTACCAGTGCAACCTGAAGCTGACCACATGGTCCAACTGTTTACATAGATCGGGCTTCTCCCGTCGTATGTAGGCTGCCTCCAGGTAGCGCAATAACCGAGTTGTTTGTGCTCGAACTAATATTCGAAAAGACGTTTTGGGATCAACCGAATAGCCACCGCCAAGGAGATGTTTTGCAATTGAAGACCGTTGAATTTTATTCTCCTGCTTTAGAAGTCATTTAGGCAGGTGCTCAACTGCCCTGCCTGTCAGTTGTCTTTGCGTTCGCCCAATGTACTTGCATCCACAAGTGAAGTGAATTCGTAAACACAATTTGACGTGGCGTGCAATGGCAAGGCATCCTTCGCCCGTGGAACATGGATAGCCTTAGTAGGGCTGCCGAATATGCGTTCAGCTGAGTTGTAAGTTCTTTCAATAGCAGTTGGGCACCTGCCTGAATGGCTTCTAACACGGATAATAAGTGAGAAAGATAAAGAGGTTTGAACTTCGACAGAAAAAAATCAATGTTAGACAGCAAGGTCATCGTATACTACACGTAGACAGGTTGCAGTTGATAAGCCGTCACGAAATTTACTGGTACCAGTAAATTCTGCTGTCCATGCTTGCTTTAAGTTCATTTTGGGGAAATATTGCTTTAGCGGAAGCAATGTTTTGCGGTAAGAATAGGATGTGTGAGTCCACTGACAAAATATGGGGAGTATGCTCACGTTGATCTCATCAATATGGCAGATGGGTGCGGCAATTAACGGAGTCTGCGGAAGACACTCCCGCCATGTGTTTGCTTTATTACCTGAGCTAGTTGCCAGAACAGACCACGCAATTTTAGATGTGCGAATTAGGGGTGTGTAAGCGGGCCGAAAACATGTAATCGAAGACTGTTGATTAAGAAAGGCCGGATGGGGTGAAACGATAGGCAGCAGACAAACTTTACTCCAACCTTAAGTCTAAACCTAAATTTATTCATTTTCTTAGGCTCGGCCGGAGTCGTGACGTTAATACAACATGCCTACTAAAATCAAACAAGTAGACACGGTATAGTAACAAAACCATGGGCTTATACTTTCTTCAATCGACGGTCACACACGCATAGCATTCAGTGAAAAAAAACGGTCAATTGGCTATAAACGGAATCTATTTTTTGAAATTCCCGCTGGAAAAATCATTTCGCTTACTGTAACAGTTTGTGTTTTTGACGAAATAGCCATATGAGTAGCTGCACGACAAACCCTAAATGGGTGTAATTGTTCAGTTAATGAAGAAGCTGTGAGCAGAGGCATCGCATAATACCCCCGGTTCATAAATTCCCATAATGCCCAAAATGGACTTCTCTAGACTACTGCACCCAGAAATCAATAGGCGTGGATGTCATTCCGCTCGGGTTTCAGTACGCCCCACTGCATGTCAAAAGCGTGGATAAATTTTGTCCGCCGTTGATTTCGAGTCTATGTGGATGCCATCTGCCGGCAAGATACCTCAAGACCAAATAGCGAAGAAGAGAAAATCAAAGACTGATTAAGCCCCAGGTAGCAGTAGCCTGGTGCAGTAATTCGTATCCCGCGCCTAAACTGTCCTTGTAACTACACCGATCAAATCGGACTCATGCTCGGACCGCTGGCTGTACGACGGAGTCATAAGTTCAACTTCGAAGCCGCCACGACACTTGACATGTCGAAAGCAAGGCAAGCATGCTTGCGATCGAAGCCTGGATCTCAGGTAAGGACACAGTCAAACGGTGTTCCGACCTGGCGTCGGCATACGAGGCTCTGCTCAGTCACGTCCAGACCTGCGGTACTGGTCGTTGATTGGCTAATACCCCTAATAACTGTCGCTTGAACTGTTGCTTATATCATTTCTGACGATAGAATCCTGCACGAGTTTAAAAAATCAGAAGAGCAAACAAATTATTTCAGCGTCCAGCCGGTCTTCTTTCTCTTCCCTACTCAGAGGGCAGTTTGATCATTAGAGCTGTGTTGTTTTTTCGTTCATTCTTGATGGACTAAATTTGACAAAAAGGGATGCATAAAGTCGGCATGCAAACATGCAACACTGTAACACACATAGTTGTTGAGGGGTGGAATTAGTAGCGAGTCAAAATAATCTCTAATCTTTATGTGAACTTCGCGCCTTCGTCCTGGAAGCCCACGAAGGAGGGGGAATGAGATTGTTATTTGTGGTGGTAACAACGCTACCAAAATTTAAACACGGTCTCATTTAAATGGATTGAATGGTAATCAAAAACAGACGGGCGTCAAAGACACCACTCGTCGCAAAGTGTCCTCGAATATCACTAACGGCACTCGAGAAGTTTTAAGTGCTTACGTAGGACTACATTTCACAAATCAAAAGAGTTATATCTTCTAGTCGACCCAAAGACACGTTTCTGGATTTTAGACTCGAGAAGACTGAATATGCCGTCATCTAAAACTACCGAAATATGATTGCTACATATATGACCTTGTTAAATGGAATTGAAACAGCGAAAAGTCATATAATCGAGGAGCGGGAAAGTTTGACGCACATTTATTCAATATTGACAGTCTAAACTGGTCATGTTCAACAGATTAAACGAAGGAACAAGGGCTTTATTCGCCTGACGTTTTAGGTACCTGCCCATCGTCCGATACAACGTCAGATACGATTGGTTCATGCACAGCGAGCTGAAGTACTTGCGAGATTCAGTCGCTATGTTGTCGCACACCTATGAAACGTCCCAGCTCCCCCATTAGTTAGGGGGTTTTGTACTTGGTTTGATACTTGTTCGATAACCGGCATTTGAGCCTTTAAGCGCCGGAATTTCATCAAGTATGTTGGATGGATATAGTTCGTTTGCGGACAAAGCAACTACATCGGAGAGACCGGAAGACTGTTTCGATGCAAATGGCGGACAGGCGACAGCAGTGCGGAGAAATGACGCCAGTTGAGAACTGGTGGTTCATTCGGCGAGATCCAGCCACACGTTCAAATCTGACGAGGCCGAAATTCTCTCCAGAGGTGACAACCGTGTGAGACGCGAGTTACTCCCGGTGTATTAACAAGTGCAATGATCCCACCTTTCATATCCGGTGCTGAGACTTGGCTTAGGTAGAGTAGATAGCCACGCGGGGAACGCACAGGCGAACATTATTCCCGACGCCAGGGACGGTGGGCCAGATAGTCGAGGAATCATCCCACTACCGTCCAACACACGTGAGAAAATTGTACCGATTAATGACTCGGATGTCGGCTATCGAGCAATCATCACTCCAAGCCCAAAAATCCTTGATGAAGGGGGAAGCCGTGAATGTTCATACATATGCGGTAGCATAGCGACCGAATCATATAGTTATTGCAGCCCGTTGCGCATGAGCTATCCGTATTTAATGTTGTCTATGATAGTGAGTTCGAGCAGGAACCCGAGACGTCAAGTTCCAGCGATCTCGCCTCCCCCTTCGCGACTGCTTAATAGAACTCGCCTGTCCACTTCTATTGGCATGCTGACTGATATTATTTTAACCTTTGGACATAATTTAAGTAATAATAGTCGGATTTTAAGATGCTACTCAAAATCAAGCCACTTTCGTGTACCCACATATTCCGGTGTATGGTACAATACGACGAGACAGCTTATTACTAGTTCTAGTGAATTTTCAGTTTTCCTCTATGAAGAACCCCGCTTATTTGCTATATTTCGGCTTTTGATGGAAGACTAACGCGTATGATGTGGTTCACTCGGGTCAGCAAATGACTTAACGTTCTACTATAGGCAAAGAGTACGGTCCCGAACAGACACACTGTAAGCCTTTCCCAGTGGATGGCATATCTACTTTAAAATCCAGTCTACTTACTATCGGTAAGTAGAAAGCAATTATTTATTTTGGTTTCAAAAGCTAGGTTTTGCTCGACCATGTGACCGCACTAGATCCCGAAAAATCAGCAAGTTAAGCTCCGTCAAAAGGTTGAGCAGTGCTGTGCGCTGAAGCGGCGATACATGTTAATTAAAGATAGATGCAGTCCGAGCCAATCGGATTTTACGATATGGAAAGATGACCAGGGCTGAGCTGTGAAAAAGCCGATGTCACATATTTCAAGTTGTACGACGAAGAACGACTTGTACGGGCCAGCCAATATACGCCGTGTTCGCAGGACACTTTTTTGCTAAGAAGATATAACCCTCAAGGTTTACGTACTGTGAAGATAGAGTAGGGTCTGCCATTGCGAGCACAAAACAGGACATTGTTCGCTAACGCTTTCTACAGTGATGAACAACATTTGCGATTCCATTGCAAGATGAATATCATCGGATTGGAAAAGTTGAGAGATCATCCCTTCGATATCGATTGAGAGAAATAGGCGCGACCATCGATGGTCCTTTGCTATCTTAAGGAATATTTCGGAATGGTTATCTGGGAGGCAGCACTTTGCAGCGGCCGTACTATCCGTCATCATGCACCATCACGCCTCCCCAAAAAAATTGATGCAATGACCATCACTCAGCTAGACATGCACTTTATACTAGTGCGGACATGCACTCCCGCGTAAACAACACACTACGAGTGACGCTCTCCTGGACGTACGTTTTGTTCTGGCGCAGGCAAACAGCCAATCCACAGCAACCTGTCCTGTGTACAGAATAAACCTGTTCCCACAGTTACCTTACTTCTGACATTCGACGAACGGAATTATTGCGCGGTTACAGTCGGTCTTACATCCAGGACCGCCACAACTTCACTGACCAGCTGAGCTCAATAGATATTCCGTATATTTCGATTTGGTTAAAACGACCAATTCCTTCTTACCACCGAGAACAACATTCAAATGAGGAGAGATATTGTGCATTATAATATTCACTTTCCATCATAATCACGACGTACTCATTTAGTCTAACACAGTCCGTAAAGAGCACGTAGTGGTGGCGAAATCGCTACCAATTTCTAGTAGAATGGCATTACCGACAAAGACGAGGGCGACTGAAATGGCCATTTCTGGCTCATCAGCCGTCGTCAGCCAGTCATACCCAACCCTTAAGTTGCTACAAACAGCCATTCTAGTCCCCCTTGTTTTTTTCGGTAATGCTACTCCGCCTATATCATGCGCTGATGTGCGGCTGCTAGTTGAACTCCAGAGAGAGGGCCCTAAGACAACGGGACGATAGAGTCCCGTAAGAACGATTACTGAGCGCCCTTCTACTACCAATTCCTGGATATCTCTATCAAGAGCTACTGGACCCCATTTCGGCAGTCTATGTCCCCTCCCCGAGGAATGGATACAACCAGTCCTAGAGTGTTGCGCTCAAAAGGAATGAAACAAAAGCTCATCGGCAGTCCAACTTCACAGCAAGTTCTGAAACTCCGTCTGAAAATGCATCAGTCTCTTTACTAAAGTAAAGGCATACACTGCCTTGGTAGCTAGCATCTCGAACCTGGTTTGAGGAGTACTTTACCTGACTGGGGCATCTAGAATGGACCAGATGCTAACAAAGTCACCCAAGATAATCCCGTTCGTAGAACCAGTTATCCGGAACGGCGTGCGGGACTCCGAACATACTTCGGATATGCACGGTCAGAGAGCCTGCATCTTCATTCACTGAGACGTCACGCGCCTTACAGGGATTCACAGTGACTTAGGCAGGAGAGTGTCTCTTAGTGGTGATAACCTGTAACTTGGGAAATACATCAGCTCAACCGAAAGTAACTGCTGAATCTAATAGACGCGGAGTCGCACATTAGGGCAAACACATTCGCGGTTAACTGGGTTGAAAAGGAGGATAAACTGCGTAAAACGCAAGTCAAACTTGGCCACCACGATCCCTCAATCGGAGGGCGTGTTGGAGAAAACGGCCGAAGGGGAGGAACAAGTATCCGCCGAAGTAAGAATCCCTCCCGGGGTCGCCTTGGGGTGGTTCTCCGCCCACAGAAGCTGGAGAGCACCCCAGTTCCAGTTGACCGGTGTAGTCCAGCAGCAGGTGGGTTAGACTGGTGCCCCCAGACGGACCACATGGTAAATGCGCTGGACCAACACGGCAACCATCCGGATCCCGGCAGTCGCTACCGGAATGTGCACCATAATAAATGCCAATATTTCGGGGGCGTGATGGCAAACCCCGTTGCCAGCTGACATCGTGCACATTGGGACCCCTGCCGTCCCCCCCCCCTCCATTTTTGGTTAAAATCCTGGTCATTCGCTGTGTGGACCAGCGGGTGTGGAGTGGAGCGCCGAGGTGCGGGTTCGACCCGTGCCATTCACCTGCGTCCTCCGCAGTCTCTAGTCTCCTTGACTGTCTTGACACCAGGTCCAGGTGGGGAAGAGAGTGCAGTAGATGATGTGCAAAGCTACTAGCACTATAAACTAATTCACGTACAAGTTACCGTCTCTGTTCTCATCTTGCTGTGGAGCATACGGTGGACATCGTCGGAAACGACAGTCAGATTGCCGTGTTCGGCTACTCAATTGAGAGTGGTGTCAAATTGATGGAAGCGTACGGGTTCCCTGAGACCCGTACAAAATACTGATACGCCGCACGTCGCAGCAGTGAAACGTGGATCTCTGCTGATTATCTGAACACCGGCTACTGTAGTGCCGCATGTTCTGATATCGATGGTTCATAGTCTACCGTGACCAGTCTGGCTCCTGCGGAAAGGAGTAAAACATGTGCAGCTCCCGTCGAATCAGCTCGCATATCGGCATATTTCCTCAGGCACATGTATGGCCAAGTCCTTGTCATTTGCCTAAGCTTTTCCGACAATCCTATGAAGCCAGAACGGCCATCAGCAGAGTGCCATCAAGTCCTGAAACCCTACTGGAACGCATAACATGCGCAAGCAGAAAGACGAGAACCCACTCCCAGGGGAACATGGTGATTCGTTCTTCGAGGTTGAGAAGACATGCGACTGCTCGGCCGGGCCGAACTGTAAGCAACCCGACCATATTTCTTACAATAAACTAACTAGTTGCATCCATCTCACGGTTACTTGCCGTACGACAGCAAATCAGGATGCAGAACCCCCGCCGGAATTTATATTCGGCTGCCTTTATTGTAAATTCCTCCGATACTGCAGTTCCCAGGCAGTTACGCCGATATCTAGCGGATACAAGCGGAATCGTGGGTAACAAACAGCACTTAATACAGGCACCTGATCATCATCAGCAACCTAGTAATCATGCAATACTCCCTATCACATGGCGCGGAGGTAGACTCCGAAGAGCAAATTACAGAGGTAAGTATGCACTTTCACCAATTTTAAAATTACAAAGTGAACGCGGCACATGGACAGCAGTAAGGTGGGCTTGTTCCAAAAGACGACCTCGTGGATTATAGAGTTTTTTCGAGGAATTCTACTATGCGCAGGAGTAAAATTGGGGATGGGGGATTATACAAGTACGTCAGCATAAAAACGAACCCCATATTCTAAACAGCCTGCTTATTAGTTCCGGTTATATAAGAACGAACGAGTAAGCTGACTGTGTAATTTAAAACGAAGTAAAAATGACGATATAATCTGCGTACGCCACCGATGGAATCGGTAAATGCAAAGTGTGGAATGGCAAAATGCACAACTACAGGCCTGTCGAACCGTAGCCGTTGGCTCCGCGAACAGTCTCGTCCAGTTGGTTTTGTTCTACCAACCTCGGGAGGAAGATTTTCTCGCAGACCAGTTGAGCTATACGATCCCCTTTCTTGACCTGTTGAAACGACAGAGGAGTCATCTTAGAGGCTGAACACGATGGAATTATAGGCGGTAATAGAAAATATCCACAAAAAAACTAAAATTTACATGTTCTTACTGATAGGGCTATGCCTAAGCACCATTGCCTACCTGGAATTCCTCGTCACCAAAATTGAAGAGGATGACTCCAATGTTCCCGCGGTAGTCTTGGTCAACGACCCCCGCACCCACATCAATACCATGCTTGAGAGCCAAGCCACTGCGAGGAGCAATACGGCCATAACATCCATCCGGAAGTGAAATCTAATAGTTAAGATGGAGATTAATTGAAATTAAAACTGAACCAACAGGAAGCATTACACGCAGCTATACGATGAACGGCACACTTGCCTGAATGTCCGTCTTTACGAGAGCTCGTCCTTTTGGTGGGACAAAGCAGTCATGGGCACTGTATAAGTCGTAACCGGCGGCCAGTTCGGAGCCGCGTGTCGGTGCGGTAGCATTCTCACTAAGTTTGCAGAAGCGCAAGACGGGCTGCTGTAGTGAAGGGCTGAGACTTTGGTCGTGCGGGGCAGGTAAAACAAGGGACTCGGCCATTTTAAACCACCTAACGGATGAGTGGACAAAGAGATCATAATTTAGGCTTGCGAACAAAAAGTCAATGGTCCAATGGGTTATCGAAGGTGAAACAAGGGCAACAAGTGAACGGTGGTCGAAGCAACTTTGATTTACTGGATATCATAACAGGGACATTCGACATGGTTTGGGACCGCAATCTAATGCAGATTTTAGTTTATGATTGAGGTTATGAGGCAAAGGAAAGTTCGCTATGGTAATCGTGGCTATTAGCTACGAGTAATAAACTGTATTTAAACGGAACCCATTTGGCTATCGAAACCTAGATATAGCGACGGCAGGTATCAAGAAATCACTTCAGAGGGCAGCTAACAAGAGAGTCCGCAAACCTGCCCCTCCATGATGGATGATATATAGCAAGTAGCAAGACTTGTCATCGAGCCGACGGGTACAAGCACATAGAGCCGTCGCTTCTCTCCAGATCATTGTATGACGCGTTTGCGTCCAATTTGGCTATTAGGCGGTTTTAACATCCGGACTTTATCGCCGCGGGCTCTGCTACCACAATTAACTTGGTTATGCGGTTCCCAGGAAAGCTGAGTATTAGCGTTACTGGATTTTAGTTCGGAATCAACTTCGACCAAGCAGAGTTTGGCACTGAGAGATGACAGAGGAATCAGACTGCAGTACCTTCAGCAGGTTTGCGTTTGGCAGAAACCAGTGCGACTGTCGAATTCAGACGCAGTCGCTCGTCGCCGGCAACCAAAGGGCAATGGCCTATTCCACTGACTTAAGGAAATTTCGAGGTAGATTGCGGCCCAAGCGTCGGATACCAAGTTTGGTGCATAACCTACGAATCTTACAGAGCCGAAGAGACCGGTAAGGAAAGATAATAGGGAGTACGGAAATATTGCCTGTTGACGGGACATATCACAACTTCAGGGGAACACGTTCGTCCCTCAGGTCGAGGTCACCGAGGTCTTGCACTCAGTCGTGACATCAATCGCTCCGGTACTAAGCGCGGCCTTAGCGTGGATACAAGTCAGCAAAATGGCAAACATCAATATCAGCATAGTGGTGGAGAACGAAGCCCATACAAGTGACTGCCCGAAAGTCTCTGTCGATAAACCCTAGTTTCTCTCACTTTTCTTAGCGCGGATTCGTGCTCCAGGAAGAAAAAAACTAACTACAGCTAAAGTACACCGACAGCAATATCGTCCTTGCTTTATTTCGCTAGAAATGTGACAGTAAGTCCTAGAAAATAAGGTCTAAATACATGTTCGCCTAACTGTCACGAACCTGATGGACAGCGAGAGATGGAGCCCGACGGAGTGAAATCCAAATTCCGAATTCCCACATTGCGCTAGGCGCATTAGAATGCATTGCTCTAGTTGGAAGGAGCTTTAGATATTTCGGAACCCAGATATATTTACAAGTGCCCTAAGAAATTAAACCCAGAAATACTTCGAAAGAGAGTAAAATGCACATACCTGGGAATTAATAAGTGTTTTGGTTTCGGAACGGTTGATGAAGCAGCAGCACAAAGGCCCTCGAGGAAATCGTGCAATAATAGGAAGTCAATCTGAAGTTCATGTGACAGTTCGACAATCGCAATTGACGATTTCTACCCTGTGCCTCTCAACAGGCCGAATGCAGTAACAGTGACTTGCACTGCCTCCAAAGCCGGCTCTCCTCCCTCACCCACCTGGGGCCGGTGTTAAGATGGAGTTCAGAAATTCGGCTATGAGATCGGTCGTAATGACTGACAAAGTTGAACCGCCCATCCCCGCATGATGTAACGTCCCATAGTCTGTATCCGGTGGTTTGAATGAAGAGACACTTTTGGCGCGCGGATTTAGGATAGTGATGGTGTGACTGCACGTCAGTTCAGTTCAGTTCAGTTCAGTTTATTGAGGGAAATAGGCGTAAGCCTTTGAGTACGTCGGTCAAAATGATCAGTGTCCTTCCTTCTCCTTACCATCGACCCCCTTCCAGCAAATTTCCGTAACTCTCACATCTTTCTCTCTTTCTCTCTGAGTCGGCATCTCCCTCGGCTCTCCCCTACAGTTGCCCGCAGCGCTGCTTTCTCTACCGGTTGTTTAGCTGGCATGTCAGTGTCGCCTCAACATCCAGACAAGTTACACCCTTGTAACTTGCACCATTTGTACATTTAACTACTATTATATGTACTCCCGGCTTCAATCTCTTCCCATTATACCTTTTTGCCTGCCTAACGTTTCTTCTTCCTTTTCGTAGGGGTGAGAATGGCAACATGTAAACTACTCTATTCGGATCGATCTTAGCCAGGATCCCAATGCTTTGCTTCCTCTGTGTGTGCTATTCTGGGCGTCCTCAGCCACTATAATGCCACAAGCAACCTGTCCGCGAACAGAGGCTCAGGTTTTGCATGTAAAGAACAGATTAAAGGGAGGCTCGGATCCCAAATGAGGGGGAATTCCATTGACGTAACATTTAAAATTAATCATTGCACATGTCTCTCCACCCTGAGAGGAGGACCAAGTCGTCCCATCAGTTGATAGCCTTCTAACTCCCAGCGTTTAATGCTCCGAGATAGGTTGAAAGTACGTCTTGTTGTTTATAGTAATGAATATACGCGGAGAATGTCTACCTCAGTCTACCTTTAATCTTTCTGGGTCCAGTTCACTGTCCTAGTCTGTAGGCCATCGGATGCAAGGATTGAGCGTAGATGACTAGCTGAACCAAACAGTCCGCCTGCGCGTGCCACACACAACCAGACCCAGCACAAGAGGCCAGGATTTCATACAAACGGGGTGGGCGTTTAAGGTATGACAAACATGAAAGGGACGTAGAGGCCATGCTAAGAGAGAGTGCTTGAGCCTGCCTCACAATCACACAATGGCACAAACTGGATTCCCTTGACTTCTATATGGCGTTAGTTGTAATCGGCGTTGAGTGTCGGCCGGTGCAGGACCACCATCTTCTCTGTGTTTACGGCCAACCCGGAGTCAGAATAATCGACACAGAATGGATCGACATTCCACTGTTTGTCCTCTTCCGTTGAAGTACTGAGCAGGCAGTAATCCGTGAGATAAAAATTGCGGACACTGGTTTTAGAAACCCTCAGAAATGCTTTTAGGAGAAAAATTTTAAACAAATTTTCGCCGGTTCCTCCAACATCGCTGACATGTAATCATGTGGTTATCGTAGTTACCAGTTCCCGCATTTATTAGCGATGTTCGCGTATGGTATGACGACAGTTAATTCACCCGCATTCAAGCCGCTGATTAGTAACCGTCAAAGGGGATGAGGCCGCGGCACACCAGCGGCTGGAGCGGAATCCTGATGAGGGTTAGTGGCGGCGAAACGTCAGTTTGCGGTCGCATCGTACTCCTCCGGAGTGCTTCCTACTAGCTGCAGTTGTCTCTGATGACAAATTCAAGTGAGTATCTGAAACGCCATGCAATTGAAGCTCTCGTTTCTGCGATCCTGGCTCATTATACTCTCGCTCTCTCTCTCTCTCTCTCTCTCTCTCTCTCTCTCTCTCTCTCTCTCTCTCAGAAGTCTTTCGTCCTCTCAGATTTGTCCACCTACCAGGACACAATTCGGCCGCCTTGGTCAATAGCGTCCACCGTATCCCACGTGCATAAGGCTCAGGGTGGTGAATACACATGGATTAGTTTATAGTGAGAGGTACCTGCGCAGGATCTTCCAAACTATCTCTTCTCTTACTCACCTAGTTCTGGTGACAAGACAATGTCAAGGTAACCGATGGCGAACATCTGTGCACTGTAAGACAAAATTAAATAACCAATCTATGCGTGCAACAACCGAACGGGCTCTCTCAACATGCTTTAAACTTTAGTGTAGATGGCTTGGATGTCGCGTTCGGGAGAGTGCCATAAAGGGCAAATTGAGAAGGAATCACTGAGGCCTGGCCTTCAGTTTAGAAAAGGACTGGATCTTTCTATCATTTGGCAGCCTTCTAAGCCAAGACTGTGCACGCTGTCACAGTTACTAACCCGTCCGACCTACTAGAGTGGGAAATCGCTGATGATGCATTGAAACTCATTCCTCAGTATTAGCCTTTATTTTCTCTTCCCCCTCATATGAACAGGTCGACTCTCCTAGTCCTTTACCCGGTTGATGATGGGATTAGGCGCCCTCGTTAGAGCCCTGTGAAGAACGATGTCTGATCCTTATGTAACCTTGTCGCGGTGCCTTTTTTCTCATTCATGCCTTCCACTTGATATTATCTAAACTTGATCCTCCTCAAAGTCCCAAACAAGGCAGTTGCTGAAAAACAACCAATAACTACAAGATGTGCTAAAGCTGCCTTCTGTAATTTATTTTGTTGCTGAAGGCACTTTGTGAGGCTGTTTTGCTTAATTTAATCAGAATTCAGCACGAAAGCAATTTTTGATTGTTGCGCGCTCCTTTTTCGAAGCCTATATCGTTCTCTTGACCCACAGATGAGACCCATTATTCCCCAATTCCCGTTAGACAAGTGGCTGGGAAAAAATGCCATAAGAAAATGTTACAGCCCTAAATTTTCAGTGTACCCCTAACCCCAAAAGAAAGATTTTTTGTTAAGTTTGAGCATTTGTAGCTGATGGCCGCCATTGCAATGTGCAGTATCTTTGTTTACCGCTTTTCTGTTTATGGTTATTCACCCTTTCTGTGAACAGTTCAAGACAATCAGACTTCAACTCCTGACGGACTATAAAGCATGCACCTTCGGACAGATCGTTTATTCCCTGTCTCGCGTAATATATCACACCAGTTGAAGACAAAACTCTCATCTTTACCCCAATCCTGTAAGAATCGGCGTCATCAAGGGCAGATAAGCAAGGTAGATTACAGACAGCGTCCTCAAAAGCCTCAACGATAGTCGCGGTTACCTGAGATAGTGACTCAGATTCTGCCCACCATAAACCCCTCGCGCTGGTGCCTAATTATTCTTCTGCTTAACAAGACTTGAAATGATGAGTGTAACGGCCAAAGTTCACCCCACCGAAATCAATAAATATTCATAGATCATCGTAATATTAACATGAAATATTTGGGAGAGCCTAAGTGTTCTCTAAAGAAGGATGAAATACATTCGTTAAAGGGAAAAGGCAAGATTAGAAGCCTTAACATGCCGATTTGCTTCTAACAAACAATGCCCTCTACTTAACACGATCACGAATCTCTGCATTTAAGCAACCTATGTTTTTAGTTCCATCGAATGATATACTGAAGTTGGTATATTCCTGACTGAAGTCCCTTCAAAGGCAATTTGTTAAGGGAAACCATTCCTGGTCGTTGGCGCATTTGCTTTTTTTTATAGTTACGAGCATTTATTGGGGCAGTTTTATCTGAATGAGGACGCAATAAAATCTGAAACGGTTGATGTCGCAGTCTCCTATATTCGTTGTTCTATCTCTGTTACTGTTTACTTTGCCGTTTTACGGCCTGTGTTTGGTCCAACATTTGGGGTTTTCTTTTTGGATAAATCAAACAAACCGGCATGTGCCTGATGTTAAAACAGACTGACCGATTTTAGTGCATTGATTAAACTTTCATTTATCATTTTCTATGCCCCATCCGTCAGGCATCTTCCATTGACCGGCCGCGCAGTGTATGCGCTTGTGATCCCGTTTCCAGTCCTGAGAGGATGACGAGATATTCGTCGGTTGATAGCCTTGAAATCCAGCTTTTAGCTCGCCGTGATAGTTTCGAAAAGCATCAAATTGTTTATAGTGAGGAATGCGCTCAGTGTCAGAGTTGATCAAACTCAATCTTCCCTCTCCCGCGCACCATTCAATTGTCCGAGCCGGTCCACCATCTGATGCCGAGATTGCATGGAGTGGCTGACAAAGTCGAAACATCCCGTCTTTGCAGTCCCCACACGACACACCAGGTTTGCATAAAAATGGTTGGGCGATTCGGATCTCGGATGCGTTAGTGTCGTGAAGACTACAAGCAGAAGGAGCCAAACGCACGCTTTCCAATTATGCGGATGGTGTCTATTCTGTGTCTGCATTGGATTGCATGGGACGGCTTCGTGTATGGTGTATATAGGTCAGTATATTTTAAGGGTAACGGGCAACGCCTTCGAAAGCCCTACAGAAAACGGTACATGCAATATCTAACGTCAAACAAGCATGCTACTAAAATTTTGTCGGCAGCATACGTATTGCGCAGAATACTGCTTTTAAGAACGCGGGACTGAAACTCGGGAATACTTAATCGTAGGTGATAATGGTAAAATAATACAACAGTCATCCGCATTAGCGGTAACTGTATGCATGGCGTTGTTTTGATATAACAGGGCTGTTGTGTCCTTTTAAGCGTTCTTTCAAGCAAATATACATCTGGCCTGTGTTTAAATGTCTCATGGAATCCGCCATTATCATGTCCTCGGGAAGCCCGCCTTAGGGACCGACGATCCGCTGTGAAAAAGAGTGCCTGAGAACGTCCAGGTGACATCGGGACGATCAAAGAATAAGAGATTCCCCACGCAGGTTTCTTGTTGTGGCCAAGGCAAATAAACCATCGAGGCGCAGGGCACAGTCCCGGTTCCCCAAAACCGATGCGTTTGTATGAGATCTCCTCGGACCTGCCTGTACTCATGAAGTCTGCAGCTGTAAGGTAAAGTCCCGAGGCCTTCCACAATTTTGACCGCCCTCTTCTGAACTCTTTTCAGCAACTCATAGTCTTTTTTAGCTAGTTACCCACTGTTGGATTTCATATTCCAGTTGCGAGCGAATAAACGCTCCGTATACTTTTCAAAATAACTCTTTGTCTATATCTATGAAAGTTTGTTTAATGGCGAACAGAACACAGCTGTCTTTTGGTAGCCCTAACACATTGAGCGGAGGGCTTAGAAAACGATAAAATGTTGATCCCGAGATCATTTTGTTCGGCCGCACATGAAAAACCCCTCCGCCAAGGAGGTATCGGTGGTCGCCACCATTTGCTCTCTCAATCGGTCTGAGTCGTAGTGTTAGACTTTAGCATCTGTTTGTCGGACTAGTCTCGTAGACGGTTCAGTCCTTCTTGCAGGTCCCGTTCATCATTTTCCTCGTTGATTACTCGCCATAATTTGATGTCATCGGCAAAAATGACTCCGTTGCAGTCCCGATCATCCTAATGGTCGTTGACGTAGATTAAAAACAGTACTGGTTCGAGCACAGTGCCCCCGGGAACTCAATTCCCAACTAGCACTGGCGTTGATTATGCACTGACAATGCACACAGACTGCAATCGGCCAATTAAGAAGCCCTCTACCCATTTTAGATTGTCCCCCTTTTTGCCTATATCATTCGCCGCTGTGCGGCTGCTGGTTTAGCTCGAGAGATATCTTGTAAGGCACAAAGGGACGAGTGAGTTTCGTAGGAACGATAGGTGGGCGCCTCTCTAACAGGCACCCATTTATCCACGACTCTCGGACTTTGCAGATTAACCGACGATGTGAATCACTGTCAATGGCTTTCGGTGTAAGCAATATCGACTCTTGTTCCTTTGTCTAACAAGCGGGACGGCTGTTTCATTGAACAAAGCGTATTTGTTAAGCAAGAGTGGTTTCGTCGAAAGTCATGTTGGGAACTACCAAAGTAATTCTTTTCTCCAAGGAACTTGATAATGGCATTTTGACTACTCCTTCCATAGATTTGCAGTAAATGTACGTTAGCTTCACCAGCTGATAATTGTTCGCACTTGTTCCACATCCACCCTTGTGAATGGGATATATATATACTCGCCACATTCCAATCAAAGGGAAGAATACATCGGTCAAAGTACGCCTGGAAAATATGCAAAAGGGGCCTGGTGAGTTCGAAAGCCAAACGTTTGTTGATGAAATTTGGTCTGTGACGTCTTACGGCCGATTTTTGTGAAAACGCATATGTTCGAGTAGGCTCGTGCCGTAAATGAATGTGAGCAAGCTGCGTGGGCAGTTGATGTGGGTGTATGTTAGTGCTCCTGGCACTGGCTCGCCGGTTTATGTGCGGTGGGTTTGTCGATACCTGTGCTGTGATGGTGTGGGCAAGAAGGGTTGTGCTGTTTGTGGCGGTGACCCTGGACGAGGGGGTGTTGGCGATGCTGGTTATGGTGAGTCGTCGGATATGCGAGGTTGGTTTGACACGTCGCCTTTGCGGTGTATTCCGCCAATGTAGCGCCTGAATTTGTGTGGGCAGTGTGCGCAACTGAGGCGCGTGCGATGGGTGTATGTCGGGGCTCGAGGCACGGTTTCGTCGACCTGAGTGCGACAGACTCGTAACCGACCGGTCAGGCCTACTCGTGATGGGAAAGCGCGCTCCTAACAAGGAGAGGCTTTGACCGCAGACAGCCTAAAGCCTTCTACACAATGTTGTAAGGCGGCCAAGGCCGCAACCTCAATGCTAAATGCCATCAAGCGGGCATTCGTAGTTTTCGATGAAGACTGCTTCACCAAAGTCTTCGGCACGTTTATAAGGCCCCATCTCGAATATGCAATTCAGGCCTGGAGACCGTGGACGCACCAGGATTACGATCTGCTCGAAAGGGTGCAGAGGCGAGCCACAAAATTAGTAAGAGGTCAAAGTGCACTGCCATACGAGATCCGCTTAACTAACCTTAATCTCTATCCTCTGAGTTATAGGCAGTTGCGCGGAGACATGATACAAACTTTCCGTATCGTGCGCGGCTTGGATTGTGCCCTTCGGTGCGATGACTTTTTCCAACTCGCCACCACAACTCACCTCCGGGGACATCCCTTCAAGCTACGTGTGCCACAGGGTAGACTGAATGTGAGAAAATATTTCTCCAACCGTGTCGTGGAACCGTGGAATAACCTGCCCGAGACGGTTGTTATGTCTCAATCTGTGGAGACATTTAAATGTCGCCTTGACAGATATATGCTGCAGCAACAAGCGGACTATGCGACTTTTTAACCATGTGACTAGTGACATATGTGAATCAATGTATGCATTCACTTAGTGCTGTAATTTCTTCACATTTTTGCTTGTTTATCGATTTTTTATGTACAAATAGGGAGTTCAAAGGCGTAAGCCTATTTCCCTCAAATACACTGACTGACTGACTGACCGAATGCGTGTTGCTGGTGAGGGCGGTGGTGGTTGGTGGGGCGTCGAGAGGATTCCCATCGGTGGTGAAAGTAGGAGGGGCTATATAGTCGTCGCAATCGTTTCAGAGGGTGTGTCAGTGATGATGGAGGTGGTAGTGGTGGGGAGGGCGGCGGTGGAGCGTTGAAATTTTGCTCACAGACGGTGAAGATCGTGTTAATTAAGGAGTGGATAACGGTGACGACGTTTGCAAAGACAACCATTTGATTTTTTATGTCGTTATTTCACTTAGTCCAGAGATACCTGATGAGGTTAATCATTGGCAAGTGACAGCATGGACACGTTGCAATTGGTGGCGTTAGCTTTGTGGATCCGCGACGCTTATGACTTTCGAGCCGCTCTTTTGCTTTGGTAACAACGATCTGACTGGGACAGTACATTGCAGATCCAGTCTTCACTACCTTTATCCAGAGTGGTCGATGCTGGACCAGATCACTCATGGTGTCTAGACTGATTTTCGAATTTTGGTGAACACTTCATGGAGCATTATCCTGTGCCGTTTTGGCTCTCCTTGTCGGCGAACACTCTTGGCGACGTCGCCGTAGAACAGTCGCTTGGGTAGCCAAACGTCACCTATGCCTCTGATATGGCCGTTCCAGTGCATTTTCAGCCGCCACAAGATGGCATGTGTGTAGTGGATTTTGGTCCATTCCAGGGCATCTGTGGTAATGAGTCTGTCCTGCCACCCAAGCTTTAAAATTCTGCGGATACAGGGGGAGGGAGAGCAGCTCAGCTTCCTGGTCTGGTTAGCGTATATGGTCTATGCCTCCACCTCATACGATAGTGTCTTCAGGACTGTCGGTCTGTAAATCCTGAGTTTTCTGTTCAGGTTAAATCATCGACTATTCCATACTGAGGTCTCTGGCCGTCCAAATGCATGATCGGCTTCAGAGATTTGGCGGTTAACATAGTTTTTGGACCCGATATTCTTGGAGATTATGCCGTCTAGGTATGCATATTTGTGCACAACAGAGAGCGAAACTCAATTTCCGGTTATGTGAAGTTCTCTGTAGCCAGTGTCTGGCGTCGGTTGGTGCATGGCCGTCGTCTTCTACGCTTTGAGGGTCAGTCCGACGTCGGCTTTTCCGGATGCAAAAAGGACTATGTCCCTTTGAGTGACCGCCTCCTCCGATGCATTGGTTGAGCAGTCACCTGCTAACAGTAGGTCATGGATGCTGATCTGGGATACTCCTGACCGTATTCACATGTGTCGTGGGTAGGGAAGTTGTCCGTCGAGACGGTAGGCGATGGACACAGTATACGTCCATCAGCATAGCGGAGAGGGTGAGGCTGAAAAGGATGGAACGGGTACACAACCCTGTTTCCCTCCATTTTTCACTGCAACTGCTTCCGAGACTGACCCGTTTTCAACAACGCACGTCAGTCGTCGTCGTGTATTTGGTGTGCCACGTGTATGGAGCGCACCGGATGTCCGAGTTCCAGCAGGATCTTCCAGATGCCTTCCTGGTCCACGATTTCGAAGGCCCTCGTCGGGTCTACGAATGCAGTGTAGAGGTTGGTGTGCATTTCGTGGCGCTTCTTCTACATTTAGCAGGCGGCGAAGTTGACGTCAGTGGTCCTGCAGTGTCCTCAGAGGCAACAATGGTGAACAAAGATCTTTCTGGTTATTTTGAGTTACGAGGTTTCTATGGGATTACCAGAGATTCGTCGATTCCCTTTCCGCATGTAGAGGTGGACAGTGGTCGCGTCTTTCATATCTCAGGGAACTGGTCTCCTGCAACAACGATGTGAATTTGTCCATCAACCGAGGGATACGGTTTTTTGCGTCCGACCCTTGTGTTTCCTTCCTGAAGAGCTTCCGCGCGGCCATAGTTTTTTCTGGGGTTAAAACGGACAATCCAGGTCGGTAGCGGTTTCCTCTTGGAGGGTATGGTCGATGGCGTCATAAGGGATCCTGAATGGGCAGTTGAGTACTCTTCTTAAGTGTCCAATCCAGCGCTTTAGAATGTCTGATCTCCTCATAAGGATTGTTCCGTCTGAGGTAAGCCGTAGAGTCGTTTCTTTGACCCTGGGACCTCAGGCAGTTTCGAATGATACAAGGAAATTCTTCGTTTCATTGCGGTCTGCGTATCCTGGCATTTCCTCGGCCTCGCGATACATTTATGCATTTTAAATCTTCCGCAAGCATTGCTGCACCAATCGGTAACACCTAAGGAAGGCCAAGCTGAAGTAGGCAAGAACAGCAGGATTTATTGGCACCAAAAAATTTCGCGACTGCTCTTCAGCTGCTTCCTGTCGCTTCATAAGAGGGATAACGAGTGAGAACAATACAACAGATTTGAATTCATGCAGAAAATCGATGCAGAAACAGCAAGGTTAGGGTTTTGGGCAATGTTGGCTAATCGATAAAGTTAATAACACAAACGCCGTAGGGGAAGAAAGTGAAAAAGAAGGAAACGTTAAAGAGCAAAAAAAATGAGAGGAGAGAGGGGGAATCATGAAGCCAGAGGCTACCATGGTAATTTTAGGTTAACCACGTGCTCCAATTGT
Organism: Spirometra erinaceieuropaei; assembly: GCA_902702965.1. NCBI lineage: Eukaryota > Metazoa > Platyhelminthes > Cestoda > Diphyllobothriidea > Diphyllobothriidae > Spirometra > Spirometra erinaceieuropaei. Next base: position 238,306 of record CACRXP010000296.1, read on the forward strand.
TTACAAAGATCTGGTTTCACTCGTCGAATATAGGCTGCCTCCAGGTAACGCAATGTCCGAGTTGTTCGTGCCCGAACAAGTACTCGGAAGGAAGTTTTAGGGTCGACGGTGTGACCAGTATCAAGTAGGTGTTTCGTAATGGATGAACGTGGGATCTTATTTTCTTGTCTAAGGAGCCACTTGGGCAGTTGGCAGCCAGATCCATTGAGCACCTGCCCAAGTGGCTCCTTAGACAAGAAAATAAGATCCCACGTTCATCCATTACGAAACACCTACTTGATACTGGTCACACCGTCGACCCTAAAACTTCCTTCCGAGTACTTGTTCGGGCACGAACAACTCGGACATTGCGTTACCTGGAGGCAGCCTATATTCGACGAGTGAAACCAGATCTTTGTAAACAATTGGAGCACGTGGTTAACCTAAAATTACCATGGTAGCCTCTGGCTTCATGATTCCCCCTCTCTCCTCTCATTTTTTTTGCTCTTTAACGTTTCCTTCTTTTTCACTTTCTTCCCCTACGGCGTTTGTGTTATTAACTTTATCGATTAGCCAACATTGCCCAAAACCCTAACCTTGCTGTTTCTGCATCGATTTTCTGCATGAATTCAAATCTGTTGTATTGTTCTCACTCGTTGTCCCTCTTATGAAGCGACAGGAAGCAGCTGAAGAGCAGTCGCGAAATTTTTTGGTGCCAATAAATCCTGCTGTTCTTGCCTACTTCAGCTTCGTACCGGGGACAAAATGCTTCAAATTTTTAAGGAAGGCCAGTCTGTTTGCGTCAGTACCGCGGTTGACGTGGACTTTATGCAGCCTGTTCTCTTCTGGCAGCATGTTGCGGATTTCTACGTCGTTGTCGACAGACCAAAGAGAATGCTGACGGAGATTTCGACCAAAGGCGCCCAGGGCGGCGGAGCGGATGACGGCTCGTAGTTAACGGCATCGCGCCACCTCGGTAAAGCTGTCATCCAGAGTCAGAAGGATTTCTGGGGGATTGGCCAGTTGATTCATCAGATTCAGACTATAAGGAAACGCCAACCAGTTTAAGATTATTTAGATAATGAGACTTTCTTCCTTGAGCTCCCTAATCATATTCCAAAACAGCATCAATAGTTGCATCTGTCATTCTGGAAATTTAAAGTTATTGGTATGTGTGGACCACGCGCAAACGGCCGCCACCGACACAATCGTAATTATGTGCACAATAATTTCTCAGCAAACGATCGTCTTGTCTGCACTCAAAAGACTCATCAGTCTCCGGAGGAACCACCACATCAGGGAGTCAGTTCCATGGTCCAATGCCCCTCTGAGAGAAGGCGTTCTGTCTGACGACTGTATGGACCAACTTCCTCTGTACTTTAAAAGGATAACCACACAGACGGTCTGTCCCAGTCAATTCGAAGATGTCTTCAAAGTCTGGGGCACACTCACGGCCTCTGACAATGCGGTAGGTTTGGATGACGTCGCGGCGCGGTTGCCTGCAATTGAGAGAAAACAAATTTAGCTCAGAAAGTCTAGTTTTGTAAGGCGGATGATCAAGAATATTGACCATCTTCGCAACCCTCGCCTATATTCTTTCCAACTATTGATGATCCTTCTTGAACCACGGTCGTCAGGCCTTGACGGCATACTCAAAATGAGGCCGAACGAACGTATCGGACGTTTAAGGATAGAGGTTATTAGGATGCCGAGGTCCTTCTGTTCCTCAACGTTTGAAAGGAGCTACGCATTAAGGGGACGTGGGAAGGAATCATCCTTTTCACTGGTCCCTCTGCTGCGGAGTCTCAGGACCACACATTTTCTCGAATTAAAATTTAGGAGTCAGCGAGCTAACCAACTGCTAAATCGGTCGAGACTCTCCTAAAGTGCGCATCTGTCTGTGCCAAATCTGACAGCACACCAAAGTTTTACATTGCCAGCAAACATGACAGCGTTGCATCCAAGGTTGCCGACACAGTCATTCAAGTAAGCTAGGAATGTTAATAACCCTAAGACTGAGCCCTGGGGAACACCACTTAGAACAGGAGTTGGGGGTGACTTTGAAACATTAACACACATGGTTTGAGATCTCCCTGTAAAGAAGTCTGCGATCCACGGTAGCAGCTTTCCTTTTATTCCAATTTTAGACAGTTTGTAGATTAGGCGCTTGTGCGGTACACTGTCGAACGCCTTCTTGAAGTCCGTGTAGACGGCATCGACCCTACCATCCTTGTGCTGTGCGTGGGTCCACTGCTCAGTCGAGAGCAATAAACTGGAAGGGCATGAGCGGCTTTGTCTGAAACCATGCTGCAGCCCTGTTAGCAAGTTGTTCCCTCCGGGAACTTCATTTGTTCTTTCTTAAGCATGATTTCCATCATATTACGGCAGATGCAGGTCAAACCAACGGTCAATAATTGTTAACGCTTATGCGAGTTCCATTCTTAAACACTGGAAAGATATTTGCTATCCTCCATTCGGATGGCAGCTTCCTTAGTTCGAATGACGAATGGATGATGTACGCTAACGGTTTGGAGAGTTTCTTCGCCAACTCTTTCAGGAATTTGGCCGATATAGTGTGCAGACCCCATGACTTTGCCCCTTCAAGACTTTGTAGCTCTCTTACCACGACAGATGGCGGGAAGTGCGACCACCCCAGGACTTCCGCTCTAAACACTCCCAGTTCCTCTCTCTCCGCTGATAAAAGTTCCGCTGAAAAAAAAACTGTTGGGTGGACGTTTTGGAGTGCGAATTTCCTGCTTAACAGTAGCTACGCTTGTTCTTCATTCCTCATATGACAGGATTCCACAAAGATGATTGCACACTACTGCAAACACGGTCAAGAGGCATGCCCAGAACACTGAGTTTCTCGATCCAATCGACACCAAATAGATTTAGGTTCCGACAGTTGACGAGGCATCACGTTCATTAGACTGGGATGCCACCAAAGAAAATTTCACATTTAAGCTCACTCACAAGCGGCAGAATTCCTCCTGAAATATTCAGTGCCCCTCTGCCCGATGCGATTATCGGAGGCCATTTAATGATGTGCCAAGTACGCTCGGGTGCAGGCGAGGTCCGCGATCGTATCTACCTGGAGCCATATTGGCGTACTATTGATAATTGCAAGGTGCTTATTCCGTGTTGCAAGCCCTGTTTTGGACGTGGCCAGAATGGCGGGATATTTTGAACTAGAAATGGATTGAAGGGCCTTTGGGTCTCCTCGTTCCCATTTTGCGTACCCATGATTCGGAGTGTTGCGCTGCTGGAAAGAAATCTTTTTTGGTTTTCGCTTGTAGAGTTCTGACAAACGCGCTTTATGAACGAACAGGAGCCAACGAAATGACAATCACTACACTGCCAGAATTCCATTAGTGGTCTTCTGGACGTCGAGTCCCGGGGCTTGTACGGTACGATGGACAGCATGAATATTGGTGGCGACAAGTGCGGTAATGGGTTGCTCCATAATGACGGAATTGTGTCCAAGATTCATGAACCACTGACACTCGTGGTATGGCAATACATCAAAGCGGGCACGAAGAGGACGATGAGAAGGAACTGAGACGTCTCAAAACACTGTCAGCATCGGTTGTTAGGGGAACGTCCATGAATTGGGGCCAGCTAACAGACTCATTGCTAGGCCAACCACCTCGTCGTTGCTTAGCGGCTATGGCAGTAAGGTCAACTCCGTGTGAAAGTTGCAGCACAGAGGCGAGGGTCCGGGCCGCACATCATCCGTCGAGGTGGCGGAAGCTGATGACTAATTGTGAGATGTAGTCTAGGAAGTCAACCTGCCTTTGAGTTCCCTTGTCCGAGTGGAATCGAAGGGCAGACATCAATGGCTTGTGTTCCACAGAAATAATGAAGTCATGACTCATAAGTACATAACCTTAATGTGTCATGGTCAAATATACGGCGAACGGTCTATGTCCAAAGGTGCTGTAGAGTGTTTTGGTTCGTGTCATTTTTTGGTGAATTTGACAGGGTCGAACCAGCGTGATGTTGTCGAAGAACTAAACCACCAGCTGCTGTCGAAGTGTCTGCCATCAGAGAGAGGAAGAGGAGCGTTTGGAGAAGAATGCATCAGTATGAGAAGACTTGACTCCTTCCGAAGCAGTTACAAGCTCATCAGAGAGTGTAAGGGGACGTCTCAGACGGGAAGTTCAGTTGTTGAGCGGCAGTGCAAGGTCAACACAGTTCGGTAGGAAGGAACAGTAAAAGTTTACTATGTAAATGGAACCTCACAACTGATGTTTGGATGTAGATGAATAAAAATCGAAAACCGTTGTCACCTCGGGGAGAAGGGGAAGCAAGCCTCGGGAATCAGCATTAAAGCGGAAAGTTCGGGAGCTGACGCAGCGAATACGCACTTTGATTGATGATGGCGATGATCAGGATGGTGAGGATGGTGATGCCGACAATAATGAGGGTGGTGTTGATGGTAATGCCGTACTTGTTGCGGCAGTCAATCGCCAAAACTAGTCATACTTTGGCTAGCCACCAGATGTCGTCGATATAGTCTTACAAAAACGGCAAACCACGATAAACATGGTCGACGAATCCCATGCACATCCTCGCGACGTTTCGAATGCCCAGAGGTATGCGAGCAGTTTTGGGACTATCCTCAGGGTCGGCAGGTATTTGGTGGAAGGCACGTACCAGGTCGATCTTCGATAAAACGGCTTCAGTAAAAGCACTCTGGCGAGGTACTGATGATTTGTGACTAGGAACCGGCCGAGAACAATGGCGTCGTTGAATGCACGGCAGTAACTACAGGGTTACCAGTCACCAGATGTCTCCTTGGGCACCATGTGGAAATGGGACGTTCAGAAGCTCTAAGATGACTGAAGTATGCCCAGCGTCAGCGCCAGTGCCAATAAATAAATAAATAAATTTATTTAATGCCAGTTTACAGTCATTGTCAAGGGAAGCGATTAAACATAAATCCGACCAGCAGTGAAAAAAACTCCTGAGCGAAAGGGATAAAAATACAGTTGATGGTGGTTTTTATGGTTTGGAGGGCTCAGGAGAAAAAACTGCCGGCGGTGGTAGAATATCGACCGTCAAGAGGGGGGGAGGTTGCACGGTATCGGAGATTTTCGGACGTCAAATTCCTTTCATGAAGTTGAGGATAGCCAAAGTAGAGGCGTTGAGGAACAGCTGGTGAGACCGGCCATAGTGTTCAGAGACCACAAACGCCATCGCTACGGTACAGTCGATCAGAGTTTTCAGCACCCAAAATTTGTGGGAGCTTTTCTGAATGCAAAAATC
>CACRXP010000296.1:243725-263297 GCA_902702965.1 Spirometra erinaceieuropaei
TGGTTAATGGCGTCCACCGTATCCCACGTGCATAAGGCTCAGGGTGGTGAATCCACGTGGATTAGTTTATAGTGAGAGGTACCTGCGCAGGATCTTCCAAACTATCTCTTCTCTTACTCACCTAGTTCTGGTGACAAGACAATGTCAAGGTAACCGATGGCGAACATCTGTGCATTGTAAGACAAAATTAAATAACCAATCTATGCGTGCAACAACCGAACGGGCTTTCTCAACATGCTTCAAACTTTGGTGTAGATGGCTTGGATTTCGCGTTAGGGAGAGTGCCATAAAGGGCAAATTGAGAAGGAATCATTGAGGCCTGGCCTTCGGTTTAGAAAAGGACGGGGTCTTTCTATCATTTGACAGTCTTCTAAGACAAGACTTTGCACGTTGTCACAGTTTCTAACCCGTCCGACCTACTAGAGTGGGAAATCGCTGATGATGCATGGAAACTCATTCTTCAGTATTAGCCTTTATTTCTCTTCCCCTTCATATGAGCAGGTCGACTCTCCTAGTTGTTTATCCGGTTGATGAAGGGATTCGGCCCCCTCGTTAGAGCCCTGTGAAGAACGATATCTGATCCTTATTTAACCTTGTCGCGGTGCCTTTCTTCTCATTCATGCCTTCCACTTGATATTATCTTAACTTGATCCTCCTCAAAGTCCCAAACAGGGCAGTTGCTGAAAAACAACCAATAAATACACGATGTGCTAAAGCTGCCTTCTGTAATTTATTTTGTTGCTGAAGGCACTTTGTGAGGCTGTTTTGATTAATTTAATCAGAATTCGGCACAAAAGCTAATTTTGATTGTTACGCGCTCCTTTTTCGAAGCCTATATCGTTCCCTTGACCCACCGATGAGACCCATTATTCTCCAATTCTCGTTAGACAAGTGGCTGGGAAAAATGCCATAAGAAAATGTTACAGCACTAAATTTCCAGTGTATCCCTTACCCCTAAAGAAAGATTTTTTTGTTAAGTTTGAGCTTTGTAGCTGATGGCCGCCATTGCAATGTGCAGTATCTTTGTTTACCGCTTTTCTGTTTATGGTTATTCGCCCTTTCTGTGAACAGTTCAAGACAATCAGACTTCAACTCCTGACGGACTATAAAGCATACACATTCGGACAGATCGTTTATTCCCTGTCTCGCGTAATATATCACACCAGTTGAAGACAAAACACTCATCTTAACCCCAAGCCTGTAAGAACCGGCGTCATCAAGGGCAGATAAGCAAGGTAGATTACAGACAGCGTCCTCAAAAGCCTCAACGATAGTCGCGGTTACCTGAGATAGTGACTCAGATTCTGCCCACCATAAACCCCTCGCGCTGGTGCCTTATTATTCTCCTGCTTAACAAGACTTGAAATGATGAGTGTAACGGCCAAAGTTCACCCCACCGAAATCAATAAATATTCATAGATCATCGTAATATTAACATGAAATATTTGGGAGAGCCTAAGGGTTCTCTAAAGAAGGATGAAATACATTCGTTAAAGGGAAAAGGCAAGATTAGAAGCCTTAACATGCCGAATCTGTTTCTAACAGGCAATGCCCTCTACTTAACACGATCACGAACCTCTGCATTTAAGCAACCTATGCTTTTAGTTCCATCGAATGATATACTGAAGGTGGTATATTCCTGACTGAAGCCCCCCAAAGACAATTTTTTAAGCGAAACCATTCCTGGTCGTTGGCGCAATTGCTTTTTTTTTAGTAACGAACATTTATTGGGGCAGTTTTATCTGAATGAGGACGCAATAAAATCTGGAACGGTTGATGTCGCAGTCTCCTATATTCGTTGTTCTACCTCTGTTACTGTTTACTTTGCCGTTTTACGGCCTGTGATTGGTCCAGCATTTGGGGTTTAGTTTTGGATAAATCAAACAAACCGGCATGTACCTGATGTAAAAACAGACTGACTGATTTTAGGGCATTGATTAAACTTTCATTTATCATTTTCTATGCCCTATCCGTCAGGCATCTTCCATTGACCGGCCGCGCATTGTATGCGCTTATGATCCCGTTTCCAGTCCTGAAGGGTGACGAGATATCCGTCAGTTGACAGCCTTGAAATCAAGCTTTTCGCTCGCCGTGATAGTTTAGAAAAGCATCAAATTGTTTACAGTGAGGAATGCGCTGAGTGTCAGAGTCGATCTAACCCAATCTTCCCTCTCCCGCGTCAAAGTGCAGTTGAAATTGACCAGTTTGTTTTAGGTTTTTTCCTGAGTTCAAATGGGACTGACAGTTCCCAAGGGGCGCTACAATTAACCTATTCTATTCTATTGTCCGAGCCGGTCCGCCAACTGATGCCGAGATTGCATGGAGTGGCTGACAAAGTCGAAACATCCTGTCTTTGCAGTCCCCACACGACACACCAGGTTTGTATAAAAATGGCTGGGCGACTCGGATCTCGGATGCGTTAGAGTGTCGTGAAGACTACAAGCAGAAGGAGCCAAACGCACGCTTTCCAATTAGGCGGATGGTGTTCAATGGTGTCTGCATTGGATTGCATGGGACGGCTTCGTGTATGGTGTATATAGGTCAGTATATTTTAAGGGTAATGGGCAACGCCTTCGAAAGCCCTACAGAAAACGGTACATGGAATATCTAACGTCAAACAAGCATTCTACTAAAATTTTGTCGGCAGCATACGTACTGCGCAGCATACTGCTTTTAAGAACGCGGGACTGAAACTCGGGAACACTTTATCGTAGGTTCAGTTCAGTTCAGTTCAGTTTATTGAGGGAAATAGGCGTAAGCCTTTGAGTACCCTATTTGCAACGTAAAAAATGTGTGGTGTACAGATAGATGTTCTGGGCTGAAATAGTTCGAACAAAATGAGAAGGAGTTACAGGGGTGAGCTCGACTTCTCATCGCTCTTGGTCATTTCGGAACATAAATATGTCCAGATTCTTCTTAAAAATTTGTATAGATGGTGACATCACAACATCTGCGGGAAGCTCATTCCATGGTTTGACCACCCGAACCGCGAAGGAGAACTTCCGCACATCCAGCCGTGCCTGCTGAGTGCGCAGTTTTAACGGGTGACCTCGGAGGTTGGTCGTGGTAGCAAATTCAAAAAAGTCTTCGAAGGCCAGACTGCAATCCAACCCCTTTACAATGCGGAAGGCTTGCAAGAGATCTCCGCGAAGTTGCCTGTAACTCAAAGGAAAGAGGTTCAGATTTACTAGGCGGGTTGCATAAGGAAAGGAGCTTTGACCCCTAACCATCTTCGTGGCTCTCCTCTGGACTTTTTCGAGGCAGTTTTGATCCACAACAGCCCACGGCCTCCAAGCTTGTATGCCGTACTCTAAATGCGGCCGGACGAATGTTCCGAATGTCTTAGAGAAAGCTTCTTCGTCAAAATCCATAAACGCACGCTTGATGGCGTACAGTACGGACATTGCGGTTTTTGCCACCCTCGAACAGCGGGCGGATGGTTTTAGGGAACTCGTTGTCAGCACACCGAGGTCCCTTTGGGCTTCGACCTCTTGTAGGGCTGCACCGCCCAGAAAGTAGCCTCTTGTGCTGGCGGATCTGGCTGTGTTGCCTAGGCGAAGTATGCTACATTTGGCAACGTTGAACCGCAGGAGCCAACGGTTTGACCACTCCTCCAACCGATTCAGGTTCATCTGCAGTCTTTCTTCATCGGCAGGACCCCGAATTACACTCCATATCTTCATGTCATCCGCAAACATTGCAACTTCACAGTCTAAATCTCTTGCGGCATCGTCCACGTAGATAAGGAACAAAATGGGTCCCAGAACTGAACCCTGGGGGACACCACTATCGACCATAGCCGGATCTGATTTTCCCCGACCGACGCACACAACCTGGTGTCGACCCACAAGGAAGTTTTCGATCCATTTAAGGAAGTTGCCACCTACCCCTATTTTTTTCAGCTTATGTAAGAGTCTTTGGTGTGGCACAGTGTCGAAAGCCTTCTGGAAGTCGATGAAGGCTATGTGGACCGCGTGCCTGTCGTCGAGAGCTCGGGTCCAGCTCTGGAGAGATTGCAGCAGATTTGTCGTGCAGGATCTCCCTGCTCGGAACCCATGTTGGCATTTCGATAGCAGGCCGTGAACTTCCAGGAATTGCATCAGTTCAGTCTTTATGATCCTTTCCATAACTTTGCAGAGAGTGCATGTCAAGCTTATGGGCCGGTAATTTGTCGTCGCTGCCCTGTTACCTCCTTTGTGTAGCGGAGTAATATGCGCCAGCTTCCAATCGACAGGAAGTGTTCCAGTGTCAAATGACGTTTGAAAGAGCATCGACAAAGGCACAGAGAGCTCTCTGGCAAGTTCCTTCAGAAGCTTGGGTGGAATCTCGTCTGGTCCTGGCGACTTAGATTCGTTCAATGCCTCTAATTCTCTTCGGACAATGCCTTCTGAGAAGAGTATATCACTGACGCTTGGAGTCGGCAGTTCTTCTGTGGAGGGAGGAAGGAACCTTGCCTCGTTTGTGTAGACTGATTGGAAAAACCGTGAAAAATACGCAGCTTTATCCCTACTATCAGCGATCTCATCGCCATCAGTAGTCTTTATCAAAGGGATTTGATGCCTGTTCCTTGTAGTTCGTCGGAGGTAGCTGTAGAGCAATTTGGGGTTCTGCGTTGCTTTTTGTAGCAAGTTCTTCTCGAATTCCCGCCGCGTCTGCATTATCAGCTTCCTCAGTTTGTTCCTCTGTGTCTTGTAGGTGTTGAAGCATTCAGCTTGTCTAGTGACGCAGTATTTTCTCCACAACTTGTGCTTCCTGTTGATTTCTTTCTTGAGGTTGCTATTTAGCCACCCAGGGCGTTTGTTCAGTCTTACACTAGTCAGTGGGCAGTGGTTGTTAATGATAAAATAATACAACAGCCATCCGCATTAGCGGTAGCTGTATGCATGGCGTTGTTTTGATATAACAGGGCTGTTGTGTCGTTTTAAGCGTTATTTCAAGCAAATATACATCTGGCCTGTGTTTAAATGTCTCCGTGGAATCCGCCATTATCATGTCTTCGGGAAGCCCGCCTTAGGGACCGACGATCCGCTGTGTAAAAGAGTGCCTGAGAACGTCTATGTGACATCGTGACGATCGAAGAATAAGAGATTCCCCGCGCAGGTTTCTTGTTGTGGCCAAGGCAAATAAACCATCGGGGCGCAGGGCACAGTCCCGATTCCCCAAAATCGATGCGTCTGTATGAGATCTCCTCGGACCTGTCTGTACTCATGAAGTCTGCAGCTGTAAGGTAAAGTTCCGAGGCCTTCCACAATTTTGACCGCCTTCTTCTGAACTCTTTTCAGCAACTCATAGTCTTTTTTAGCTAGTTGCGCACTGTTGGATTTCGTATTCCAGTTGCGAGGGAATAACCGCTCCGTATACTTTTCCAAATAACTCTTTATCTATATCTATGAAAGTTTGTTTAATTGCGAACAGAACACAGCTGTCTTTTTGGTAGCCCTAACACATTGAGCGGAGGGTTTAGAAAACGATAAAATGTTGATCCCGAGATCTTTTTGTTCGGCCACATATGAAAAACCCCTCCGCCAAGCAGGTATCGGTGGTCGCCACCATTTGATCTCTCAGTCGTTCTGAGTCGTAGTGTTAGACTTTAGCATCTGTTTGTCGGACTAGTCACGTAGACGGTTCAGTCCTTCTTGCAGGCCCCGTGCATCATTTTCCTCGTTGATTACTCGCCATAATTTGATGTCATCGGCAAAAATGACTCCGTTGCAGTCCAGATCATCCTAATAGTCGTTGACGTAGATTAAAAACAGTACTGGTTCGAGCACAGTGCCCCCGAGAACTCAAGTCACAACTGGCACTGGCGTTGATTTTGCACTGCCAATGCACACAGACTGCAATCGGCCAATTAAGAAGCCCTCTACCCATTTTAGATGGTCTCTCTTTTTGCCTATATCATTCGCCGCTCTGCGGCTGCTGGTTTAGCTCGAGAGATATCTTGTAAGGCACAAAGGGACGAGTGAGTTTCGTATGAACGATAGGTGGGCGCCTCTCTAACAAGCTCCCATTTATCCACGACTCTCGGACTTTGCAGTTTAATCAACGGTGTGAATCACTGTCAGAGGCTTTCGGTGTAAGCAATATCGACTCTTGTTCCTTTTTCTAACAAGCGAGACGGCTGTTTCATTGAACAGAGCATATTTGTTAAGAGAGAGTGGTTTCGTCGAAAGTCGTGTTGGGAACTACCAAAGTAATTCTTTTCTCCAAGGAACTTGATAATAGCATTTTGACTACTCCTTCCATAAATTTGCAGTAAGTGTACGTTAGGTTCACCAGCTGATAACTGTTCGCACTTGTTCTACATCCACCCTTGTGAATGGGATGTATATATATACTCGCCACATTCCAATCAACGGGAGGAATACATCGGTCAAAGGACGCCTGGAAAATATGCAAAAGTGGCCTGGCGAGTTCGAAAGCCAAACGTATGTTGATGAAATTTGGTCTGTGACGTCTAACGGCCGATTTTTGTGGAGACGCAAATGTCCGAGTAGGCTCGTGCCGTAAATGAATGTGAGCAAGTTGCGTGGGCAGTTGATGTGGGTGTATGTTAGTGCTCCTGGCACTGGTTTGCCTGTTTATGTGCGGTGGGTTTGTCGATAGCTGTGCGGTAATGGTGTGGGCAAGAAGGGTTGTGCTGTTTGTGGTGGTGACGCTGGACGAGGGGGTGTTGGCGATGCTGGTTATGTGAGGTTGGTTTGACACGCCGCCTTTGCGGTGTATTCCGTCCACGTAGCGGCTGAATTTGTGTGGGCAGTGTGCGCAACTGAGGCGCGTGCGGTGGGTGTATGTCGGGGCTCGAGGCACGGTTTCGTCGACCTGAGTGCGACAGACTCGTAACCGACCGGTCAGGCCTACTCGTGATGGGAAAGTGTGCTCCTAACAAGGAGAGGCTTTGACCGAATGCGTGTTGCTGGTGGGGGCGGTGGTGGTTGGTGGGTCGTCGAGAGGATTCCCATCGGTGGTGAAAGTAGGAAGGGCTGTATAGTCGTCGCAATCGTTTCGGAGGGGGGTGTCAGTGATGATGGAAGTGGTAGTGGTGGGGAGGGCGGCGGTGGAGCGTTGAAATTTTGCTCCCAGACGGTGAAGATCGTGTTAATTAAGGAGTGGGTAACGGTGACGACGTTTGCGAAGACAATCATTTGATGTTTTATGTCGTTATTTCACTAAGTCCAGAGATACCTGATGAGGTTAATCACTGGCAAGTGACGGCATGGACACGTTGGAATTGGTGGTGTTAGGTTTGTGGATCCGCGACGCTTATGACTTTCGAGCCGCTCTTTTTGCTTTGGTAACAACGATCTGGCTGGGACAGTACATTGCAGATCCAGTCTTCACTACCTTTATCCAAACTGGTCGATGCTGGACCAGATCACTTATGGTGTCTAGACTGATTTTTGAATTTTGGTGAACACTTCATGGAGCTTTCTCCTGTGCCGTTTTGGCCCTCCTTGTCGGCAAACACTCTTGGCGACGTCGCCATAGAACAGTCGCTTGGGTAGCCAAACGTCACCTATGCCTCTGATATGACCGTGCCAGTGCAGCCTCAGCTGCCACAAGATGGCATGTGTGTGGTGGATTTCGGTCCGTTCCAGGGCAGCTGTGGTAATGAGTCTGTCCTGCCACCCAAGATTTAAAATTCTGCGGATACAGAGGGAGGGAGACAAGCTCAGCTTCCTGGTCTGGTTAGCGTATATGATCTATGCCTCCACCTCATACAATAGTGTCTGCAGGACTGTCGGCCTGTAAATCCTGAGTTTTCTGCTCAGGTTAAATCATCGACGATTCCATACTGAGGTCTCTGGTCGTCCAAATGCATGATCGGCTTTAGAGATTTGGCGGTTCACATAGTTTTTGGTCCCGATATTCTTGGAGATTATGCCGTCTAGGTTTGCATATTTGTGCAGAAAAGAGAGCGAAACTCAATTTCCGGTTATGTGAAGTTCTCTGTAGCCAGTATCTGGCGTCGGTTGGTCCATGGCCGTCGTCTTCTACGCTTTGAGGGTCAGTCCGACGTCGGCTTTTCCGGATGCAAAAAGGACTATGTCCCTTTGCGTGACCGCACCTCCGATGTATTGGTTGAGCAGTCACCTGCTAACAGTAGGTCGTGGATGCTGATCTGGGATACTCCTGATCGTATTCACATGTATCGTGGGTAGGAAAGTTGTCCGTCGAGCCGGTAGGCCATGGACACAGTATACGTCCATCAGCATAGCGGAGAGGGTGAGGCTGAAGAGGATGGAGCGGGTACAAAACCCTGTTTCCCTCCATTTTTCACTACAACTGCTTCCGAGAGTGACCCGTTTTCCACAACGCACGTCAGTCGTCGTCATGTATTTGGTGTGCCGAGTTTATGGGGCGCTCCGGATGCCCGAGTTCCAGCAGGATCTTCCAGATGCCTTCCTGGTCCACAATTTCGAAGGCCCTCGTCGGGTCTACGAATGCAGTGTAGAGGTTGGTGTGCATTTCGTGGCGTTTCTTCTACATTTAGCAGGCGGCGAAGTTGACGTCAGTGGTCCCGCAGTGTCCACAAAGGCAACAATGGTGAACAAAGATCTTTCTGGTTATTTTGAGTTACGAGGTTTCTATGGGATTACCAGGGATTTGTCGATTCCCTTTCCGCATTTAGGGGTGGACAGTGGTCGCGTCTTTCATATCTCAGGGAACTGGTCTCCTGGAACAACGATGTGAATTTGTCCATCAACCGAGGGATACGGTTTTTGCGTCCGACCCTTGTGTTTCCTTCCTGAAGAGCTTCCGCGCGGCCTTAGTTTTTTCTGGGGTTAAAACGGACAATCCAGGTCGGTAGCGGTTTCCTCTTGGAGGGTATGGCCGATGGCGTCATAAGGGATCCTGAATGGGCAGTTGAGTACTATTCTTAAGTGCCCAATCCAGCGCTTTAGAATCTCTAATCTCCTCATAAGGATTGTTCCGTCTGAGGTAAGCTGTAGAGTCGTTTCTTTGACACTGGGGCCTCAGGCGGTTTCGAATGATACAAAGAAATTCTTCGTTTCATTGCGGTCTGCGTATCCTGGCATTTCCTCGGCCTCGCGATACATTCATGCATTTTAAATAAAAATATGGAGTGAAGTCAAATGCGATGATGACGCAGATAAGTTGCAGTCGAACATCAACAAACTGTGTGCTTGGTCGAACAGATGGCTTTTGAAGTTTAACGTGTCCAAATGCGTGGTTTTGCACCTGAACACCGGCCGCAATGCCTCTCCCAAACACCAGTACTATATTGACGGGACGAGGTTAGAAACTGTGGAAAGACACAGAGATCTGGGTGTATGGACGACCATAAATCTATCGCCATCAGAACACTGTAGAAAGATGGTCCAGAAGGCAACTAGTACTCTACATTGGATCAGACGTGCATTTAAAATATTTCTTCCCGAACTTTTCGAAAGACTCTTTGGTGTCTTTGTAAGACCTCATCTAGAGTATGGAATGCCAGCAGTCTCACCATGGATGAGGAAGGATATCAACTTACTCGAAAAGGTGCAACGCAGAGCGACAAAGATGGTCGACGGTCTGAAGTATTTGTCTTATCAGGAGAGGCTGAATTTGCTTGGCCTATTCCCTCTTTCTTATAGACAAATAAGCTGCAGTCTACTCTGGACCTTCCGGATTGTTCGCGGCCAGGGTTGCTCATTAAGAGCAGAGGACTTCTTTGAGTTCGCCCGTACAAACCAACTACGCGGCCATGCATACAAAGTCGGGAATGAGCGCACGCGTTTAGACCGACGAAAATTTTCATTCAGCCAGCGGATTGTCAGGCCGTGAAACTCGCTTCCAAGCGACATGGTGACGGCTGACACAGTTTGTGTGTTTAAAAGAAAGCTTGCTCGTCTAGTTTTCGACAGAAATCGGCTTGTACAGCATGACTATGCACAGCCAGTTTTGTAAAATCTGTCATATACAATTTTCCGCACTAATTTACAGAGACCCCATGCACTACGTTATGATTACGATTGAACTGTGACCCAATCACATTTTAAATGCCTGCAATTTAATTTTAGTTTTGAGTATGAATCTGCGAAAGCACTGTACATAAATAGGGTCATCAAGGGCTCTGCCTGTAACCCTTCAATATACATACATACATACATACATACAAATCTTCCGCAATCATTGGTGCACCAATCGGTAACACCTAAGGAAGGCCAGTCTGTTTGCGTCAGTACCGCGGTTGACGTGAACTTTATGCAGCCTGTTCTCTTCTGGCAGCATGTTGCGGATTTCTACGTCGTTGTCGACAGACCAAAGAGAATGTTGACGGAGATGTCGACCAAAGGCGCGCAGGGCGGCGGAGCGGATGACGGCTCGCAGTTAACGACATCGCGCCACCTCGGCAAAGCTGTCATCCAGAGTCAGAAGGATTTCTGGGGGATTGGCCAGCTGATTAATCAGATTCAGACTATAAGGAAACGCCAACCAGTTTAAGATTATTTAGATAATGGGACTTTCTTCCTTGAGCTCCCTAATCATATTCAAAAACAGCATCAGTAGTTGCATTTGTCATTCTGGAAATTTAAAGTTATCGGTATGTGTGGACCACGCGCAAACGGCCGCCACCGACACAATCGTAATTATGTGCACACAAATTTCTCAGCAAACGAACCACCACATCAGGGAGTCAGTTCCATGGTCCAATGACCCTCTGAGAGAAGGCGTTCTGTCTGACGACTGTATGGACCAACTTCCTCTGTACTTTAAAAGGATAACCACACAGACGGTCTGTCCCAGTCAATTCGAAGATGTCTTCAAAGTCCGGGGCACACTCACGGCCTCTGGCAATGCAGTAGGTTTGGATGACGTCGCGGCGCGGTTGCCTGTAATTGAGAGAAAACAAATTTAGCTCAGAAAGTCTAGTTTTGTAAGGCGGATGATCAAGAATATTGACCATCTTCGCAACCCTCGCCTATACTCTTTTCAGCTATTGATGATCCTTCTTGAACCACGGTCGTCAGGCCTTGACAGAATACTCAAAATGAGGCCGAACGAATGTCCCTTAGGTTTTTCAAAACAGCCCCTTACCGATCTACACAAATCTTCGCGTCAGTGCAAATCGGACGTTTCGGACGTTTTAGGATAGAGGTTATTAGGATGCCGAGGTCCTTCTGTTCCTCAACGTTTGAAAGGAGCTACGCATTAAGGGGACGTGGGAAGAAATCATCCTTTTCACTGGTCCCTCTGCTGCGGAGTCTCAGGACCACAAATTTGCTCGAATTAAAATTTAGGAGTCAGCGAGCTAACCAACTGCTAAATCGGTCGAGACTCTCCTAAAGTGCGCATTTGTCTGTGCCAAATCTGACAGCACTCCAAAGTTTTACGTTGCCAGCAAACATGACGGCGTTGCATCCAAGGTTGCCGACACAGTCATTCAAATAAGCTAGGAATGGTAACAACCCTAAGACTGAGCCCTGGGGAACACCACTTAGAACAGGAGTTGAGGGTGACTTTGAAACATTAACACACATGG
The DNA here is from genome assembly GCA_902702965.1 of Spirometra erinaceieuropaei. Classification (NCBI taxonomy): domain Eukaryota; kingdom Metazoa; phylum Platyhelminthes; class Cestoda; order Diphyllobothriidea; family Diphyllobothriidae; genus Spirometra; species Spirometra erinaceieuropaei. Next base: position 255,217 of record CACRXP010000296.1, read on the forward strand.
TTTGAGATCTCCCTGTAAGGAAGCCTGCGATCCACGGTGGCAGCTTTCCTCTCATTCCAATTTTAGACAGTTTGTAGATTAGGCGCTTGTGTGGCACACTTTCGAACGCCTTCTTGAAGTCCGTGTAGATGGCATCGACTCTACCATCCTTGTGCAGTGTGTGGGTCCACTGCTCAGTCGAGGGCACTAAACTGGAAGGGCATGAGCGGCTTTGTCTGAAACCATGCTGCAACCCTGTGAGCAAGTGGTTCCCTCCGGGAACTTCATTTTTTCTTTCTTAAGCATGATTTCCATCATATTACGGCAGATGCAGGTCAAACCAACGGTCAATAATTGTTAACGCTTATGCGAGCTGCATTCTTAAAGACTGGAAAGATATTTGTTATCCTCCATTCGGATAGCAGCTCCCATAATTCGAATGACGAATGGACGATGTACGCTAACGGTGTGGAGAGTTTATTCGCCAACTCTTTGAGGAATTTGGCCGGTATAGTGTGCAGACCCCATGACTTTGCCCCTTTAAGACTTTGTAGCTCTCTTACCACGACAGATGGCAGGAAGTGCATATATTGAAGCCCGGCACAAGCGGCTTCAACGGAATTTCTGACATTGCGACTCCCAAACTTCGTTTCCCTGGTGAAAACCGGGGCAATGTGCCATCCCAAGTGTTCGGTTTCCTCTCCGTCTTCAGTGATTTCTACAAAATTTTTATGCTTCAGTACTGCTATTGGGTCCTTGTATTTCAGGAGACTGTTAAAAAAGTGAAATCAAATCTTCGGCCTTTTCCAGTCTGCAGGATAATTCTGGATTCATAGTCCTTCCTTGTGTGTCGGATGCATTCTTCCCGCGTCGCGATGACGACGAAGCTCCCCAAGGAGCACTGGCGACTCAGTTTCCCTGAATATTTTCCATTTGATATTTCTTCCTTTATTGTCAATTCAGGTCCTCAGTTAGCCAAGAGCGGCGACTAGTTGTTTTTTGTATCTTCGCTGAACAACAACACCTAATCAGGTCAAGCGAAATTGTCTTAAAAGATCCCTTGTCGTCCTCCGGATCCCCCTTGAGCAAACGGTCCCAATTCACGGACATCGATTAGTTCTTCGTGTTAAACTCTGCCTTTCATATATTTCATTGGCCTTTCGTTCTCTTCTGGCTTTGACAGAAGATCAAGTTATCCCACAGTAACGTATTTTGGTTACTTTTACCGAGAGGCTCACTAATATACAGTTCGTCAGCGTAGGAGAAGTCTCTTGTAAGAACTAAGTCCAAGAAATTGGTTCTCTGGTTCTCTCTTAATATTAATGGTTTCTTTATAAGCTATGACAGAGGGAGGTCGGGTGTGAGGTCCATTAGTTCAGGGCCAAAGGAAGTTTGCGCACCGTCCACTGCCAGGTTTTTCCACTCTATGGTAGGTGTTTTGACATCCCCAGCGATAAGAACCTCTTGATGGCTAACTACTTCCTTGGCCAAATGGAGGGACGACTCTTCAGAAGCACAGGGAAGGCCCGGTGATTTATAAACCGTCGGTGATCCCAAACTTTGTGTTTCGCTCTTCTTTTTCTTTACCCAGGGGTATTAATATTCAGGGGAGAGAGCATATAGGACCTCTCCACCGCCCTGTATATTTTGACGGTCTCTGCGAAAGAGCTGGTAGCCTTTATTGAGATTTCGATATCTGCGACTTCGACTTTGACCCATGTTTCCTTTAGGGCAATGACATCGGGATTTTCTTCTGAAACTGGCATTTTGATTTCGTCGATTTTTGAAACGGAACTTTGAGCATTAGTCTCCTAAAATCTCAATTTCATCTGAATAATTTTGGTATATTGACGTCCTTCCATTTCGTAAGATTGAGTGTAAAGTCGGCTAGAGCTAATCGAGATGGACTGCTGTCCATTACGTCTAAGCTGTTAGTTTTGTAGGCTTTCTTGAGCGAAGCGACCTCTGAACATGTAGGATCATCCTGTTCTCTCGTCCAGGCTCGACCACCCAAGGACTTCCGCTCTAAACACTCCCAGTTCCTCTCTTTCTCCGCTGATAAAAAGTTCCGCTAAAAAAACTGTTGGTTGGACGTTTTAGAGTGCGAATTTCCTGCTCAACAGTAGCTACGCTTGTTCTTCATTCCTCATATGACAGGACTCCACGAAGATGATTGCACACTACTGCAAACACGGTCAAGAGGCATTCCCAGAACACGGAGTTTCTCGATCCAATCGACACCAAATAGATTTAGGTTCCGACGGTTGACGAGGCAGCACGTTCATTAGACTGGGATGCCACCAAAGAAAATTTCACATTTAAGCTCACTCACAAGCGGCAGAATTCCTCCTGAAATATTCAGTGCCCCTCTGTCCGATGCGATTATCGGAGGCCATTTAATGATGTGCCAAGTACGCTTGGGTGCAGGCGAGGTCCGCGATCGTATCTAACTGGAGCCATATTGGCGTACTATTGATAATTGCAAGGTGCTTATTCCGTGTTGCAAGCCCTGTTTTGGACGTGGCCAGAATGGCGGGATATTTTGAACTAGAAATGGATTGAAGGGCCTTTGAGTCTCCTCGTTCCCATTTTGCATACCCATGATTCGGAGTGTTGCGCTGCTGGAAAGAAATCTTTTTTGGTTTTCGCTTGTAGAGTTCTGACAAACGCGCTTTATGAACGAACAGGAGCCAACGAAATGACAATCACCACACTGCCAGAATTCCATTGGTGGTCTTCTGGACGTCGAGTCCCGGGGCTTGTACGGTACGATGGACAGCATGAATATTGGTGGCGACAAGTGCGGTAATGGGTTGCTCCATAATGGCGGAATTGTACCCAATATTCATGAACCACTGACACTCGTGGTATGGCAATACATCAAAGCGGGCACGAAGAGGACGATGAGAAGGAACTGAGACGTCTCAAAAGACTGTCAGCATCGATTATTAGGGGAACGTCCATGAATTGGGGCCAGCTAACAGACTCATCGCTAGGCCAACCACCTCGTCGTTGCTTAGCGGCTATGGCAGAAAGGTCAACTCAGTGTGAAAGTTGGAGCACAGAGGCGAGGTTCCGGGCAGCACATCATCCGTCGAGGTAGCGGAAGCTGATGACTAATTTTGAGATGCAGTCTAGGTAGCCAACCTGCCTTTGAGTTCCCTTGTCCGAGTGGAATCGAAGGGCAGACATCAATGGCTTGTGCTCCGCAGAAATAATGAAATCATGACTCATAAGTACATGACCTTAATGTCTCATGGTCAAATATACGGCGAACGGTCTATGTCCAAAGGTGCTGTAGAGTGTTTTGGTTCGTGTCATTTTTTGGTGAATTTGACAGGGTCGAACCAGCGTGATGTTGTCGAAGAACTAAACCACCAGCTGCTGTCGAGGTGTCTGCCATCAGAGAGAGAAAGAGGAGCGTTTGGAGAAAAATGCATCAGCATGAGAAGACTTGATTCCTTCCGAAGCAGTTGCAAGCTCATCAAAGAGTGTAAGGGGACGTCTCAGACTGGAAGTTCAGTTGTTGAGCGGCAGTGCGAGGTCAACACAGTTCGGTAGGAAGGAACAGTAAACGTTTACTATGTAAATGGAACCTCACAACTGATGTTTGGATGTAGATGAATAAAAATTGAAAACGGTTGTCACTTCGGGGAGAAGGGGAAGCAAGCCTCGGGAATCAGCATTATAGCGGAAAGTTCGGGAGCTCACGCAGCGAATACGCACTTTGATTGATGATGGCGATGATTAGGATGGTGGGGATGGTGATGCCGACAATAATGAGGGTGGTGTTGATGGTAATGCCGTACTTGTTGCGGCAGTCAATCGCCAAAACTAGTCATACTTTGGTTAGCCACCAGATATCGTCGATATAGTCTTTCAAAAACGGAAAACCACGATAAACATGGTCGACGAAGACCACGCACATCCTCGCGACGTTTCGAATGCCCAGAGGTATGCGAGCAGTTTTGGGACTATCCTCGGGGTCGGCAGGCATTTGGTGGAAGGCACGTACCAGGTCGATCTTCGAGAAAACGGCTTCAGTAAAAAGCACTCTGGCGAGATCCTGACGATTTGTGACTGAGAACCGGCCGAGAACAATGGCGTCGTTGAATGCACGGTAGTAACTACAGGGTTACCAGTCACCAGATGTCTCCTTGGGCACCATGTGGAAATGGGACGTTCAGAAGCTCTCAGATGGCTGAAGAATGCCCAGCGTCAGCGCCAGTGCCAATGATGTGTGAATACAAAACACAATATTATACTAGACCCCGTAAATGCAAAATTAGCGGTTAGTGGTTTTGGAGTGAAGGAGTGTTTGGGAAAGCTCTCCCGGTTAAGATAAGCCATATATGTACCCATAAGAGGCGCACTGACATCAAAGTCTGCATGGTACCAGAAACTGATGTCTGTGCTGGGGGGAAAGGAGAAATATGCTGCTCTTACCAGACAGGTGACCTCGGTATGTGCGAGTCTGACTGCTGCTGAAGAGAGGCCAAGTTATGGTCATGCTTGAGAGAAGAGACATAAGATGAGCCAGGGAATTCAAAATTTGGAAATTGAGGTTTTATCGACGTTCTACATTTCCACCAGCCCATTGGCCGAGGGGGTTTGTTGAGCAACCGAAAGAAAGCATTGGATACTAAAATATTCTGCACTTATATTGGAAAGTTGTCCATCGTCAACACTTTATTATAACGACAATTCGGAGCGGGAGGCGCCAGTGTTTATAAGTGATCACCACTTGTTGATGTGGGATGGTTGACAGCTCCAGGAAAACAGAATAATACAACAACCTTTCTTGGACGTGGATAGCCGACAGGCGGCGCAGCATGCAGCGGCAGTAACTGAACTCGCCGGCCGTGTGTCAGACATTTTAGTCTGTTGGCCCCGGGGCAAAGTGAGTGCCTGCTGTTTACTTGTATGCTGTTAGCGGAACATCCGCTCGACAGCCCTGTTTGAGAGATCCGCATGTGGAAGTAAAGAGGAACGAATCCATAATGAGCAGACGAAAATATAGAGTTGTTCGTCGTAAACGGGAGGAAAGAGATGTTGGCTGCAGTATTCAGTGCGGTTTGGTTCCTGATGCCAGTCAGAACTACGCAGGAAACCACCAGATGTCCCATCATAAGTGAGAAGGGGAAGGGGGTGATGTCCGCTTCCCAGCTTAGACCGACAACACAACACTGTCAACTGCAGTAGTACCTCAGTATATCGTGCTTCGAATTTGCGGCTTCACTCTGTCGGGGACATCTGCGAACGATGGACACTTTTGTTTCCAATACATGTTTCTTCATTTCGCTAGCCAGGTTGATTTCACAAACGAGGGACCTTATCAAATAGACCACAAGGAATTTATACCATATAACTGTATGAGGAATATTTATAAAAGCGTGCGAGGATTTAGAAGAGCTTCAAATTATAGAAATAACCATAGAGCCCATGGATTTACTTCAACGATTTAACTTTCGTCGGGGGTTCTGGAATGTAACCACGGCGGTCGAGAGGGATCATTGTACTCCAAATAATTTATCGCTGAGTCACGGAGAGGAATAAGAACAGTGTCGAAGGGCAGTGGAATTTTATCCTACGACTTCTTAAAAGAAGCTGGCTAACTAGCGGAATCATAATGTATACGCCTAGACACGGTCCAGTCCGACGTTGGCATGTGCAGAAATTTAACGAAGTCTATCAGGCTTTAAAGTGTATATAACTCATATCAAAAGCAAAAACCAAACTGTCCAGGCATTCTCACGACTCGTATCATGAGTGTAAAGCTCACGAATTCTATAGAGTTGTTTGAGTGAAGTGACACTTACCGGGCAGACCTAGGATGATGGTGGTCTAGCGGCCGAGGACGTCAAGGGTAGCACACACCGGAGTAAGAGAACGCTGAGAGTAGATCCTGGAGGAGAGTAATCTGAAGAGAGTCGTTACCATCTCTGAATACTCATTCACACGCAGCAGAAGTGGGCACGTCAGGAACGGAATACCGTAAAGTATAACAAGACGGTCATGGGAGATACGTATAATAATAAATGTTACTCGTACATTTAGAATGAGTTACAGCCTTCAGATAACCTGTCTGGGCGAAGAGGCGATACCGACATGCCAGGTAAATAACCGGTGGGGAGTGCAGGGCTGTGGGCAACTGCAGGGGAGGGCCGAGGGAGGTGCCGATGTTGCGAGACGGAGAGCGAGGCGAGCGTTACGGTACGATACGGTAAAGGGGGAAGGGATCGGCGGATGAGAGAGGAAGGGACACCGGCCATCTTCGCTGACACACGGTTACGCCATCTCCACCCTAGGTCCTCGCGCCAAAAGTGTCACGGCATTCAAACAATACTGTTCAAGTCCAGGGGCGTTACAGTGGTGTAACGTGCGTCTTGGTCACAACTTTAAGTCAAGTGCGCTTTTTTTCCTCCAGCCCGTTCAAAGCCTCCGACTCGTCGGTGTCGGTCGGGCCAGCTAGGACATTCACTGGCTGTCTGCCTACAAGGAAAGAATGGAACTATTTATAAACATTCGGTAAAATCTTATTGCGTTACACTGCCACCCCTCCAAGAGGACACTGTCCGCAGTGTTTCTAGCCCACTATCCCTGAGAGTTCGATGCAGATATTTCAACCGTCTGCGCTACCGGGGGAAGGGGACCGGAGGGGACAAGTGAGAGAGGGGAATCGGGATCCCGATTTTTCGCAGCCTTCGTAGGCATTTACGTTCTTAACCTGCTTTATAAAAGCCCTAGCTGGCGCATCACAAATGATAGCCGTAACTGTAAAGCCTAGAGATCTTCCTATTTTTGGAACTAAGAATCCACTAGATTCTAGAGTTTTAATCTCACTAATTAAAGCACTACAATATTTATGTACATCTGACAGCTTCGATGAGCCGCAGAATATACCTATAGGGAAAACTAAACTACGGAATGGAAAAGTAATCATGCCGAGAATAGGCCACAATTGAATCCTAGTTTTATTAAAAAGTGGCATGCCATCGAAATTAAGATGCACTTCTATAGTTTCCGAAGCACTTACCTCATCCATGTGACCTTCTATTTTTGCCATTAGTTGATGCCGGAGGCCAATGTGCACATACTCTCCGTTGCCCATTGGAACCACAGGATACCTAGTCTTACTGCCCAGTATGGTGCGAGGGTCTAGAGGCATATCCTCATCGTATTCCCTAAGGCTAGGTAATAGTAATCTTAATTGAGAGTGAGATGCGCGGCTTCTAATTGCCCACAACCTCACTTTCTCCCTTAAAGACACCCTGGGGTTCATGTTGGCGGCTGCCCCCCGGGATGAACTGGTGCATCGGCATGGCAAACTTAAACCGGCCTCCCTAACAACATTCCTTAGTTCACAATCGGTCAGAAGCGGGCAGTCCTCACTGTGACTAACGTTATCTGCCAGACGCATTCGTTTCGGCCCATTTGACGGACTTCCAGGGACGCAAGAAATGTTGTCAGAGAAATCCATTCTTAAAAAACAAGAAATAGATCGTATGAGTATGCAAGTCGACAGATATGAACGGGTCAAAGGAGCTGGACAGAAGTCAGACGAGGAACTAGTACGATACGCCTGTGGGGTATTTAAATGGACGGCCTGTCTGGCTTGCAGTAGCCTACCAACAGGACACTCCAAAGGGGCTCGGTACCCACCCCCTCTCCATTCGCAATGGGCATGAATTATCGATTTCGAATCAGATGTGGGCAAGACACCTTCTGGCATGAGTTGCTTGACGAGATACTTGATTTCGCCCACGCACAGCGTAACGCTGAGAGCGGCACGAACGTGTCAGCGCCCCAAACTCAGCCCCCCCTGACACTGACGCCGACAACTCGCTGTGAGCCGACTATGCAGTGCATGTTCACAGGTCACACAGTAACAAGCCAGGTCGCCCAAAGCGCCTGAAGCGACAAAAGTTAGTGTGCAGCTGAGAGTCATTGCAACCAAACAAGGGGCGTCCCAGCACAGGCCTCGGCATCCACAGTCGGTCCGTAGGTCACCGCTGCTGTTCCAGCTGGCGCGCTCTATGTGATTGACGTAGCGCCGTAAGAAGGTCTGCCGGCCTACGCGCTCGCAGGCGTACGAACTCCAC
>CACRXP010000296.1:275740-293968 GCA_902702965.1 Spirometra erinaceieuropaei
CACCACCACCACCACCACCGTCTCCTCTGTAACTGACACCGACACCTCCGACTTCTCATGCTCATACTGTCCCCGCACATTCACCTCACGTATCGACCGGGTCGGTCACTTGCGAATACATCACCCTCGTACTTTCGCGCATCGCATGGGCCTATTCGGCCACATGCGCATCCACGAAGACCTGCGGTAGGCAACCGCCGGCTGCATCGCATCAACACGCCCTGTCTCCCTCACCATCATCAACACCGCCAGACCACACATCAACACTCATCCACCGCAAGCAACCAACCGCCACGTCCTACGCAAGTGGGAAGTGTGCATCTCGATTCGGTCCCCATGCGGCTTCGGCTGCACGGCCGACTTGAGTCTCAGACTTTCCCAACACGTCAAGCGTCGTGGATAGGAAGGCTGCTGATTGACGCCCCCACTCGGTCCACAGAGTCCGTCCCGTTGTGTGTATGTTGTGTGGAGTGACGGGCTGGTGGGCTTGGGACGGGTTGAAGCAGCACTTTCCACCGCCCTCTCACGTAAGTGTGAGACAAGCCTTTCAATCCCCGTTCAGTGAAATCCTAATGTGTGTGTGTGTGTGTGGTTATGACAGTCCCACCACAGCGTGGGATCTGAGCCAGGCGTTGGCAGCACGCCCAGGTGCGGCTTCGGCCGTGCCAGCCTCCAAATCTCTGTTGTGTTGGTTTAAATCCTGGTTATTGTTGTGTGGACCAGGGGGTGTGGTGGAACGCCAAGGTGAAGATCCGTCCGAGCCATCCACCTGCGGCCTCCCTCGTCTCCGGTCTTCTTGACTCTGTCTTGACAGCGGGCCCAGGGGGGGGGGGGGGAGGAGAGAGTTAAGGTAGATGCTACGCAAGTCTACTGGCACTATAAACCCCTGCGTAAGTCACCGTCCCTGCTCCACAATGCAGTCTGTGGGGCACACGGTGGACATCGTCGAAATCGACGGTTGAACTGTCGTGTGCCCTCTAAACGGGCCACGTGTTAGATGCGCTGGACCAACAGGGGGCGACATCGGACTCTGGCAGGCGTTATCTGTGCGCAATAACAAATTCCAACATTTGCGGGGGGCGCTGGCGGACTCTGTTGTCGGCATTCGTCGCACAACTGGACCACTGTCACCACCCCATTGTTTTGTGGTCAAAATCCTGGTCATTTGTGTGTGGACCAGGGGGTGTGGTGGAACGCCAAGGTGAGAATCCGTCCGAGCCATCCACCTGCGGCCTCCCTCGTCTCCGGTCTTCTTGACTCTGTCTTGACACCGGGCCCAGGCGGGGGAGGAGGAGAGAGTGTAGGTAGATGCTACGCAAGTCTACTGGCACTATAAACCCCTGTGTAAGTCACCGTCCCTGCTCCCACAATGCAGTCTGTGGGGCACACGGTGGACATCATCGAAATCGACGGTCGAACTGTCGTTTGTGTGTGTGTGTATGTGCGTGCGTGCGTGCGTGCGTGCGTGGAAGCTAGAGCTAAATATGAGTATGATGCGGCTATTGCCTAAGGATTTTACAGAGTCATATATGACCACGAAGATCCATGCCTCATGGACAGATCATGGCAACCGGTTTGCTTGAGACTTGACGCAGATAAATGGTTATGCTTTTGTTTGGAATCGCCTGTGGAGAAAAAGTTAGCCGAAGATAAGTGCAGGTATTCAAACTTGGTTAAGTAAAAACTATTAAGCTGGTAATTTTTCACCTTTAAGACCTTATTATAAGCCAAAGAAATTCAAAGGCGTTCGCCCACCCTTCCCTCTATAACAGTGAACTGAATTAAAACATGCTGTTATGTAACACCCACCCCTCGAAGTCCGACGATCACGACTACACGCCGCCCTGTCTCCTCCGCGCTTTCTCTCCGACCGTTTATCCTGCTGTAAACCAGCCCTACAGAGTTGTCCTAATTACGGTAGAGTTGAAGTTCGACTATGTGTTCGTGATGAAAATAGCAGGAAAACCAAATACTAGGGAGCCTCATGATTGAACTAGACCTTGTGTTAGGCTTATCTAGGTGACGACGGTTAACTGGTCGGAAATGGACATGACCGCCTCCCTTGTCTTTAATGGAACTACTTCTATCTATATATTACCAGTTACTACTGGACTACCTGCGAAGGTTCTGGATGGAGTTCCAAGGCGAAGCTGGATCAATGATCGGTCCTCTTACGACAGAAAGAAATACCCCAGTTTCTTCTCCCTTTCGGCAAACCTTTTTTTGTACACGACATGGCAAATAATCCAGACGTTGAATCAAGGCTTATTTGACATGAAATTATTCAATACTTTCACGTGACCGGACTTATGGATACTATTCATATCCATGACATAAAAATTTCGGTCAACCGTGGAAGTAACTGAAAACTTTATATGGACCATCAAGTGTTTATTACTAGATTATGAATTCTATGACAGGTTGAAAATGGTTCAGTGGGAAGAACAGGCAGATGGTGTCACCCAGTCCTCGAGGGTTTCCACCATATCTACTTCTTCACCGAGACTCGAAGTTCAGCACTACTCGGGCCAAAGTCTGTTGACTGCCCAGGTCGCGAGTAGATGCTGCTTGTCCTTAGGTATGTGGAGAGAATATACCCTAAAAGAAGAACAAATGCTGCTGAAATTTTGACTATTAATATTATGAGCAGGCGTGTACAATGGAATCACTGTCTCCGTGATCTCGTCTACACATTCCCAACAAACGTTCACGCGTACACTACATGTGTGTTACTCGCTCCTAGAATTTGTGTGATGGTAAGAGTGATTCTTGTTATATTCGACAAACTGGGACACTAAAAGGACCATTTATGTTTTATTTGACACCCGAGGTTCAAACCCGAGTTAGGTGATCATCAAGTAGCGTGTCCACCACTTTGCTAACAGACCCGCGCCAGGTCGACTGAGATCGCTCTTATTTAATCACACTTGACTAGCAGGGATCGATCTATCTCGATTGCAGGCTGGAGAAGAGCTATCTTTGGTTGGCAACGGCAAGTAGGACAGAAACGACGATTTCATCTCCCCTAGCCTTGCTGACAAACGCACTTCAGCTGGTGAACACTAACCGTCATGCAACTGCCTCTGTGGACTGTGAACGCTCAGCTCTAGCACAGGGTGAAAATCCTCATTTATGCTCTGAAAATGGGACAGATCGGGACATAACATCGTCACGTCAACAAACTTTCAAGTTTGCAATCTCACCTATTGAATGCTTCATAAACAGACAAGAACAACCCATCCAAACACAGCAAACTGGCACACTTCTAGACGGGCGGAACTTACTTGACCTCTCTTCTCCACGAACATTCGCTAAAAGAAGAATAAACTGCTGAGGTCCAAAACGTAGAGTTACTAAGTCCGCAAAAGTAATGAGCAGTTTCTAAATTCCGGGCAACTCTCTTGTGCTTCTTTTTTAAAAAAGGATGCAATTTAATTTACCCGGCTATTTTGGCTGCTAAAGTTGTGAAATTAACACAAAATGGGATTCAGGGATCCACAAGGAGCATGCAGTGGAAACGATGAAGAGCAAGGAACCACCACCATTCGTTGATATCTATCCCCGAGACCGAGTTAGACGGGATAATCTGGTTTTATAAAGTGGGTAGAAATGTTGGCAAGAATATGCTTGTTTGGGTGAGTAAATCGACTTATCGATTTCTGTTTCATACCCAAATCTGCCTACCAATAGGATAAGTGATAGATTTTATCGCAACTCTAACCACAAGCAATTGTTCACACTTTAATTTATCGCAACATTATGCTTAGGTCTGAAATGCAATGTTATGATTAGAACCCGGGGAAATCTTATAATTACGAATTATTCTTAAAGGAAATCAATAGCGCTAAATGCCTCCGGAGCACTGCACTTTATTTGTGATCCTGAAGCTGTGAAGGATATTTCGTGGTCGAATCGCTGATCTTATTCAATATTGGCGCAATTGATGCCGGAATTTAAAGGGAGCAGCCATTACTGTTTATGAACTCTGTCATTGAATGCAGGGTCGGAAAATGAGCACAATGAATGATCCTGCTCTAAACATACGGCAGGTTGCCTTTTCCGTTTCAGCCTTGGCTATTTTCCCCACAAACGATTTCAACATCCCCTTCGGGTTGTGTTATGTTGACGGATTCGGGTTAGAATCAGGGTTTAAGCAGTGCTTAAAGTTTACGTTTAGTGTTGAGGCACCGCGGGACGAGGCCTCGTAGCTCAAATGGTTAGAGCGTTGGCTGTTCTAAAGCCTTCCCCTTACTGCGTGATTCCGAATCCCATCGAGGTACCGAGTTTTCCACAGTTCGGTCAATATGAACTACTACTACTACTACTACTACTACTACTACTACTACTACTACTACTACTACTACTACTACTACTAATAATAATAATAATGCCATCAAGTTAGACTCGGTCCAATCCCACCTCCCCCCCACCAACACCACCACCGTCGTCGTCGTCGTCGTCGTCGTCGTCATCATCCGTGTGTGCCTCTCTATCATTGTACAATCCCGGTAGCAATCGGTAGGACAACAAGCCCGTGGCTCAGTAGTCAGAGGCGTTGGACATCTAACTAACAAGTTGCGAGTTCGAGCCTCAGGTGTTCCACACCTCGGGGTTGGATATGACTGGCTGACGACGGGTAATAAGTCAGAAATGGCCCTCCCAATCTCCCTTGACGTCTTCGGTAATAAAATTCGGCCTATATCATACGCCGCTGTGCGGCTGCTGTTTGGGCTCGAGAGAGAACCCGTAAAAAACAATAAAACGAGTGAGTTTCGTAAGAACGATCAGTGAGCGTCCTTCCATCAATATATATATATATATATATATATATCTATACAGTAAATGTGCTAACTCATGAAATGTCAACCAGAATTTCGAAATGCGTTCTCGTTTCGAAACGATAAATTAAGTAGTGTTGTAAAACTAATCATGATGCAGCATAAATCTATAATGATCCAGTTACCTCAGGGTGTCGGCTTTCGAAAGAACTTATTTTCGGCTGCATGCAAGATCTATACTCTGCAAAAAATGACTACCTAAATAGTATGCAATTTCCTCATTGATTTTCGATGCCTTTGAGAATTCAATTATATTTCATGGAAAGCATGCATAAAAATATTCATTCTTTTACTTATTCGGTAGAAAATCACGTCTTTTTCCTATTCCTTACTCAAAAGATGAGTATAATTCGGTTTTAAAAACTTTTCTAATTCGCGAATAATTTCGAACCCGACCTGCTGTTACACTTGCATTCAGTGTTTCAAAACTACAAGCTGTATATTTCCCGTGTACGGAAAACCATGCATTTCTCTACGGTGTTAAGAGGAGACCATATGAGGATAATAAAATTAAGCAGTGAATTTGAGCAATATTGTTAACTTTACATGCCACATTCGTAAATGCAGATAGATGACGTTTCATGAAAGGCCATTTCACGGTATTAAAAAATCTCACAATCAAAAAGTTTTTTAAAACCGAATTATACCCTTCCTTCAAGTATAAAATTGAAAGAAGACGTTATTTTCTAACGAATAAGTAAAAGAATGAATACTTTTATGCATGTTTTCCATGAAATATAATTGAATTCTCAAAGGCATCGAAAATCAATGAGAAAATCGCATGCTACTTAAGTAGTCATTTTTGCAGAGTATAGATCTTGCATGCAGACGAAAACAAGTTTTTTCGAAAGCCGACAGCCTGAGGTAACTGGATCATTATAGATTTATGCTGCATCATGATCAGTTTTACAACACTACTTAATTTATCTTTTCGAAACGAGAACGCATTTCGAAATTTTGGTTGACATTTCATGAGTTAGCACATCTACTGTATATTATGATAGTGGGCGCTCACCGATCAGGTTACGGAACATGCTCGTTCCGTTGTGCCTTGGGGCTCATACTTAAACCCTCGCAGGCAGTCGCACAGCGACTAGTGATATATGTTGAGAAGGTGATACCGACAAAGACAAGGGACACCGGACTGGCCATTTCTGGCTTATTAGCCGTCATCAGCCAGTCATACCCAACCCCAAGTGTGGATCACTTGAGATTCGAACCCGGGATCTTTGGTCATGGAGTTGAACGCTCTACCATTGAGCCACGGGCCCGTTGTCCTGTCGGTTGTGATCGGGAATATTAATTATGATAGTGGGCGCTCACCGATCAGGTTACGGAACATGCTCGTTCCGTTGTGCCTTGAGGCTCATACTTAAACCCTCGCAGGCAGTCGCACAGCGACTAGTGATATATGTTGAGAAGGTGATACCGACAAAGACAAGGGAGACTGGAATGGCCATTTCTGGCTTATTAGCCGGCATCAGCCAGTCATACCCAAGCCCGAAGTGTGGACCACCCGAGCCTCGAACTCGCGACCTGTTGGTTTAGAAGTCCACGCCTCTATCCACCGGGCCACGAGTCCGTTGCCCTGTCGGCTTTTGATCGGGAATATACAATGTTAGGGGGCGCTCACCGATCGTTCATACGGAACTCACTCGTTCCGTTGTGCCTTAAGGGCTCTCTCTCGAGCACAAACAGCAGTCGCACAGCGGCGAATGATATATAGGCTGAATGCTATTACCGACAAAGACACACTTCCGCACTTCCGCACTTCCATTATCTTCGGCGGATGTTCATCTCCAACGGTTACCCTCGCAGTTTCATCGAACGCAGCAGGCAACCAAAGAAGGCTATAAGGCCAACGAGAGAGCAACCAAAAGTGTGGCGGGCGCTACCGTATATTGAGAATGTACCCGAAGCAGTCGCTCGTCTCTTATAACCACTGAGGATTCGCGTCACCCACAGACCTGAAGCGACAATAAGACGTCTCGTCATGAGGCCCAAGGCCCCTCTATCACGAGGCGAAACAGCGAATGTCGTCTAACGTGTCCAGTGCAGTTCCTGTGAGGCAAACTATGTTGGAGAGACCGGAAAGCGTCTACGAACCCGCATGAGTGAGCACGCAAGGGCACTGAGAATGATGGACCAACTCTCACTGGCGGCGGAACATTGTGCTGCCTCTGGACACACTTTCGCCTTCCAGAACGCCAAAATCCTAGGCCGAGGTACCGAACAGACAGCCAGGGAAACGCTTGAATCCTGGTACACCGTACCAACTTCTATCAACCGCTGCACGATTCTCCCGGCGACTTACCAGGCCCTACGAGTGCGGTTCAACCAACGGAATCAAAGGCAGGAAGTCAGGACCACAAGCCTTAGTGAACACAGTTCGCGCCCAAATACCGATGACGGGGGTCAGCAGACCGATAAAGGAGACACAGGCAACGGGCCAACAACCACCGAGGTGCACACGGGCAGAGGCAAACGGGCGACAATTACGAGAAACGCGGTTCAGGCACAACAAATGTGGGCAATGCAGACGAGGTCGATGACCGTTGCCCACCCGACGAGGAGATGGAGGGAGGGACCGACCAGCACGACAGAAATTAACTCCTCCCCCTGCAACAGCATTGCTTTAAAGCCGGGCGTCTATGGCTCATATTGGTATGGTAACTAGCAATGCCAACTCAGGAAGTTTTAACAACTAATCCAATGAAACTTCAACGGACATTTCTGGCGTATTTTCCACTATCCCGGGCCTGCACACCCAAAAATTTGAACACCGAGACATTTGAAAATTAGGCCATTCGAGTGTATCTGCTTTGTCGTCAAAAGTTTGTTAAAATTGCCGACATCAAGTAAACGTGTAAAAACAATGAGAGCAGGAACACCGCACGTGTGGGTATTTGTTCACCAATAAGACTGACATACTTGGCTGGGAGGCCATTCAACTGGCGGTTAGAATTCGACGATATTTGAGACTATAATCGGTGCCAACTAGCTGTACAACCAGTCTCAAAATGAAACTGTCGACTTTCACGCAGTCCGCAAACTTTGAGAGAATGTTCTTCGACACATGATACATGGTTTGAAGTCTTTGACGCTAAGACAATGCAACAAGGGTTATGGACTAATACGAAAGCTGTTGTCGATTTTTGGGACCACAGCCGTAAATCTACTTCATATTCATACGTACAGTGCAATCATTTGAAACGGCAAATGACTTACATCGCTCAATTCTCTCTCCATGCTCAATAAAATCGCGGACGTGGTTGAGCATTTTCAGACGGATTTCTTTATTCTGCAGGGACAGGAAAATACTGTTTACCTCGTCTTACATAGAGCACTATCTGCTTAAAGAAGGCATTAGATCTGACGGCGGGAAGTCTTACCAGAAAGCTGATGATGTCGAAAGTCGGAATCACCCTGTGTTTGTCTGGATTTCCAAGCCTCTTTTGCAGCTCGCCCTCACGCTTATCAAGAAAGTGTCTGAAATCACTTACATACTTACTTATTCATTGTAAAATGGCTCGAAATAAGTTATTCACCAAGGACAGTGTACCTTTTCTCTGCGTATCTAATGCATTAAACCGATTTCCTAGACGGCAGAACAGTTTTGCACAGAACTCGGTGTCGCAAAAAAAGCAGGTAAGCAATTGGTTTACCAGATTACATTTCTTGTTTCCTTACAAGTACACAGGTTAGGTCGCAAGTGGACGCAGCATACGAATATGCGGGAACAATCTTTCTGGACTGTAGCCTGGCGCATACTCTCAAACCATCCGGGGACTGGCGAGGAAATCCGACTCGCGGCAACAAGCCAGGACCGGCAACAAAACATGTCGCGAGCTACCTGAGACGTGGGCGTCATATCTCCCACCTATCAGATATCGCTGTAATGTTTCGTAATATAGCGACGGCCTTTTGAATCAAAATTACATGCGACGGACCCGTACTGAAATCCCATTAATCATGCTCATTTTTGATGGATTTCTGTCTATGATGGCTATGGATTTTTGTTGCATTTAGAAACTTCAAGAGCCTAAAGATATGCCTCAGTGCTGGACAATGAAAAACTCCCACTCGCGCTTTTGCCAATATCCTAGAAACGTTTGCATTCACAGTTAGGAGCGATAGTCCCATCAAAGGGTCTTATTAAACTATCCAGGGAGACTGATTTCTACTTGAGGTTTTGGAACTCACGTTCATTGTCCAGAGTAGAAGCCACTTGTCACCCATCTCGAAAAGTCCGCTGTAAAGGTCAATGAGCACTCTCAAGCGCCGGAAGAGCTGGCCATCCAGTTCGCTTCTTTGGATGTAGACAAATGGCAGATTTTCCATCCGCTGAAGGTTCAATAACACAGGCATCTCAGATGTCACGTTGTCAAATTTAAGGTTGTCCTCTACAAATTCGGATTTAACAAATAAAACTGCATAATAAGGCAACTCGGTGTGGATACCTAGTCGTTGGATAGTCAGTCGGTTCCCATAATCCGCGTGGGGCAGAGAAAAAATGAAAAATGGAAGGGATGACACATACTTAGACTAGTCAGTTATCGCACTAATTTACGTACACTAGCGTTGCACCGGAACGACTGAATCAATATATGTATGTTCAGGGCTATGATTGGCTGAATGAAGGCAAAATAAGCCCGAAACAGTGCTGTATCAATCTACCCGCATTCTCCAACGTCCCTCCTTGCTGCTATTATGACTTGGCCGACTTCGACCTGGTATTTGGTTGCATGTTCGTGACTTTTGACACCCATACGGAGCATGTTTGCTTCGTGAGGCCAATAGATCGGTGTGCGCCTATTCCTGATTGAATATGTATATATATATAGACGGTCGAATTTGACATGTCAACTGACGCAGAACAGGGATAGGGAATATTTCTACCTTAGTGGTTGAGGAAGTCCGGTCGACAACCGGCATTCTGGTATGGTTGTTTTGCTGTACGACACTTGGCAAGATCTTATTTCGTAGCCGAACCTGTTAGGGGTTGGGGCTAGGGTTAGCGGTTAGGGTTACAATCCTACCATAATTACCCTTTTTAACTGATATCATCTTCCAGAAGTCTGCCATCTACCATAACTTCTTGTATTTTGCAGACCCCATTGCTGCTGAACATCAGTAAGCTAGAGCTGGCTTTTATTTTTTCCCCATCTTTGCTATTTTCCAGACATTTTCCCAAGCAAGATTAAGTTTAGATAACCATTTGTATGAAACCCATTCTCTCCGTCGCCCACTTGTACCCACAAGTATTAGAGGCAGGAAATCTTTGAGCCAAGAAAGGAACCGTATTCGGCATCTGATCCATAAAAAATGATATGGCCTTGCGTACGACCTAATAATGTCTGAGTCTACTTGACTCCATATAGTAAATACCGAGTCCCTTAACAGAATCTTTGATAATGAGGAAAACCCTGCATCTTTCGTCTGAAATGACCTAGATGTCCGAAAAAGCTCGAGACCTGAACGACGGGATGTTGAATTCATCATCTATCAGAAAGTGTCAGCAGCACACCGAACGCAGAATCACAGTTCACTACTAAACTATTTCATTGGAACTTTCCCAGTTTTCTCACGAACGCTTTAGTGAAAATTAGGCCCATGAGCAAATCTCTTCTTTGTTTATAGAGCTGTCCATCAGAGCCCCTGTACGCTAAGTGCAAGCCTAATAATATCTCTATGAGCATATTGGGAGTCACGCCCAGTATGATGGTCCGTGATGGCCATTCTGCTGTCTCGGGATAAAACGCCCGCCTATTAAACTCGACCGTACTGACGCTCATCTAGTGGAGAGTGCTGCGCGTCAGTTTTCATCAGTCTATTTTAAAAAATATCAAATTGTGCTTCAGCCACGCCTGCACCGTCTCACTCGCGGTCTGAATTACTGACTCTGTCTGTATATATCAAGAACTATCAACACTACTATTATTTGTTTTGTGATTCTTTAACCTAGGCATCCAGATTCCCTTGTAACAGCAAACGTCTTGTCAGGTGTTTTCCTCTGTGGACCTCTACTTAGAGGCTCTTATTAAGTACTGATAGAAAAGACTGACTGGCTGGGCATTTTCTGCGAGGTCAGACGTAGAGCAGAAGTCTGGTTTTATAAACTTTCAAAACGGACTTCTTTACAATTCCATTTGTCAAGGCTTGTTTGATAGAACAGTCAGATGTGACATCATCTCGTCAATTTTCAGTAATAAAAGTCAGCCAAGACATTCTTTGCTTATTGTATGGTCTAATGAGCAATATAAAGAAACTGGGTTAAGTTTATTTCTCACTTTTCGGCAATAAACAAAACAACCTTCCAGCACACATAAACTGACCGATGGAGCTCCTCCACCTCATCTGCGACAGTTAATTGTGTAAATCGGCACAGTTTAATGTCGAAAGCAAGGCGATATCTTCAAGGTCGCCCAGCTGACGTTCGGGTGCAAATCCGACATTGTAGTGTTCGAGTCTAGTCATGTTGCAAAGCAACTGACATGAGAAGCAGCCGTACTTTCACGACATCAGGGCGGGTAGCCTGCGCCAATTTAGCCGCAAATTAGAGATGAGCACGGTTTGACACACGTCCTCATGCCGTGCATCAAACGGCCGTCATGAGGTCAGCCATGAAACATTAAATTGACTAGAATGATGTTATTTTTAAGTGTATAACTTTCGTCATTTTGACACCAGGTCAGCATATGTTTTAAGCAACGCTGGGAGCAAGTGCGGGTAACAGGCAAATGATTCTGGGCAGAAAAGCTCAGCATTTGCGTTGTCACAACGAGAACCAAGCCCAAACTGGCCAATGGATGGACCGTTTGACGAGTCGCCTCGTTCAGTCTGGAAGTATCAACACCTTGGAAAACGACCAGCACATCTCGGCCAGCGAGTCCTTCGACCCCTTTTTGTGGCAGACCGTGCTGTTGCTGCCACCGTCATGGTTATGGTTTGTAGTGTGAGTCCGAGACGACAGACATACAAAATTCCCTTTCGTTGATCGTGTCTCCTTCTTTTCAACAGAACGTTTCAATACTACACAACGCGGTAGCTGGTGGCAGTATAAAAGCGGAACTTGAGTCAGGGATTAGGGCTTCAGACAGGCACTAGACAGTCACTACCGTTGGTGTGCTAACTCATGAAATATTTACCGAGATTCTAAAATACATTTTCCTTTCGAAAAGATTGCTTAGGTAGGGCTGCAAAATTAATCATCTTGCAGCATAATTTTATAATAATTCGGTTACCTCGGGATGCCGACTTTCGAACGAACTTTCCGGCCGCATGCAAAAACAAAATTCCGTAAAAAATGGCTACATAAGTAACCTGCTTTTCTCTCATTGAACCTTAAGGGCCTCTGATGACAGTGATAGCTCACAACCGGTTATTCTTCAGATCAAAGGGGATGACTGTTTCACAGCTAACCTTCAATGAAAGTCACTCCTGCGCTCGAAATTCAGTAGTTAGGTCAACTGATGAACCATTCTCCCCAAATTATGTCGCCTGGTTCATTACCCATGACATCGTATCGCGTAGTGCTTAGATTTTCATCCTTGACTGAATCGAAATTCATCAACTCAGCACGGAAGGCAGAAAACACAAATGAAATTCTCAGCCAAAGTCTCAACAGAGAAGCTGGTCAGTGCAATAGTAAGTAAACTAGACTATTTTGCCGTTTCGCCCTAGATAATTCGTTGATCTGTCAGCTTTAAGAACACCATCGCACAAAGGATCCAGGGAGTTAAAATTGTCCGGAAATTACGAATGGCTCTGTCGGTCACTGGCACAAAAGCCTTACTGAGGAAGGCAGTAAGAGCTCGTGAGTTGCCTCTGATATTTTGAGGACTTGCGGATGATGTGAGATTTGGTAATATAACGGAGGTCGGGACAGATTCCCTTACTTTTGGGCAGCAGTGCTGTGGATTCTCGTCTGAGTTAATTTCAAAATGCCCCTTGTTGTCTTTTTCTCGCAACGTTAAATTACTATTACTGGAAAGAGCATACTGATATCGACTTTGATGGCCTCAGAAGTTAATGCACAGAGTGTTACCTGGGTTTTTTTAATTCCTTCGGTCACTAATGTGTGAGTAGAGTGTAAAGTATTGTGGCAAAAATGTTTTCAGATTCGTCCAGAAAGTTGATATGAATATTACACTGAAATCTGTCAACTTCAACGAAATAGCTGCGCAATACTTGCAGTCTACCAAACGTAGCCGGTGGCATATAAGCGCACATTGGTTTATCAATATCTCCGTACGGATACAAGGCCTTTAGACAAAACATGTGGTGGGAGTGTTAGTGCTTTGGGAGAGTTGCAATTTTGTGACCGACAGGCTACAAATCATAAGTTATGAAACAAATCCGATCTAATTGGCCAGAATGTGTTGCAAAAGAAGTCGTTCGCGGCCAAAATAAGTGATTACGCTGGTTGAGAATTTAACTATCTCCGTTCAGTGCGACATGAGGTATGTATTCACTCACCCGGTTTAGTCTTGTTCCACCTGTCCGTCTGCTGTTCATCACCTGCATCTGGGTTATTCTGTAGAGGGAATTCTGTTTGATGTGGTAGGCTACGAAGAGGGCGTTGAAGAGAAGGATGCAAAACCAGAGAATCCAGGCCATCAGCAGTGGCAGAAGAGGCACTGGTGGTAGTACAATATCATCGTCCAAAAGGATAGGGTCGTAGTCTGGAAGGCATGTTACCAAAAGTCAGCACAGCAGAACTGACAGGTACGCTGGGTGCAGCATTGCATACAGCATTTCCAAAACACATAAGTGAGTGTAGTGTATATATGCCCTGTCGTCATAAATACCATATGGTCTGTCAGTCGAGAGCGTAACCCGACGGTTGCAAGATAATCCAACCGAGACTCCAATGCAACACTTTGCAGAAATGGTTATAATTGGTCCTAGGAACTACTATAAGTTCGATAGAAGGTTCGAGCAGTAGGTTAATGGCGTTCCAATGGGCTCGCCAATATATGATCTATCCGGAGAACTGGCATTACAACTAGAAGAGCAGGTTATGCCAGCGTTTAGGTAAAATGTGACTCTGATAGGTAATTGATGCAGTTGTTATCATCAAAACTTGAGAAGTTCGACAATTGAGTCAGAGCCTAACTAGTGTCTCCTCAGCTATCTAGTTTACTGTCTAAGAGGCAACAGGAGGTCTCTTCCAATTTCCAGACACAAGTATCCAAAATTTCAGTGATGGCAGCTTTGCACCGAGCGTGTTCTACAAAGGCTCTAATGATAGCACCACCATGTCCTTCGTTACTGCAGGAGCGATGATTTACTTAGGAAGGAAGATACATTCCTGTATCAATTATTCCGGTTCAACGGATATCCGATCAGCTTTACGAAAAACTCCTGCGGACATCAGAGACAACCTCAACATTTCAGCTCAAATGGAGGACCAGAGTTGTGAACATTCCACTCCCTACACAGCATGCAGGACATTTCAAAAGCGATCGCCCGAGAACTAAGTCGGTTTGACCACGAGCCAGCGTCCTCCTTGCGTGCAATACTGACCTGCGTAGAAGATCCCATACCCAAAACAACAGCAGATCATTCTCATTCACTGCATTCTCTGGGCTAACTGCCCTTGCGTCTACATTGGTTATACAGGCCAACGACCGGCAACAGTCATAAGCCAACATAAGCTAACCATCCGCCATCGTGACCCCTTATCGCTCGCGTTTGCGTACGCCCTTGAGCTTCACCATCGCTTCACATGAGAAGGAACTGAATTTGTCACCATGACTGACACCAAACCGGAGCGAGAATTCCTCGAAGCCAGATATTCTAGCATGACTTGCATCAGCCGCCATGTCAATCTGGATGATCATCACGCAGGTCCGTGTGTCCGGCTTACTGATTTGCACCCACGACCTAACAACAGTCGCTAGTGCATGCTGGGCCATGTAGAATCTCATTGTCTCTCTACCCCTCCCCCAGACACCTCGAACCACAACTGCAATCATTAAGACCCTCAACGTTGACGCTCTGACCCCATGCCGCACGCAAGACCACTAATTCCACCGTCTACAGTCCCAGTGAATTACCACACCCTGACCCGCCGACACAGGGGACCGCAACAATTTGCCCCGCCCCAAATACTAGCGCAATCATGTGCCCACCCCTCTCACACATTGGTTGCTTATCTGTCAGCGTCCGTATTGTCGCGCCAACCAGTTTAGTCTGACCGTTTCGCTTTCTCCTCTGATAAAGCTTGTTGTCACTAGCTTGAAAATTCACGAGTACGACTGGACTTTTTCCGACGAGCTTTCTCCGTTGATCATGCCATCTCTGGTAGGAGTTCAACTAGGTTCACATAGGAAAGCAGTAGCTTTCAAATACTGGTGTAAGCCACAGTCAGTAATGCCAGTCACTGCTACTTACCGAGGAGATTGATCTCAAAAACTTGAGACGTCTCGGGTATGCCGTGTTCCGCATCACCGTAGACCGTGCACTCGATTTCCTGTAATCCTATTGGACAGATGGGATCAAATTTCAAAATTCCGTCGTCACGCTCAGACGCGGGGCAGAACTTCCCGTAGGTGTATGCCTTCAAGCTCCTGACATTATAGCGGAAATGACGGGAATTGAATCCGACGCCGTAGCAGCGGAACTCTTCATTCACAGTGACCCTCGCACTGGAGAGATGTAGTTCGGGCCTACGAACTGCGCAGGATAAGAGGAGTGTGAGTAGAAAAGCATGAATTGAAAGAAGTCTAATTCTTCAAGCCGTTAGTAGATCAAACATAACAAAAGATGTCATATCCTATGCAGTTATTGCCGTCAACCAGTGAATCCTAGACGAGCAAGGCATACCGACATACAGAGCAGGTTACTTAAGTCCTTTAAAGTCCTAGAACTGACACTGTTCATTCGATGTCCTTCACGTGGCGGCTAAACCGTTAAGTCCATAATAGCGTGTCTTACGAAACTATCCGATACTTCATAGATTGCCTTTGTAGATTATGGTGAATGTGTGGTTTCCAGTTAATTTCAGTGGACAGCAATTACAGTGAGCACAACGGATTCCGCAACAGGAATACATTACAATATTTTGCGGGAAATTGGTGACTATTCATAATGTTTATTAGGGAGGGACAGGGAGGACAAACTAGCTTACAGAGAGTTAAAAATCAGCAAACATTTTAGCGATGCGTTCTCATGACGTAGACCATACATGTACGTTCAGCATATTTTGATTTTCACCGCTACTCTTAATTCCTAATAAGGTCCAATGATTCGACGCCTTACATTTGGACTAGTGTTTTCTGCCTGAAAGCGCTCCACTATCACATATGGTAAGATAATGGTCGCGAGTGTATTTTGTTGATGTTTTCGAAACTTCGTTCATTGACTGCTATGCAAGAATCATTCCATGAACGATACAAAATGCATTCAACTTGTTTAGACAACAGTTACGATTGCGAGACAGGATGAACCATAAAAGTAGCCTTTGTCGGGCGCGAACGCTATAGCTCAGCAGCCCAGTACCCAGTATGGTATTGCAAGATCGACGAATACTTAACGTCTGACAGTGCATGCTGTCTATACGGTCCTACCGTTTGAGTCATTCTATCCCAAGAAGACAACCTAATAACTTTTTTATGATGTGGATATGGAAACCTCAGATCTTACCACTGGGACAGTTATTCCATATCCCCCGAAACATATTGCCGACTGCGTCTTCGTGGATACATGACAAAACTCCGAAGTTATTGTTTCGACTTTGTACATCTCCAAATGAGGAAATTGATGGAAAACTAACGAATAAATCTGAGAGCTCTGTTGAAAGCATGCTCTGTTGAGAGCGTTTACGCCAACCGTTTTTTGTTAGTTTGGAGAAATGCAATGATGATCTGACTTATTGAGAGCCCATTGCGCGGTTACATAAACAAATTGAAACAGCAACAAGCTGCCGACCATTAATTTCGTTCTAATTGCAGTTACATATATATCAGACAATGCAGTCATGATTTCCCTGAATTCCCTGTGAGCCTGCTTTACCATAGTCCCTATAGTCTCTGTCAGAAGTATAAAAGCTCGAGCTGTTTAAGCCCAAAGTGTTCACACTTTGTAGGCGCATGGAACCGATTAAGGGTCAGGATGTCAACCACCACTCCACTCCGTATGGTTGGGAAAAAACTAAATAATTATACCTTAAGCTCAGGACTGCAGTTAAATGATCTCGGCAAAGATAGACCTACCGACAACTGGTAGGTTGTAAATCTTCCTTGTCCACTGCTTATCCTCTCGTACCTCGCAGCCGATCAGATGAGGACCCACGTCTATTTGATCAGGCACTCGAACTGTCTGATTGTCCTGCAGCTCGAACCCATTCCATTCCGCATTCCCAGACAGAAAAACATTAGAGGGTTTCTTGCAGGCCACCGTCTCACCTAGAGATAAATCTCCAACATTCGTGTAATTCAGATTCTCCTCTAGAGCTTCTACAAGGGCATAAAGTGCTTTGTGTGGGAAGTGCTGGGGGCTTGGAGCTAGCACAGACAAAACGCGCAACAGATACGGACAGTTTCTCAAAGGCGTCGTTATAACATTCCATTTGACGTAAGTTCTTGGCAGTTCCTCTTAGGGCGAGACTGCAAATGGCAACGCCATATGGTGTAAACGAAAAAGAAGAGCTCACCGAGCAAATAAGAATAATAGGAAAAGTAGCTTCCTAAGATGGACATTTTACTCGCTCGATAGTTTGGATTTACGATGGAACCTACCATCAGACAGACAAACAGATAAAAGTACTGAATGCAACCACATGGTTGTGAGAACTGTTTGCTCTCATGTTCATCAAAGATAGTGCATTTGGTGCGATGACAGTTCGATGATCAACAATGGAACTATTAGTTTACAAATTCTCATCACAATTCTTGGCTATTCACAAGAAAATTGTTCGGCTATGTAGAACGCCGGAAACAGTGCTCTCATCCACCTCGTTGTGCTTCCATTACCCATACGGTGAGTGACCGATCTGATGAAATGTTGGCCGAAATACTGAAATGCGTTTTCCATTAAAAAAGATTACTTAGGTGGGGTTTTAATATTGCCTAGCAAGTGACATAATCCCATAGTATTTCTGATTTGCACGGATGTCGGTTTTTGAATGCATTTCTTATCGACCTCCTATAGAAGCTACTCTCGGTACAAAGTGGCTACCTAATTAGCATGCATTTTTCACATTGATTTTCGATGGTCATATAAATTTAAATATTTTTAATGGAAGCATGCACAAAAATATGCTTTCTTTTATTTGTTTGGTAGAAGGTAGCAATATCGTTGCATTTTATACCCAGATAAAGCGTATGCTTAGCGTATATTTAGGTTTTAAAAACTTTCAAATTATGAGATTTTGTAGACTATGCTC
>CACRXP010000296.1:303418-316737 GCA_902702965.1 Spirometra erinaceieuropaei
CTATACTATACACGAAATATCTTTCCCTTTCGAGTGAAATGTCGGTAGACCGTTATCTGTAATAACACATTACGAGAAGACGGCGCTAACTACTACTTTCTCAACACCATGGAAGGCTGCCGACCAGAATGTAAAGTGCTGGAAAATAGAGCTGACACTTACCATATACTTTAAAAGTAAACTGCTTCGAAACCGAAACGTTGTGATGAATGTATGCGCATTTAAGGGTCGCCTGGTTGTTTGGGGGTGCCTTTGAGAAGGACAGGAGGCTGTGCTTTAAAAAAAGAAACAGGGATTACCGCTGAATGCAGGGGGCATCCGAATACAGTTCCATAGATTGTTGCTATTCTATCCTCCGCAAGCTGGTGTCAAACGCAAATACGGTTGTAACCGACTGATGCGCGCGCGCGCACACCTCACTTATCCTGCCCATCCAATTCCTTTAAAGTTAACATCTTGCAAGAAACGCACACGAAGGATCTTGGGCTCTCTATGTCACACATGTTCGTCGTCCTTCTTTTGCTGTTTAGCGGGAAACCACTTCTGTATGGGGACAGCCTGGGCTGATGTCGAACAGTTAGAACACGTCCAATCGTGACATTATAATGGCCGCCCCGTGAAGGCAACTAGTAGATGAGGACAGACTCTTTGAAATCAGGCTTCACGCATTGTTCCACATCGGAGACACATTGGCTGTCGAACTAATGCAGTCAGTTGACTGTCGTGAATAATTGGTCCATCGGTGTGCTTAAGAGAATCTCTGATGAGTTTCACTCCCCAAGGACTACCCGGTGGTTGGTTGTACCCTTTTCTGTACAGACGGGACTAGTTTCGGCGGTTGGTATTTGTACACCATTAGGTGGTCAGGCAACATCTTCGGGGCTTTGCCATCACTCCCAAATTGTCAGTGTCTTTTGGGGATTGGAGTCCTTTCCGCCCCAGTTCAGGATCGGATCCGGAAAGTGATGTAGATGAAGATGTTTTTATTTGGGACTTCTGCCTCTACGAACCAACAACAAACAAAATGCAATCGTAATGTCCCTTTTCTTGTTTTTGGTGTCTCCAAGCCGCACTACGATAAGC
This sequence comes from Spirometra erinaceieuropaei, assembly GCA_902702965.1. Lineage (NCBI taxonomy): Eukaryota > Metazoa > Platyhelminthes > Cestoda > Diphyllobothriidea > Diphyllobothriidae > Spirometra > Spirometra erinaceieuropaei. Next base: position 304,502 of record CACRXP010000296.1, read on the forward strand.
ATTCGCAGATTGTTCTGAAATGGTGTACTTTGAGTGATAATGCTGTAGGTTAATCTCCAAGGTGTACGAGGTCTAAGAAAGAAATACGGAGTATGATTGTCGAATAACTTCTGCCCATGACTGTTTCAAGTTTCCCTCGAGCTTATCCCTTTCGTACGGTTTGGCGGAGAGTGGCATGCTCCTTCCTTTTAGTGGTTAGCAGCCTTATGACATAGGAATATTTTGAAGGCAGGCGACTCCAACTACATTTTTAAAGCAGAAAAAAGCGAGGATTGCTTCAGAAAGATTTGCGTTCTTCGACACAGTCTTAACCAAGCCTGTAATCAGACGCCCTGCATACCGGTGATATTCATACACCTGCTTGATTAAGGCTGCAGAGGCATATGCTGTGACTGAACTCATGTAAATAATAGGTGTCTTGGCAGATTTTGAATAACTGGTTTTAATCCATCAGTGAAAAAGTCGACTACTTCGGCAGGATTCGATCCTGCCTGATAAAGCTGGAAGTACGGTAATGGATACAGTTCGTCAAGGGGCTTATCGATGAGAACTTGGTAACCCAATACCACTTCGCACGTATATGTAATGATGACGGTCAGCAAGGAAATCTTGACAGTCCCCAGGACTGGAATTAAATAAACGGGCTTACCTGTATCTCCGCCTCGGGGTAAGCGTTGTTCTTGATCCATTTTGGCCGGCGTGGGTAGGGCACCGGAGGAGTCGGCGAAGAATAAGTGACGCACTCCGCGGCCATTCCAATTCCAACGATTAGCACTGTCGACTTCTCGTCACGAAGTCTTAGCTCTGGTTCTTCTTTAGTTTAGACGCATGATTTGGAAGATATACATAACTTTAAAGTCTATCAAGGAAAGATTTAATATGGCACAGATCTCTCACTACCTTAAGTTGTTGCGCTAAACTGTCAAATTGGCCCTGGTTGTCATCTTCGAAGTTATGGAAAGTTCAGTAAAACGAACAACTTAGTCCGCGACATGATTAGTCAGTCCGAATTTGTTTCACTTTGCTTAATTGTGCGGTAATCAATTTGGTTGCGGTCGTTAAGCCGGCCACAGTACATGCTATACGGGCAAATGCACGACCCACCTGCTTAACGACCCTCGACTAGATTCCCATGCCTCAAACCAATTGCTGCAGTATTGCAGACGACCCTTTCGACCATAGATTTGCCTCAGGCAGCATCAGCATGCCCAGTGCTGTACTGTCAGAATAAGGGCAGACATAGGAATCTGTCGGCCAGGTACTGTTGAACATCTCAGGACTGACATCAGAGACAGTACGACCAACACACCTCATCAAACACCACCGTCCCACTGACCATGGCTGCAACTATTCGCATACACGAAAATGTCCAGCATATCAGCACAGCCAACACCCACTTACAACACACGGTTCTACATTTAAGACTGTTTGACAGCCTCAAAGCAGGGTGTGAGGAGGGACCGTGACTTGCGCATGAGTCAGTGATAGTAGACTTGCGTTGAAGCTACCGCATGCTCCATCCCCTTATCCATCTACGTCCGTTTTCGAGACAGAGTCAAAAAGACAGGAGGCAGGAGGGAGCGCAGGTGGGTAGCACGATTCAATCCCGACCCTAGGTGTATCATCGCACTCCCTGGTTTACAATAGACGCTAATCATGATCTTGTACACTAAGAAAAAGGGTGCCGGCTGGAATCTCAATTGACGCCGAGTGAGCCTGCGACAGGGTCTGCCACCACACCCCAATGTAAGCATCTGTTATGAGCGCAAATTTTCGTAATCGGCTGCTGGACTCCGATCTAGGCCCCATGTTGGTCAACTGCATCTGTCGCTCGGCACGTATTGGGTGCGGAACACACAAACATCTACGCAACTTGGTCATCAGAAACAATACTATCCAGCATGCTGAACGCAGCAAAAGTGAATCGCGCGTGAATTAATTTATCGTACAAGCAGACTTGCGAAACACATGTCATGCTCTCTCCTCGCTTACCCCGCCAGAATAATACAGCTAAAGCTTGACCGTCACTTTGCGGAGTAGAGATGGACGTTGCACATCGCGACGGTCGAACGTTGCGTTAGTGGCGTTTCTGAGTACTGCGTTTGCCAGATCACCACTTTGTTGTCTTCCACAGAGCAAATCAGAAAGTATGTTCTTAGCTAAAGACGGATACCACACAAACTGTCGCACAAACCAGCACAGCCATTCACAAGGATACTCGATCACACTGACTAGTTAATTCACACTTACATATGTATGCTCTGTCAGGGCTGACCTGATAGAGAATCCGAAAGCTTATGCGGGCGCACAAAAACAAGTATCATCCTTAGTTATCCAACAAAGGATTCTACGAGTTGTGGAACCAGCCTCCAAAATCTGCACAATAAAAGTTCTAGATTACCAGAGAATCTCCTTATCCCCATAAAATCTCCTATGATGCCCATTTTTCAAATCATATATGTGCGCATACCTATATGTTTAAGTATATCTGACGAACCAGAAAAGACGCAGATAAACTAGTTTTCACTTACTCAGTATGTAGAGCGTTACCCACACGGGAATCTCATCGCCAAAATAACACATTATCTCCATAGTTCCCGATACGTGCCAGGATCTTCTTATGACAGGTCCTAGCCCATATATCTGAAAGAGCAAAGACATTCGTCATTACCAACACACTAAGTCACATCACGAATAATGACCGTCAACAGTGAATTCCTGAATGAAGACGAAGTGGTCGGCGGGCCTGGCCAGCAAATGTAGGGCAAGAGGCCGGAGGTTCGCCAGAGGTCGGTATCTGCCGTATCCTTCAAACACCTTAAACGTTCACCTTCACGCCCTCAACGGTCAGGGTTGGGTTTGAGGAAGGCAATAGGTAGGAGGATGAACCATTCTATTTGGCAAAACACATAGCGGAGTAGGCATGCACAAGAAAGGGGGCAATGCCTCCGATAACTATGTAGCTGTCCGTTTCAGATGCGCGCAAGGGGAAGAAATTCCGAATGCACTTCACGATCACCGGTGTACTCACAGTGAGCCGCCTACATCCTGTCTAAACTGGACCTGCTGTAGAAAACGCAAGCTCTCCTGCATGCACACACACACACAGCTAGTCAACGCATCTTGGTGAATCACCCCCTGTAGGTAGTGTTGTACAATATGCAACGATCAATAACTAGTCTTCACTGACTATTTTTATGGCTGATCTCCCTCCCGTCAGTCACCGGGGCATTAATACCTGCCAGCGTTTGTTTTGAATTACCTGTGCATCTGAAAATTTCAGACTGCGTTTTGATCGGAAGGACAAAATAAGCATTTGTATTATGAAAATCTTAGCTGGAGCAGGCAACCGAAGTGGAAGAAACTTCTTAACACGCATAGGTCGTCTTCGGGGAATTTTTCGGTTGTTTTAAATCTTTCTCAAACCGAACAGACCAGACTCCGTCCTCATACATCAGAGAAAAAGACCTAGGAGAGAGCATGTTTGGAACAGAAATCATGTTATAAGCAGAAATCCATAACCTTTCATCTAAACAACTGAATGGGCACTAACTACGAGGGTTACGGCATGGAAATTGCTTCAGCAGGACAGGTACCAACCAGATGGACTGCTGCCATGGAAGAGATGCTTTTGAGAAGGCACACAATCGATGACCTTACCTCTAACTATAACCTCTAACCCCGAGCACTAACTTCTTAGCCTAACACTTAAACCCTAACCCCAACCCCAACCATAATCATAACCCTAACCCTAAACCGCAGCCCCAAACCCTAGCCCTGAAACAGTCAACGCAAAAGTTGGAAGGAGACGACAGGCCGAAAGTCAAGAAGGACCACCGGCATGAGACTGAAGAAGGTAGACACGGCAACAAAGAAACAAGGTCTCCAACAAACCACACCGCAACACACAGTAACACAGTGCCAACGTTATCTCGCCAACTGAAAATAATTAAGTAGGTCAACGGTATTGTGTCCATCAGGTGCAGCCAGACAACCACATCTTACCGAGTTTGACTATCACAGATTGCAGTTCACTAACCGTCCCATATTACATCTGACGATAAATTGTAAGTAGCGCGTTTGATACATACAGTATAGTAGTGAAAATCCGATTCCCAGGTGGCATATCAAAAGAAGAGGGGGCGTTCACCGGGAGGGGTTTATTTGAGATCCGACGTTTCGGGTAGTTTATTCGTCTACCCATCTTCAGGGACTGGGAGGTCCTGTGAACAGCACTCCTTATTATGGCGCCCTTTGTCCAATGCGTGATCCGCCAATGCGGCCTCTGTGGCTGCATCCAACCCGCATGTCACCGTGACCTGAATCACCCCCGTCGGCCGCGGTGATGACTGGCGGAGCATTCCGTACATTAAAGGGGTCTCCGAAGTCGTGGCTCGATCACTCGCGCCACTCGGAAGAGGTGTTGCCCACAGGCCTGACTCAACAATCCGCCGGCAAGTGATGCGGCCGAAAGATCCGATCCCTAAGCAGGAGATGTCGGCCGTTGACTACCGACTTCAATGCAGCTGCGGAAGTTGCAACTACGTTGGGGAAACCGGCCGACGGCTGCAAACGCGAATGCACGACCATAAGTTGGCCGTGCGAAGGTTGGACCCAAAGTCGGAGGTAGCAACCCATGCCGCGCAAATGGGACACATCTTCAACTTTGACGCCGTTGAGATTGTGGGCCGGGGCAGCGATCACACAGCAAGGCAAGTGCAAGAAGCCTGGATGTCCACCGACCGCTCTGTCAACCGCCACATCAATTTGCCTCCCCCTTATCTGACTTTACGAACCTTCTTAGCGGGGGACAGTCAAGGCGCGGGACAATCGGGACCGTCAGTCATCACCGCGGCCGACGGGGGCGATTCAGGTCACGGTGACATGCGGGTTGGATGCAGCCACACAGGCCGCATTGGCGGACCACGCATTGGACAAAGGGCGCCATAATAAGGAGTGCTGTTCACAGGACCTCCCATTCCCTGAAGATGGGTAGACGAATAAACTACCCGAAACGTCGGATCTCAAATAAACCCCTCCCGGTGAACGCCCCCTCTTCTTTTGACATACAGTATGCTATTATTACGCGTAAAACTAAGAGCCTTCTGTCAGCCACATTGCGATACCATGCATTAGGAACTGCCAGAAAGGTAATATAAAATTAAATCCAAGTTGCGTGAAGAGCAGTTTGACCGTCGTCATGTTACATGGCCGGCACAGCGAGACCTGCTTGAGACAAACATAATTTTAATAATAATCAATGAAACCCGCACGTTATTTCTATAGAGAAAAGGGGATGATTACACAACCGCCTAGTTCAGAAGGTTCTGTGTGTTCTGTTTAAGCCGGTCGGATATTCTGTACGTTACTTCCAAAATGTTAACTGACTGGCTTAGGAGCCGAGTAAATACTACTGGTGTCCATTTTGGACATCAAAGTGGTCCACTAAACTCAACGAAAACAAGCTAATATTCTCAGAGGTGCATAATTCCTTCCTCTGACTGGACATGCATGCCATAGCATCTTTTCCACCAGGAGTGAGCTTATTTGAAAGGCAGTGGTGTAGCTTACCCATATTATGAAAAAACAGCTGAGACGTTTCTCGCAAACAATGTACGTCTACAGCACTTCGGACGGACCACAGGACCACTGAAACACAGCTGGTCTTGGCCGTTGTGTTCTTCCAAAAATGGATGTTCAGCGGAACATACAGATGGTCTGTTGCCCCTACGAGGACATGCGCAGATAACGCGCCCATCTTCCAGCTAGAAGAGCTCTAGATTAGAACTCCAAAGTGAGGGAGTATACAAACTACATTGTATTGCACACAGGTCATGTCAGCGAACGCCACACGTATGTGACATTGCTTGTTACCGACCTCAGAATAAACAGTAAAGGGTAGCCACTCGATGTCCGCTGCGTTAATTAAGGCAGCCAAGTATTTGATCAACCTCTGGCAACTAATAAGCTATAAAAATTCAGGCCAGTCAGCCATACCATTGAAAATGCTATCCTTTGAGTCTTTTATGGGATATGTAAAGCAAATTACAACGTACCCAACAGACCAGCAGAATAAACAAGGACCGTTTCATCACATAGGTTTTTGTTTCCAGCCTCAGCCATTGATGTTAGTGTGGATTAAGACATCAGGAGTTTAAGATCAGCGACTGATTGACTCCGGGCTACATTTTTTGCAGTTCAGGCAGAAGGCGATGGAAATTAAAGCTAGGAGTGGAGACCAAAATTGCTCCTGTCCGTCTGGTAAGTACTCTTTAAAGCCTCCATAGTGTAGTTCAACCAGAACCTTGGCAATTATTCTGTCAGCAGGCTAGATGGGTGAACATCAATTCAGCCCGGCTTGGAAAACTGTCGGTCTGAGATTTGCCTTGTATTTCCCCATAAAGGAGACTCAACATACACCGTTCTCAATATCAGGTCTGACTGAAGTTAACATTTGTGGCTTATTAGTTGTCACAAAAGCAACCAAATACTTGAATCGTGGTGGCAACGGGCACGTAAGTTAAGCCACTATATGTCAAACCCTGCGTCTTGAGGCATTTAAACTGTTGGACTCGGACTCGCATGTCTGGTTTTCCCTGTCATTATTATGCGACATTGGACGTATCATCGAGCAGTCGAAATGGGGGCGCTAAGTGCAATACGAGTTTTGTTGTCTTTGAATAGCTTCCAGGCAGATAGTGAAAAGATGAAAATGAAAATGGAACTTACATGCATGTAGAGATGCATCCCGAGTGTTTTGCCATACCAAAATACATAATGGCCCTGATATGCTGGTGGTAATGGGCGACAATCAAGGCCAAAGGTGTGATTCACGTAAGCCACCGAAGTGTCCACGAATGCCGCCCAATATGTCTTATCTGAAAACATGGTAAACAAGTTCTGATCGTCTAGAATACCTGCGTAGTAGAGGACAACAAATATTTCATAAAATACTTCAGCCACTCAAGGCTTTGATGGAACGATTGTTGGGACTATACGTCGCCGTGATCATTGTGATCATAGCCTGAATGTCTACTATGCAACCTACACACTTTAAGTTGTCAAGCAGATTTAAAAGCTTATGCATTGATAAGGCTACGGCGTTACTTTTGTTACCTGCCGTCTATGCAGATGATGTCGGTGATAGTGCAGTGCAAGGTTTTTAGGTCAGTCCAGTTCGGCTGAGCGCATTGTAGCAAGTAGGAGTGAGTCATTGCGTAGCCATGGCCCTGGTGGCCTGGTATGCGCTAGCAGTTCTCCAGTACCGAGTTCTCTGGCAATAGCTATGCTTGCGCTCCCCCTGGGTACACAGGCCCTGTGCATGACTGCCCAGACATCCATATTCGTTCTGTTTTCGTTGGTAAAAATCCTGGTCAAGTATTTGTTGTGGAGGGATGCAGCCAGGTGCGAGATCGAACGTGCCATCCACCTACGCCCTTCCCACCGACAGTTTTCTTGACTCTGTCGTGACAGGGATAGAACGACAGTCCACCCTTTCTAGAAGCTAGTTCGCATTCAATTCACCATGCCTGTTTCACCTTGCTGTGGAGCACACAGTAGGCATCGGCAGATAAGACACTCAAACTATCATCTAAAGCATAACATTGGGTGCAGTGTACAAAGGAATTGTGTCAGCTAGCATAATTTAGATGTTTGAAGCATTTTGTCCCTGGTACGAAGCTGAAGTAGGCAAGAACGGCAGGATTTATTGGTACCTAGCCAATGAAAACGTAACTTGGTATACGTTCTTTTCCAAAGGGCTAGAAACATTTGCTCCAATGACGCACTGGATGCAGAATTTGCACGCCTCAAAGAAGCTCTACGCAAGCGAGGATATCCCGCACGGTTCATCCACAAATACAGCAACTCTACACGGCCAAAACTGACAGCACATTTAGCTCCGAAAAAACCCCTCTTTATATCTTTGCCCTTTAAGGGCGACAATATTTGAAATACTATCAAACGACGGCTACGTTCCGCCATTGAAAGGACATACAATGCAGCCGAACTAGTATTATGCAGTCCTACTAAGCCACTTCCGATTCCACGGGCAAAGGATGCCCTGCCAATGCACGCCACGTCAAATTGTGTTTATGAATTCATATGCACTTGCGGATGCAAGTACATTGGGCGAACGCAAAGGCAGTTGGCAGCCAGGTCTATTGAGCACCTGCCCAAATGGCTCCCAAGACAAGAAAATAAGATCCCGCGTTCCTCCATTACGAAGCACCTGCTTGATACTGGTCACACCGTCAACCCCAAAACTTCCTTCCGAGTTACTTGTTCGCGCACGAACAACTCGGACATTGCGTTACCTGGAGGCGGCCTTTATACGACGAGTGAAACCAGATCTTTGTAAACAATTGGAAAACGTGGTTAACCTAACATTGCCATGGTAGCCTCTAGCTCCATGATTCCCCCTCTCTCCTCTCATTTTTTTGCTCTTTAACGTTGCCCTTTTTCACTTTCTTCCCCTACGGTGTTTGTGTTACTAACTTTATCGATTAGCCAGCTTTGCCCAAAACCCTGACCTTGCTGTTTCTGCATTGATTTTCTGCACGAATTCAAATCTGTTGTATTGTTCTCACTCGTTATCTCTCTTATGAAGCGACAGAAGGCAGCTGAAGAGCAGTCGCGAAATTTTTTGGTACCAATAAATCAGCCGTTCTTGCATAATTCAGACGGCCACATTATGATATGAAAATTTGGGTATGAGCCTTGTTGTTGTTCACTGTTTTCGTTCAAAGCTTTCCATTAAGTGTGATATCACAAAACCTACTGGAAGGACATTCCATGTTCTGCCTACTGTGGTAGTGAAGAAGAAATTCCGTCGTCTAGTCTTGCCTGCTGAATGCTCTTGCTAGTAGCGGCAGTTGTGTGAACGATGCTGTGATGGGTTTTTCGGGTGTTAAACGTGCTTGTGCACCAACAACTACACAAAACTATTGATGCAATCATTTTTCGTAGGCCATTTCACTAATAGAACACATTCTTTACTACTAATTTGATAAAGTCACCAATTTATTTTGACACGGCGTGAATGGTAGCGTGGACAATTGCTGAGTTGGAAATTGTGAATAGCAGTTTCATGCTTAACATAACTGATAACATTTAGGACAATGGGAAGATAGACGATCAAAAGTATCGACTTTCCACAGTTGGAAACTTTTTGCAGTATGGGCAAACGGAAGCACCGGCCTCTTATTTGCGACGGCTGCCCCCATCTGAGTACTTCACGAAATGGCTACCTGTTTAGAGCCTTCCTTTGCAAAAAATCAGACGATGCGTCTGACAGAGGTTGTGTGACAGAAACAAACATTTGCCTCACAAACGTGTTGTAGCTGAACTCTATTAGGTATACGCATAGACGACACATACCACGTCAGACAAGAAGTGCACAGAAAACTTACGCAAAACGACCACAGTGTGAAATTTAGTCCATTTAGACCGCCATCCCTTCACTTGGCACATATATGTTGCCCTGCAAGGCATAAGATCCGGCATTGGTCTGAGAATGGCGGTGTTATTTGGGTCTACATAATGTGTCCAACATCCATCCATCCGTTGCCAGGTGATCTCATACGCGCCCATTGCCTCTTCTGGATGGACGCTGCAGGTGATGTCCTCCATTTTATCCACCTTCATGGTAGGATGGTCTGGCCTGATAATTATTTCAATCTTGACTGAAGAGTAATCAAATGTAGCATCAGTAGAAATTGAAAGCATTAGATCTGCCGACATTCGGGATATTCCCTCAAAAATTTCTGAGCTTAATTGCCAACCAGCAAGCACAAACAAGAGCCGTGATTTGGATTTAAACTAAGCATACGGGCTCTCAAGCGGAAAGCAGTTGATTATATACTTTAACACCAAAGTTAATGATGTCCAGAATGTCTTGTTTTGATTTATTTTCTGACCCCGATGGTCCTTCAAGCATTTGCAACATAGAAAAGAACATCTACTATACTTATATAAGTAGGTTTTGCGCCGACGCCATTACTTTGGTTTGGTGTTTCATCGTACAAAGTTGGGTCGTCTGTTGTGAACGATCTGCTGCACTACCTAAAGTACGTGACATATATCATGAAATCTAAAAACGGAAAACGATGCGAGAATTTCTCGACGTCTTTACCGTTACGCATTTTGTTCGCTCATCCACATCCTTCAATGAAATGTCCTTTTCTTGTGCAGATATTGTGTTTACGTAATTATATCAAGTAAAATACAAGTAAACTTTTAGTGAAAATATACGTTGGAATATATTCTTGCAATTTCCTATGCTAATACATGTACTAGACTCCGGTTACGTAGGTGAGGGACTTTTACATTTAAAGGATAATAATTTATCCGCGAGAGTTTTAATAAACAGATTTAGCCGAACTTTAGAATTTATTTTATGTCCGATGTTAACTGTGGTAATCAAACTGCTAACGCAAAAGTTATTTTAAGAAAACCAGAGGTTTTATCAATTCCTAAATGTCAAATTAGCAGATCTATGCGAATTGGTACCCTAAAGTGCAATAATATAGAAGATAGGGAATCCTTCGTTTAAATAGTCAGAAATCGTTTTGCCGCTGGGTAAATTCTAGCTGATGTTACAAAAATGACCAGCACCGAATGGCCATTTTCAGTCTTGAACATATGAAACACTGATTGTCGTGCAGCATAGTTTCTGCGTATAACTTATTCAGAAATAGAACGAGCAAGATATCAGTATTTATATGAACGCTCTTCCGTGCATGCATAATCGAAGAACGAAGACTAAAAGCGAGTAAAATCAGTAAAAAATAGTGAAAATGGCCTCAGTGTATAGAGCAAGGCATGCTATTAACTTTACAGTAGAAAAATATTAGTATTATTTTGGAATGTGAAAGAAACTGCCAGAAGTGTCAAATGTTTACTTGGCCTCACCATTCAATATCAGAATCTTCTCACAAGCGTAGACCGCAAATGCAAAAATCAGGATTCAAGTGAAAGAACCAGTCAGCGATCAAAACGAACAACGGACAGAAGGCAACAAGAACGTCTGATTTGTGTTAACCACGGAAAATGTTTTCTGCATCCTCCATGTTTACGTATTGTTGCACCTTCACATTCATCGTATACCTCCGACGTCTGCAGATCAGAGCGTCCTGCAGCCAGCAGACCGGTCAGGACAAATCTCACCGGCATCTGAATATTCCCCATCGCAGTCGGTAGAATGTGAGACTGTGGCCTCCTGGTCGAGTTTCAGACCTGTGAGCCCTGATTCAAGCCAGGGACCTGCCAATCGCGCAATGCCATTCTGGTATTTTGGAATTATGCAATCTCCACCGAGCTAATGATGAATGAACTGAAGACGAAATCGGAGGTTTCCCTGCGAACACTACGATGCATCGGAATTGTACCTCTGTGCGCCTAATGCCCATACCAGTTCCGACCTTCTTGTAAGCTGCATGCGGGCCAAATTAAATACTGAGGTAGTTGTTACGACATTCCATATTTTCGAACTAAGCATGCCTGGGTTCTGCGCGATGAATTTTCGGGATTAACGCTGAGAGACATTGATGCGGAATCGCTTACCTGCCAGAAAGGTGGAAACCTGAGCCTTCAATATGTAATTAATGGTATGTGGTCCTGTTGTTCTGTGCACTCTGGGTGCCCGTCGTTCTTGTGGGCTGCATGCGTGCGAAATCAAATGCTCAGGTAGCTGTTAATACATTTCATGCTTTAGACCTAAGCATGCCTGAATACTGCACAATGAATTTTCGAGATTAACGTTGAGGGACTTTGACGCGGACTTCGTTTACTTACCCGAAAGGTGAAAACCTAAGCCTTCATACAGTAATTATTGGTATGTGATCGTGTTGCTCTGTGCACCAGGGAAGGCTCTGGGTTTAAAATCGAAGTGAAAATTAATGCAACTGCTATGCTCTGGGATTATGCGAACTTTAGGCACGCGTCTTTCATTTGACGCTGTAATAGCCTTGCTTAGCTAGGATGTACAGATGCCAAAGAAGGCAACGAATACGGAACCTGATGTTCTAAATCCAAGCAGATATACGTGACACCCCAGAACGGATGCACCATTTTAATCACAGACGTGCCAGTAAAGCTGGTTAAAGGATTTTGGACTTAAATGAACTCTACTAGAAAGATTTTGATGGCAGTCTATTTGCTCTGTTTTGTTTGTCATTTACTTTACATAAAATATCCAGAAAGAGTAAATGTAAACGTGAAAGTGGTAGGTTTGGAGA
>CACRXP010000296.1:317223-347404 GCA_902702965.1 Spirometra erinaceieuropaei
TGTCGTGTAGCATAGTTTCTGCGTATAACTAATTTAGAAATAGAACGAGCAAAATATTAATTGTTACAGCAAAATATCAGTATTTATATGAACGCTCTTCCGTGCATGCATAATCGAAGAACGGAGTCTAAAAGCGAGTAAAATCAGTAAAAAATGGTGAAAATGGCCTCAGTGTATAGAGAAAGGCATGCTATTAACTTTACAGTAGAAAAATATTAGTATTGTTTAGGAATGTGAAAGAAACTGCCAGAAGTGTCAAATGTTTACTTGGCCTCACCATTCAATATCAGAATCTTCTCACAAGCGTAGACCGAAAATGCAAAAATCATGATTCAAGTGTAAGAACCAGTCAGCGATCAAAACGAACAACGGACAGAAGGCAACAAGAACGTCTGATTTGTGTTAACCACGGAAAATGTTTTCTGCATTCTCCATGTTTACGTAGTGTTGCACCTTCACATTCATCGTATACCTCCGACGTCTGCAGATCAGAGCGTCTTGCAGCCAGCAGACCCGTCAGAACAAATCTCACCGGCATCTGAACAGTTCCTATCGCAGTCGACAGAATGTGAGACTGTGGCCTCCTGGTCAAGTTTCTGACCTGTGAGCCCTGATTCAAGCCAGGGACCTGCCAATCGCGCAATGCCATTCTGGTATTTTGGAATTATGCAATCTCCACCGAGCTAATGATGAATGAACTGAAGATGAAACCGGAGGTTTCCATGCAAACACTACGATGCATCGGAATTGTACTTCTGTGCGCCTAATGCCCATACCAGTTCCGACCTTCTTGTAAGCTGTATGCGGGCCAAATTAAATACTGAGGTAGTTCCTACTACATTCCATATTTTCGAACTAAGCATGCCTGGGTGCTGCGCGATGAATTTTCGGGATTAACGCTAAGAGACATTGATGCGGAATCGCTTATCTACCAGAAAGGTGGAAACCTAAGCCATCAATATGTAATTAATGGTATGTGGCCCTGTTGCTCTGTGCACTCTGGGTGCCCGACCTTCTTGTGGGCTGCATGCGTGCGAAATCAAATGCTGAGGTAGCTGTTAATACATTTCATGCTTTAGAGCTAAGCATGCCTGAATACTGCACAATGAATTTTCGAGATTAACGTTGAGGGACATTGACGCGGACTTCGTTTACCTACCCGAAAGGTGAAAACCTAAGCCTTCATACAGTAATTATTGGTATGTGATCCTGTTGCTCTGTGCACCAGGGAAGGCTCTGGGTTGAAAATCGAAGTGAAAATTAATGCAACTGCTATGCTCTCGGATTGTGCGAGCTTTAGGCACACGTCTTTCATTTGACGCTTTAATAGCCTTGCTTAGCTAGCATGTACAGATGCCAAAGAAGGCAACGAATACGGAACCTGATGTTCTTAATCCAAGCAGATATACGCGACACCCCAGAACGGATGTACCATTTTAATCACAGACGTGCCAGTAAAGCTGGCTTAAGGATTTTGGACTTCAATGAACTCTAATAGAAAAATTTTGATGGCAGTCTGTTTGCTCTGTTTTGTTTGTCATTTACTTTACTTAAAATATCCAGAAAGAGTAAATGTAAACGTGAAAGTGGTAGGTTTGGAGATGTGGGATTTCCTCTGGCATGCGGACCAGGAGGACTTACAGAGTCCTAACAGATATAAGAGGACACATATCATGCTACCGGCCTGGAGGTATCGCTGAAGTAGCCTTCTCCAGCATGACGGTGAGTCTTTAAAAAATTCAGCATACTACACAGTACCCAAAACTGACCCATCTTGAGATCGACTGTGAATGAGATCGTAGTGGGGACCTGATCGTAGCGGTTATTATCAGTTAGATTCAATCTCTTTATTTCAATAACCCTCGGCTTCGTTCTGTGTGACAATATAGCAGATTTCTGTGATACCCTCAAAGATTATTCCCGTCTGCTGAAGCGTATTGCTAAAATAGGAACATAGGCAGGAGAATTGAAGGTCAGAGTGATTCTTTGCTGTGATTCTGTGTTGGTATTATGGCCTTTTTCGTTCACAGACATTCTAAAATCATCTGTTTAAACGACGAGATTGAAACAAAACTCATGTAGTTTGCAAAAAAAATATGTCTGGATTTGCCTCACAGACCGCAGCCTGTCTTACCACCAATTATTCATTAGTCTCAAACACTGATTTACACGAGAGACAAGTAGGAGGGAGACCAACCATTGGGGAGCCCTGTCTCTAAATGCAGTAGGCCCGATGCCTCTGAACCTAGCATGACATGCTAAAAGACGTGGTTTTGAAGGCTGTCCGCAGACAGGACGCCCAGGCCGTTCAATATAATGAAAGTCCGCTTCCAATGGCATCCTGGTGTCACCTTTATGGCATTTCGCACGTTTGTTGTACCCCAGATCACGTGAATGAGAGACAGAGGAGGGAGGGAGTGATATAGACGCAGATCGGGCTCAAAGTCTAGTTTTTCACATTAAGCAACGAATCTATCATGGCTTGCTGGCAGTCGTGGCTTGAAAGGCTGCCAGCTGATGGGTCAGACAGCAGTGGCTCGATTGCATGCCCTCCATTACACTCTCAATCACGTAGAATTCGAGATCTACTCAGTGAGGTCTATTTCGTGTGAGTTGGGGCCAGGCTGGGATTGGCAAACGTGAAGGTGTTATCTAGCTCTATCTGCCATTACGTCCACGACCAACTCCTATCACCCTGACTTTGTCTCGCTGCCGGTAGGCGTAAGTCACCTCGGAGAGGGGGTGGTACTGGTGCCGGTGTCAATTTGAGGTAAGTGCCAGCAGTTTAACGAGCAGGTCAGTGACCAGAAGGAATTCCACTTTTCATACAAGCAGGATGTGTGAAAAGAGGGAGGGGCAGTGGGAGAGAGGGTACAGTTAGTGGCAATGAGGGTCAGGTAGAGCAGTTTCATAAGGGGGGGGGCGAGGACGGGGGCACAGCAACATGCATACCGTTAAGTGATTCTTGCCCGTGGTTGACGCGGAGCGGTCGAAAACAGGGATACTGATTTTTTCATTAGGTAACACGAATCGTTCTAAAGTGTAAGCTATTTGTCTTTAGTGAGTGCACGCATTTGTGTGGGTTAATGTTGTCGCAAATAGTCCCGATTCATTAAAGTGAAGAAAAACAAATGGCAAACCCACTTGTTATGTTTCAATCTTAAGACTCAAGAGTCAGTGAATAGCAGGAGACTCACCAGTGATTCTGAAGGACTTGAAGATTTCGACCCTTTGAATATCATAAAATAGATAGCACCTGTATGTCCACTTTCCGTCGATAAGCCTCGTTAACTTCATGGTGTTATTTGTGATATTAAATGGGTGACTATGATGCTGGTTATTGGACTGAATCCTAATGCGATCTTGCAGCAGAGGACTTGTTTTCAGTTTGCACGTAATAACCTCTACGTTTAGGCTAGTGATATTGCCAACATCCGGAGTAAAAACGAGTTGACTACTTTCTAAAATTAAAAAAAAGTTTTGATGCAACTGTATGAACTAGTTTTACAATACTAATGCATAAATAAACACTTTCAAGAAAGGCTACACTTACCAGATCCTAACGCCGAAAATGTATAAGAAGGAATGACGAAAGTAATTTATTCGATAATTCTACGGCGTTTCTGATGAAATCGCGTGGTAATAATATTCTAAACAACTGCCTTGGTCTGTGCTTGCGAAGAAAGTGTTTCACACTGCCAGTCCAGAAAGGAATAAATTAACTAGGCCATTTGGCGTGACTAGCGACCAATACCAGCCCTACTGTTCACAAGTTTGAATCACTGATCCGTGCATGGAAACTATATTCGGCTGTGAGGATTACCACTAATCCACTAAATGCTCCTGCATGTCCTCTCCGGTTGACTGGCTGACGACGACGAAGACGACCAAGAAGTCAGAAGTGACGACGCCAATCTCGTTTGTCTTTCACTATAATTTTACCCTGCATATATATACACATATTACATGAGCAGCTCGCTAAGAGTGCAACAGGCCAGACGCAGACAGCTGTTTCACGGTCGTTACCGATCATCAGTACGTCATAGGCCTTATGAAGTGAGGTATATATATATATACATATATATAGGCAGAATGGTATTACCGACAAAGACAAGGGAGACTGGAATGGCCATTTCTGGCTTATTGGCCGTCGTCAGCAAGCCATACGATTTTTCGAAAGGAATAAGTTCTTCGGAAAGATGATACAATTTATTAGTAAATTTTCGACTTCCGTTCCTCACGCCGTCCTCAGATGTGACGCAAGTGTGCAAAAGAGTCAGTCTGCGATCGCGAACTTTAAGAGGACGAAATAATGACTTCCTTGGTCATATCGACAAGCATCAAAACATATTTGAATCTCGGTGGACAAAATACGGTGAAGGCAAGGGCACATCACTTGCTTGTTTAACCCAATACTCATTTTCCAAATCCTTGGATATTTCAGCCCTGACTATTGTCAGCAAACATCGCGGATCCGATTTATACATAAGGCATTAGGTTTCTGTAATATCCGTTCTTTGTGTACAGTTTGGGCAACTCTCACCTTCAGTTTTCAGTGGAACGGAGACAAACAACGAACTCCTCCACAAATGGAGGAACGACGCTACTTCAGGCAAACTTAGCTTCATCTGTAGATGGTTTCATCGTGTGGTATAATGTCTTCTCAGAAAACATAAGATTATTCGAGACAGTTCTGCCCTCACAACCTAACTCATCTAAAAGAATCCCCTTATTGCATCGAGCCTTGCGGGTACAAAAAATGCCGCAGGCACAGATGACTGCAATGTACAATTCGAAGATTGATCCCCTTCTTTAAACAGGTCGTCGCTGAGGTGCACCGACTGCTTATATCTCTTGGAGTTAGGATGGATGACAGAAGCAACACGATCAGACCACGTGTCACGCCGCTCTAGAACCCTTTGCGTCATATAGGGATTTGGGTCATGGTCTGTAGGGTCAGTTACGTTCACGGTGACCGATACCACGTCGGTAAATTAGGACAAAGTCGTCCACTCGAATACCAGCTGACGGCAAACCACAATGCTCTGAAATCTCCCAGGTTGCTTTGGTCTGTTCAATCAAATTTAAGCTGCAAATTCCAATCACGCACAGTATGACCACTTCCCATGAATCCTGCTTCGAATCCTTGGTCCTGCAAACCTGAGATTGAGTGTGGCTGCGAGCAGACGGGTAACATGCCAGAAATAGCCATCGCAGTCCTCCCGTCTTTCATCGAAGCTGTGGACACGAGACAAACTGTTCGCTGTTTCCTGGGTGTAATCTTCCGAGTGAACAATGATTCCGCTAACGACGGTCAGGTCCCATACCTCATTTCTGCTAACAGGACTCGTATATTGAGGCGACACATGAGATTTGTTTTCAGAAAGACCAAAATCTTCACTTACCAATAAATGTAAATGTGCGCGACATCATCCGAGTATTGTAATAGAGGCATTCATATGTTGCCTCGTCGCCGTCCTTTATATTAAAACGTAGGATGAGAAGGTACGCCCTGGACACAAACATCTTAACGCCAGACCTACGGCGCCACCTCAATGCGTGCTTGGTATGTGTATTGTTGACATATTCACAAGCGATGGCGGGCGGCTCAAGATCCCCAAAGACGACATTGATGTCTGGTCGAATAGTCACTCGATCCAGCTTCCAGGGCAGAGCTAGTAGAAGAGATCACCAATTACGAAATCGCACAAATAGTAGGGCGGAATAAGGCGTACACGGTCGTATTCATAATTGGCCAGTGAACCTTTTCCTGCAGCTTCTAAATAGGTACTACAAATAATCCACAAAGGCTAAACGGGAAGTAGGCACTGAGTAAATTCGGCAGGAACTTACTGTCAACTCTCTTACGAGCTTTTAAAATATTACAATTGATCCAGCTAGTATATGTTGCGCAAGTCTGCTGTTACAAGACGCCTTCTCTGCTTTGCTCTTACTTGTTGCGGAAAACATGAGGAAATCGTCTACCCCGACGGTCGAACTGGTGTGAATCCAAGGTGTCTAACAATATTTCCTCAGTGAATCGGGTTTGTCAAAGCGTATGTAAGTATGGGCATTTGCTCTAGATTTAAATGTGCTTTACTTTGTTTATGTCTTATACTTCCTTCTTAACCCATACACAGCAGAGACTGCCTTAGCGCAAGGAAAAAGTGCCGTCGTTGTCTGAAACAAAAATAACTTTGAAATGGGAATATCTTATTTTCAGCTTTTGTTTGTGAAAAGCGGATCACGATTAGGATCAATAGGAATATGTTCACGCCGGATCGAGTTTTCCTTCGTCTTATTATTTTTCTTTCGAATTTTCTCTAAACACTGCGTGTAAGACTGGGAAAACAATAACCAAAGCCCTGGATATGACACCAAATTATGGAAGTTAGATGACCTTAACTTACCATACTTTATCATGTATCGTATCTCTTCGAGCAACCCATAGGATTTCCAATTTGAGATTCGAAGACAAAGTCCTATCTCTGTGGTGTGCCTTGTACATCGGCTCTCTACCTTGCCTCGATTTGTGTACAGAGACTGCTGTCGCGTGAATTGATAGGCATAAATCTCAACAGGGATATTCTTGAAGTGCTGTGGTTCCGAAAGGATAACCGAATAGGCCTTTACAGTGTAGACTGGTTCAGCTGTGTGGGAATGGGAAGGTAAAGGCGATCAGTTAATAGTGCACTCACCAAAAGAAGCAAAATATAAAGAAATTTGGTTCCATCAAACGATGCACGGAAGCAAGTTGGGTGAAATTGCCACCTGGACCAAGGTTCAACTGGCAGGCCTTCCTGCTTTGGCGTTAATCCAAAGCTATCTGCCGGTAAATCACAGGTCAAAATGTGTCTTCTAGTTTCTATTTCCTTTCTTGAATTTTGATTTGCAATAAAAAATTCGTCAATCGAGTCTCTTTACTGTAAACGACTGTCCCTCGCCAAACAGTTGATTATAAAACGCATTTCTGACTATATTCATATCGATTTGGATCCGCCGGCTACTATCCATCAATACTCTTTTCGTTTGATCGAGCAAACTTCAGCAAAAGCGTCTTTCTGTCGGAAATCTCGGTTTATCTACAGGGCCCACCCATCAAATATACTGTCCCAGTTTGCTTGCCAAAGTTAGGAGCAGCATCTACAAAAGGGCTGAGTTGATATTTCCACACTGCTTACTGTGCTGCTTAAACTCAGAAAATTGTCATTTTGTCAAAAAACGTTCTCTAAGCCTTTCATCCTGGAATTTATTCAGCATACCCAACATAAGCATAAACCCTGTGTAAAGTTGTGCCATAGGAAAAGCTTGCTATTCCTTCAGCCTTTTCCATTTTCGTTAGTCCATTTCGCCGCCCCTCAATGTGTTATGTCACAGGACGGGACCGACCCACTAATCACTGACATTTTAGTCATGCACGCTAACCCCTCGGCCACCGCCGCAAGCCGTCAACTGCTCTCGCTAAGTCCACTTGGTAGTACAGGTTAACCAGATAACGATGGAAATTGCAGCGGATATCAGATGTTGGTCGGCAAGTTCAACCGTCCAGCGGAAGACATTGAAAAGATAAAAACTCCTCTACAATGTAGACTACACACACGATACGAATGTACCTGTTGGACGAACGACTAGAGGTGGGGCCAAAGGACGTCGTACAAAAGGCACGCCAGCAACACCTTCCGTAGATGTCACGGCAGCGCTAGCATAAACACTTAAAATACAAGACGAAAAGAACCGGCGATGAAACGAAAAAACGGGAGGAAAAAAGAAATCTTGCAGTAAGAAGGTCGAGGGAAATGGACAGCACATTGCGAGGAATGTCTGCGAGGAACCGGAACAAGGGACGCCAGCGTCCGCGTCGCCCATCACGGGAAATGGCATGGGTCGTAAAGTCCTCAACCTTTCGCAAAAAACTTTCGAGTTTTATGATCATGCAAACGAAACAGGGACGGCTTATATCGTCGTCAGATATTACCTTTGTCGGGGCACGAAACCACTGCGATCACGAGACGTTCGCCGCAGAGAGGGCAATTTCTGATCATTTAGGGACTTCCCGAATCCGCAGCCAACGCCTTCAAAGAGCGCGTCCAGGCAGACCTGCAACTCTTCCAATGTCTACCCAAATAACTTCTGCAGGCCAATGAGGAAGTCTCGGTGCTCAAGGTCCTTAGACTTGAAAAGCGCTCAATCGACATATTAGAGCATTCACGTCCCGGACCACTCAAGATTGTGTTAGCTAACCAAGGACATGTAGGACTTATTCTTTCATGACAATTCCAAACCAAGGCACCAACCTCGACGTCTTTTTTCAACCGGACTACAGGTCATCAGAGAGGACAAGATTGCAGAATGGACATACGAATCTCGTGATCTTCAGGGACCAGATAATGCAGTTGCCTACCCTAATTCGTTGGAAGGAGCCTATCACAATGAGGGCGCAATAGGTCCCTTTAATGCGAACTCAAACAACACCATAATAGGACGCCCCAAACTTTGAAACTAACATTTTTTACAACAAATTCCAAAGTATACGGTCCAAGTTGGACGAATTTAAGATCCACATCTGTGACCTTTCTCTCGACGTTACCTCGTTGACAGAAACCTGGCTGTCTTAAAACGTGGATGACCACGAGTAAGTTCTACTAGGATTTTAGTTGTTTCGACGAGATAGGAGGGAGCGTCAGGGAGGTGGAGGAGGAGTGTCCGGTCGACTTATGTTTTTGGCCGAAGGCTCAATAACTACAGTAGCATCTGCGAACCAATTCCTCGAGCGCATAAAACATCTGAATTTGGACTCGCTTACGTAAAACACGGACTGCTTGTGGTAAAGAAAACCAGAAAATATTTCGTGCAGCGCAGAGCCTATCTGGCCCATTATAAGGGTACCGGGATCACATAGCCTTGAAGTTCTGGCCGTCTATCGACCACGAGGAGTGACCCCGAGGCTGATGATCGTCTGTCAGAGAAACCAGAACGATTTGCTGTCCGTTCTGACGTCCCGACTTTAATGCACCGCTCACTGACTGGAGTTGAATATGCGCGCGCGGCCCAGAACCAGCTATCGACCGACTTTTCTTGGACATGGCACTCAGGTCATTTCTCTCTCAGCACATCTTATTGCCCACGAGGGTGTGTTTGGGGCATCAGTCAAACTGCATCGACCTGGTGTTCAGGAAATCGCTGGACAGCATAGATGAGGTGCGATGTCTGCCTCCCCTAGGTCGAAGCGACCACATCGTACTACACTGGGATTGTTCAAGTTTTTCTGTACCAGAACAGCCCACCAGAATTAGATGAAATATTTGACTTGGTGACTTCGAGCAAATGAAGGCGGAAATCAACAAAATAGACTGGCAATCAGCTTTTTTTCGGAAAGATAGCGGAGTATTCGGAATGGTTCAGTGAGTTATTGCATGTTCTGCTGTGAAACCAATGCCCGCTTTCACGGAAAATGCTAAAAAATCGACCTCTGTGGTTTAAACTTAAGTGTTAAAAAAGGGAAGTAAATAAAAAGCGGAGGTTGTGGCAGAAATCTCTCACTGATAGGGATCTGTTTCCATAAACGCACATAAAGCACAGAAGTTCGTAGTCAAGCGACTTGCCCGCAGGATACAACAAAATTTTGAAAAAAACGTACCGAATCGCGCTGCGGAAAGTTCGAAATTATTCTACAACTACATTAGACGCGGCACACAAAACAGAGATCCAATCCCTGTCCTGAAGACAAGTGGAGACGTGGAAATTAATGAGGATGGAGAAAAAGCTGAACACCTTTCACAATTTTTAAATTCATCTTCATGAGTGAAAGCGCATTTACTCCTCCCGACTACGACTTCGATGAGAGTCCAAGAATTGAAGCTGTATCTTTTGATGAAGCGACTGTTCGTAAAGAACTGATGGCGCTCAATGAGTCGAAATTACCGGATCCAGACTACATACCACCTACGTTACTGAAGGAGCTCGCTGCCGAATTAGCCAAATCACTGTCCATGCTTTTCCAAGCCTCGTACGAAGCCGGCTGTTTGTCCGCCAATTGGAAATCTGTGCGTATCACACCACTGTATAAAGGTGGCAGCAAGGGCTCTGCAAATAATTACGGACCAAATAGCCTCACCTCCATCTGCTACAAAGTTACGGAAAGAAAAATTAAGTGAGAGCCAATGCGCTTCTTAGAGCAGCATAATTTATTATCTGATGCAAATCATGGGTTCCGTAGCGACGGGTCTTGCGCGGAGAACTTGCTCTACTGTTTGGAACGTTGGACTCGGGCAATTCGTCGCATGTAGCCGTCTATATTGACTTTGAAAAGGCATTTGATAGTGTCACACATCAGCGACTACTGCACAAACTTAGCCAAACGGCCTTAGGGGTAATCTCCTAAAAGCGGAGTTCCCCAAGACTCAGTTATTCGTCCTACTCGGTTCATTATTTATATCGACGAATGCGTTAGTTAATTAGACTGTAGTATCGCCACGTTTGCGAATGTTATTAAGCTTTGAAACTGCGTTCGAACTGCAGATGACGCAGAGCATTTGCAGGCGAACCTAAACCGACTCCAACAGTGGTCAAATGACTGGCCTTTGCCGTTCACTAAAAACAAGTGCAATATTAT
This sequence comes from Spirometra erinaceieuropaei, assembly GCA_902702965.1. NCBI lineage: Eukaryota > Metazoa > Platyhelminthes > Cestoda > Diphyllobothriidea > Diphyllobothriidae > Spirometra > Spirometra erinaceieuropaei. The sequence continues at coordinate 327,836 of CACRXP010000296.1, forward strand.
GCGAGTAGTCACAAACCAGATTTCCGAATCCCATGTTTAATGCCTGAATGGTTTACCACTGCAAGAAGTGGACTCGCAGAAAGACTTGGGAATATGGATTACGACCTCGCCCTAACCCTCGCTGCACTGCGCAAAGGTAGCCAAGTCTGCGATGTCAGTTCTCTACCTTGTCAAGCGGGCTTTCTATGCCCTTGGTAAAGACTGCTTCGCTTAAGTCTTTCGGATGTTTCTGCGGCCGCAAATGGAATTCGATATCCACGCTTGGAGATCCTGGACCGCGAAGGACCTCAGCATCCTCGAAAGTGTTCGGTGGCTTGCAACGAAGCTTGTGACATGGCAGGCTTCTCTAACATATGGAACACGGCTAACTTACCTTGATCTCTTTTCCCTGAGTTACAGGCATCTACGGAATGATCTGCAACAAACCCTCCGTATAATACGCAGTCAGGGCATCAACCTCGAACCGGGGGAATTCGAGTTTACAAACCTACGAGGTCATCCATTCAAACTACGTGTGACTGGGGCCAGGCCAGACACACGAAAGTTCTTCTCTAACAGAGGGCTCGAAGCTTAGAATGTCCTGACTCTGCATGTCGTTGTGTCTGCTTCACTGGAGGTCTTTAAGAAGAAGCTGAATTTGTTTAGCGGTGTCCACTAAAATACCACCCGACTTCTGTATCTGTGACAAGTGCGACAAATCCCGTTGTTATAATACCACTTGCTATATTTCTGTAACATTTTAATTGAATTTCTTCTTGTCTTTAATTCATCGTATACGCTTCCTGACATGCATCTATGCAATTTTTGTCACTCGGGATATTATTTCTTTCCCTGCACTCCACATGACTCTTCTGCTACTGCTCCTACCACTAACACTCGAGACAGTTTGTCCATCTGTGCAGAGTTGACGCTTTTCCGCTTAATTCTTAGCCTTATGATACCTTTTACAATTTTTTGATGTTTAATTTGCCTGCGAAAAAATAGGGAGTTCAAAGGTGCAGACCTACATTTCTCTCAAATAAAACCGAAACGAACTGAAAATCCTCTGTAATTAAACAAGTATGCGACCCGAAGATGCTTCGAAAACGTCGCCCCGTGAATGCATGAACATATTTCTAGAGTGTTCGACGCCCACCTCGCCACATTGAATAGTCATGGTCAGGAAAGCTTTGCCAAAAGAAGAGTGCACCAGCATGTTAGACAGGGTGGGTGGTACAATTTTCTGGCCTAAGTAGACTACCTGCCGTAGAGCAATAATCGCTACCTCGACAAATAATGATTAACTGTAGCTCGCTGGACGTACAATGGGGAACTCAATTACCTGAATATGAAATCTGCTTGCAATGATAATAATGATTGTCCAATTGCGCTAACAGAGTACAGTAGGGAGAAATCTTTACGTCGGAAGAAGAGTCATCGTCTTCATCCTTCGACCTTCACAGGATACACTTTTCTACTATACTCACCTGAGCATTAGGACAGAAATCAGTCAGTGATTTGCGTAGTCCGCATTAACTTTTTGGCATCTACTCTTTAGTAACCAGCACTGCCAACTAAATATCAGAAAACACAGTGTTGATCCCCATCGTGGGATGTCTCTGATGGCAGTAAAGTATACTTAACGGTGAATTTCCATTTTGTCAGAATTTTGACTAATTCCGCAGATCTCAGGGTGGCAAAGAAGAGTTAAATAATTCGCCACGTCAGATAAGGTGAAATCAGCGAGCCAAACAACAAAGATCTCTGCTGCGAGATCGGGTCAACCGGATTATCCCTCAACCTCGCATCCGGTGTCCTACCTTCGAGCTCTAACAGACATGCCCTTCTGCTCTGTAAGGTGATTCGATCCCAGGTCATCCTCTCTGGCAAATCAATGCCATCCGGGTGGTAAGAAAGGCTTAATGTGATTGATAGTAAAACCTTTTATGTGCAGAAGGCTAAAGTGCCTTGACCATTTGAGGCAAAACCTGCATTCAATAATTCGGCAAATGGGCATGCCCTACACCGAAATCTAGGCCACAGTCAACAGACTTATGCTCTTCCTCGGAGTGTAACCCACGAATTCTCTTATTAAATATTGTGTTAAATTAAAAAGGTTCATGAACATGAAACATGAGAGCGGGTAAAATGAATTGGGGTGGACTTAAGGCAGCTAGGCTCTTAGTATCTTGATCGGGAATAGTAATTACTTGTTTATTTTCCGGAGCCTATAAACTCCTATAAAAGTCCATTTTCAGATATGATAAAGGCAGCAGAACCGTCGGCAGCCATGAAATACGTGAATTGAAGAATGATTTGTGCCTCATGTCCTGAAATGTCCGCATAGGGCTGTAGGCGTGCAGAAGACAATTATGAGGATTGGTGGCGTTCACTTCAGCGGTCAGGGATTCAATCAACTCGTAACCTGTTTAGAAGATGGTGGTTACCAATTTTACTAGTTTGTCATCCTACCATATGGCTGCGTTGAATTCATGTATGCGCAATCCGAAAGTTTGTTTGGTCTGGCCTAATTACGAGGGCAGGCGCGCAATACGCCATGCCAAAAGACTTACTGGGGTTTAGCCTGACCCTGACCGCTTATTCTTAAGCTCGGGATTGCGAACCTCATTCCATTCGATTTGTATGCTCAATTCGCATTTGGAGAAACCGTTTACTTATGCACTCCATGAATGCTTGTTGTGGTATCAGCATGCTGGCGACAAAGTCGTTTCGAGCGCATATCCAGCAGACATGAATAAGGTTTGCAAAAGTAAGAGATCCGGGTCGGTAATCTGAGGAGAATGAACTGCTCACCGGATCGGGGGACTTTTCTGGCTGACGTTTCGAAGAGCTGGGGCTACTCTCCATTGTCAAAACGTCAAGTGAAAAAATCGATCATCATTTTTGAATAGACTGCCGCATTAGTTGGCCTTGGGCTGATCGATTTTTTTCTTCTTTCACCGTCTTGGTCTACTGGTCGTCACCTGTGAGTGTTGGTGGCCTCCTGTATTACGTGTCGTCACCTAAATTGGGGTTGGTTGCGTTTGCGTTCACCTTTTGGGTGAAGTGGTCGACAGACCGTGTTTGCCCGGCATTCTTAGGCTCCGTATGATTGTATTGTCTTCGTCACGCTGTATGAAGTGACGTAGGACTTTATAGGCCGAAGGAAGGTCTAGACGCCTGTTGATGGAGTTGACATCTGAGTACCAAGCCTCAAGTGTGAGACGCTCAGTCCTTGAGGTGCCCCTGCCTAAGACGGCTGCTCCTTGATAATCAAAACTGTGACCAGTTTCCCCGATGTGAGCCGCAAGCTCTGAGTTTGGGTCTAATCTCCGTGTTGCCAGTCTCCGTGCTCATGTAGGCGGGTCTGCAGTTTCCGTCCGGTTTACCCAACGTAGTTGCAGTCTGCATCGTTACAACGTATGTGATAGACAATTGCTGAGGTTTCAGTGGGTGGCAGCATGTCTTTGGGTTACATTAAATGGCTACGAATTGTTGCCTGGGGTCGATCAGCCCAAGGCCAACTAATGCGGCAGTCTATTCAAAAATGATGATCGATTTTTTCACTTGACGTTTTGACAATGGAGAGTAGCCCCAGCTCTTCGAAACGTCAGCCAGAAAAGTCCCCCGATCCGGTGAGCAATTCATTTTCCTCAGACATGAGTAAGTTCGCCGTTTGCGGGAAGCAAGAGATCGGCCTCAAACTCCGACAGTTGTACTTATAATGACTGAGTCCCATTTTTGAGAAGAAAGAATGCGATAGGAGGAAGTGTGGAATTCACGTAGAGGGTTGATGACGTTCAACGCATTTGATACGTGACCGCCCAAGACCTGGACGTGCCTCTGCGCGAGTATTGCAGGGAGGCAGTCCTGTTTCACATGTCCTAAAAGTGTATCCAGGTAACAGCGGTTAGGTGATTTGATTGGGTGACAACAGGGTTTGTGAAAAGGGTTAAATGTGTCGTATTTCATGCGTACGCTCGAAGGCTACCATCACGTAATGTCTGGTATAGCTGACACGATCGGGATGCATCACCTGCTGTTCCACCATTTACTCTCCACTGTACGAAAACCTGGACTTGTTCATGCAGATCGCAAAGATTATCTGAGTAAAAGGTAATATGGTTCGCGTTTGCGTTAAGCTTGCCGCTCGAGCTTGCCGCCAAGGCCTCGAAAGTTTCTTATAACGTCATGAGAATTCATTTATTCACAGGCGATAGGTTTACTAAGTTGGTAATGACATAATAAACTTTGAATACTTAAGACTTCGTTTTATCCCCTCAGCTCATTTGTAAGTGAGCTCAGGGCATTTTCAAAGGTGTTCTCAACAAAGTGAAATTAAATTCTGCGGTTAATAAATGCCTATTCGCCGAGGTAGATACAAAATAACAACTAATAACAATAGTAATCTTTAGTTCAGAATGGCGAAAGTACCTTATTGAGAAAGAAATAAAGACTTACGGTAAACGTGGTATTCCCGGATCTTCGCGATAATCCTGGTTCCACCGTAGTCATAAACACAGGCGTAAGTTCCTGATTTGTGCCAGTTATGTTCCTCAGACTGCAATAACTCATTTCCAGCAATCTTAAATATGTTGCTTTTTCCGGAATGAATAAAATAAGGTCTGATTGTAGTCTCAACCTCCTCCAGGTCACAGCTTATTTTCGGATGCCGCAGTCCAACAAGATGAGTGTAGGATGGTGTGATCCGAACGGGCACAGAACCTAGAGTAAAAGGAAGAATGGGCTGACGGAAGGAATTGAATCAGGTCGTAAGCAGACTGACTTGCATGCAGGCTTTCAGCCTCGTAAAGCTAGGGTGGAGTGACTGTATTTGACAATGCGTTTGACGTAGGATTACTCAATGATGACCTATTTTATTATCACTAAGGCCATCCCCTAAGTTGTTAGTTACCGTCATTTTGGGGTACTAGTGTCCTCTAGATGGGACCTACCCATTGGCTTAACTACGGGGTATATGGCGCCTTTATAATTGGAAGACAATAGGACGATCTTTAAAGAAGGCTGAGTACGAAATGAGCATTATCTCGTGTCTGACGAATAAGCGATCCCGGACCATGTAGAAACAATATTATCAGGCATGTCTGACATTCTAGCAGAAATATTGATGCAGCATTTAGCATGCTCTCCTCCCTTAAACCAATATCATTTCATTACAGGGCAGCAACGATAGGGGGGGGAGATGCGTGAGTGCACTGGCTGACCAACATAGGCTATAACAAATGGGAGATGACACCCAAAAAATCCTCTTAACCAAAGCAGCCTGTCTTACGGGACAGGTGGTGAAAGGGGTTTTATGGGTGGGGCCTTCGAATGCGTGGATAAATGTGAATAATAGAAAGAATTTTTCTGAAATTGCTTTTGGAATGATAAAGTTTTACTTCATCACTATGTGGCAACGTAAATAGGCGCGGTAAATGCAAAGTAAGCAAATGGCAGTGCTGCAGACATAAATCATTTTAAGCAACCCGCGAAGCAATTTATCCACCTGTTATCAGACGCCCAAGAATCCTCAGCGAATGGTAAAGTGGCCGACCTGTTGTGTTGGCTGCCGATAGTGATAGTGAACGTGTGTGCCATGGTCTCGAACGCTATACTTATCAAGAGAAGTGAAAAGCTAAATAAAAGACTAATGTCAATATTTTTTGGATAAGTACCCAACTGTTGAATAGTATATTCAAAATTTAATGCGTAATCAGGATGCGATTAATTCGGAAAATGTGATCAAGTACTGCCAAGGGAGAAGACTATTGCCTAGGCAAATGATGTGCAAATGCCAGCAATGGATGAAAATGCAAGGACGCACTTCATCGCCACCTACTCCTCGCTGCTATTATGACTTGGCCGACTTCGGCCTGGTAATTGGTTGCCTGTTCGTGACCTTTGCCACCCACATGGAGCTTGTTTGCTTCGTGAAGCCAATAGATCGGTGTGCGCACATTCCTGATTGATAAATACCCGATCTGCAGCGACAGAGAATGACAGGTGCCGAGGCAATGATGAACTTCGGTTCGATGAATTGCTAATGACCCATCTGATAGACCCCAGTGGTGGATCAAGTGCGTTAGGTGCGTCTGTGCGCATGTTTGTATTTCTGGTCATAGCTGTGGGTCAGGGTTATGATTGGCTGAATGAAGGCAAAATAAGCCCCAAACAGTACTGTATCAATCTAGCCGAATTCTCAGTCGTCCTTCCTCGCTGCTAATATGACTTGGCCGTATTCAACCGGGTAATTGGTTTCCTGATCATGACCTTTGCACCTTTGCACCACAGTCTCCGACGGTACAGTCCCCTTCGCTTTTGGACCGTAGACTGCACCGATGACTCCTAGCAAAGTCTACTTCCCAACACAGCCGGTATCTCTCTACATCAACTCAATTTTGCCAGTCATCCAGTCCATCTGTGCCTCCATTAGCCGCCAGCACAGGAAGTATGGTGCTTTGTTGGCGTTGCTGCTGGTCGTGGTATAGGTTGTGTGGAGAGTCTGCTACTTTCCGAGACCAGCTTGTGGATTATTCTTCCCTGCCGTCATCGAGGCCGTAGTGGTTCTTCAATGCTCGCAGCCGTGGACCTCCATCAAGGTCGTCTGAATGATACCCCGCAACTCCATACATTGGATCGCGAGAGTGTTTAGATGTTTCATTCGTTCCAGATTAGAGTTCGTTCAATTGCCAGCGTTCACTTGACATGCGTTTGCATCAGGAATAACAGGATCTAGCTAAACTGATGCCGGCCTATCATGCGTTCACCTGCGCCAGTGCATTTGCACCCCCATTCCTAAAGGACAAGGTGCTGGTCCGTCCATCAATCGGCACCGCTAGTCACCTTAGTCACGTGCACGCCACACTGATCACACCTCCAACCTACGACGTAGTCCAGCAGATGCTAGTGACGCGAGCGAGGATGCATCCACATCGCCGTCTGCCGCATTGGTAGACTGAAGGTTTTTGTAAGAAGAAGATTTCGAGCTGCCCTGCCCTGTAGAAAGAGATCATTGTTGTTGAAGTAGTCGATGAAATGTCAACCGAGCACTCTCTCTTAGGCTGCTTGATCAGTGCTGAAGTTGGAACAGTTTGCTTATCCGTCCTCGGACCAGGCGTTGGGAGGGTGCGCATGTCATCGTTGAACTTGTTCTTGGCGTTATCGAGGGGGCATGGGTGCTGACAATGGTAACGAAAGGGATCCCGCAGTCGGGCGGTCTGATGGTCACGAGACCTCCGCTCCAGAGGAAGGGGCATCTTCCACCCATCACCTCCAGCTGTCTCTGCTCAGAGAAGGGGGCTTCAGGGAGAGTCGCAATGTGGATTTGGTGGCGGGACAGGTTGCGGGTGACTAGAGTCACCTTCTTTCCCAGACGGTTTGCCATTGGGCAGTATGCAAGAGACAGAGCACTTCAGGCTGCCTGAGTACTCAGTACCACTCCTTTTAGCCTGTGGATAGGCACGAAGATGGGTACAGGCGTGGGCGTTATTCATTATCCTGCTTCTACCGCATTTTTGCGTCAGCAAGTCGTGGTCAACATTCTGGCGGCGTACTTTGACAGCAAATTTTACGACACATTTGTTATCCCCCTTGCCCGCGACCGATGTTAGTGCTTGCCATTACTACAGACGTTATCTCATCCGCCAGGGTACACACCCCTACTTCGAATAAATCAAAACTAATATTACCATCCTGCCCGCAGTACTGATGTCTCCAGGCTTTAATTCCTCTGTCGGCCTACACATCCAATCCTCGCTCACAAAGTGCCTGCGACCTCTAAGCGAACTAATCGTTGCAAACTTTTACCCACGGTTTCTCTAACGATGACATGCATTGTACATCAAAGGGATGTTATTTAAAATATGTACCTGAAATTCTAGTTCGAACAAAAACAATTCTCATGTAATGTACACATGAAGAAAATAACTGGTGCAACTTAAGTGTGTCTTTTTAAACTTATTCTTTTCGGAAATGATTTCAAAAGAGAACTCACCTAATTGTATTACCCTGATGACGGTATCCATGCAGTTGACAAGGAAATAACCAGGTGGATTGCATTCTGAAATAGCATAAGTCATCGATCCAATGTCTTTGATTGTGTAGTTAGTGTCAGATGAAGTGCACTCTTCATATCCTTCGATGACTCCTCCTTTCATCATGACCACATCAAAGTAGAAAACTGGCACTAAAATTACGACAAAATGGGCGAAAATAGAATTTTGAATATTTGTTGCCCATGCTATGTGGTTTCCACATGAATGTCCACATATACTTGCAGGAACTGAATAACTGTATGTAGTCAAACATGGCATAAAGGCAGACATTTTTATGGAGGTATTAGGACAGATGTTTGACGCTATTTGTGAGAACAGTGCAATAGGGCCGCGAACATTTGCCGGTGAAATATTCTGCATTCTGCATTCGATTTAAGACAGAATGCCCAGCCGACCACATAAAAATGACGGAAAAGTACTTTCGCAGAGTTCTTAGATATATGACGTCGATTCTTGTCTTCGATGGAACTGCCCTGCAGACAGAGAAAACACGCACCACTGTGTTTAGAAACGAGCATGTTAAATACTGCTCTAAATATCCATTCAAAATCAGCAAGGAAGCCATCAACAGACTCTCACAGATGGAGACGACTTACCAACCTCCCCGAAGGATAAGGCTGGTCTCCTATGAAAAATCCCGAGCAACCACTCATTTCATACGGAAATCTGCAACTATGGTAGCTTCAGCACTTAGACAAGCTTACTTGAGTGATCGAAACTTGAGTAAACGGCCCGAAAGTACTATGGGAAAATTTGCAGGGATTTGAAAATGAGCCATAATTCTTCTTCCGCCTCTATTCACCGAAGGCCCTTTGCCTTTTTCCCCGGTGTGGCCTGTTTTTCCAAGAAACGTCTGATTTGCCTTTGACCTCGTGCATCCATAAGAAAGAATATTGAAGCTGTTTGTCATAAAATTTGAGGAAATCAAAGTTTGCGCTAAGGCCCTTGCCAAAGTATTTAACATTACAGTGTTCCTAATCTTCTTTTATAGGCTTGTTCCTCTCTAGTATCTATCTGATATTTCCAACTCCCCTAAAGAGGAGGTCGAGGAGGAAAATGCCAACAACTACTAGGTTATGACTACTCTTCATCATACATCAGTGTGTTAACCGATATTTCGTACTTTGTGCCATGGTCGTTGGTATTACTTTTCCATCTGCGAACTGTCCGTCTTTGATAGTATCATGTCAGTTTCCCTGCCAGTGTCCGGTGCCTTCTTCCGCACCAGCTGGCTTTCCTAGGAAATCCATCGATTCGAGAGTCAAAGCGACTGAGTGTCCTGCGGCTTGTAGCCTAGTTGAACTTGCTATGTGTGTGTAACATCGACTGTGACAGATGGCCTCTGTTCGTTGGCTGACACTCGCTCAAATAACATCCATCAACACCGATTGAATGCCATTGACCAAATTCTGGCCTATTCCCACAGGCTGTCAACCACTCCCATACTGTTAGCCGTGTTGCCTCTTGTTTCCCCTGACTGTTGACTATGGCGATGGGAAAAGTACATGTTTTTGGTACGGTTGCAATCCCGCCCGAATTAACCAGTCTCGATGATGCCTCCAAATGACCTTCTTCATGCGTTACGTTTCGTAGCAGCAGCAGCTCCTGCCAACGTAATTAATTCATTTCCCCAGAGACGAATACCAAACATCCAAGGTCATTCATCGAGGTATTAGGATAGATGTGTGGGCCATTTGTAGAAACAGTGAACGAGAATTGTGATCATTTGCCGTGGAAGTATTTTGCATCTAGACAATTACATTAGAGTTGTGAAAGAATGGCCAACTGCACCTATGGTAGCCTCGGCATTTTGACAAGCTCACTTAAGTGATCGAAAAGGTAAACCACTGAAAACAATCCCTGAGTGTTTTTAAGGACGCAACCACCGTTCACCCATAGAATTGCCATGGAAAGCGGCAGTTCTACAACCGTCCGTGTAGGATCTGCTGAAAAACTCCATCTCCTGCGTCTTACTTAATCGACTAACAATGTATCTCTTGCAATGAACTCGTCCTGATCGTCAGCATTTATTCGAGGGAAACCAGGAAACCATCGACATGCTCTTTGCAGCCTGCATGAAAAATGTCAAGAAATAATGTTCACTCCCTAAGCAACCCTTTGATCATCCAATCGGAGCTTATGACACTGTCTCATGAGCCAACAACCCGAAAGTAATATGGTAAACTGGATGTCTCAAACGATTCCCGGTCCAACCTCCTGGGCTTCCTAGTGTATCTGATCTGAAGTCAAATGCCTGAAAAATTTGCATGGGTTTCAGAATGGGCCTGGCTTCTTCTTCCACCTTTATTCACCTGTCTCCTCTTAATTTCTCCTTGTTGTGTCCTGTTTTTTCAAGAAAATTCTGCTTTGCATTTGATTGTGTGCGTCCGGAGTAACTGAAAGTGCTGGCAATTTGTCATGATATTGGAGGAATTCAAGGCTTACGATAAGGTCTTAGCAAGAGTATATAACAGTGAAAAATTACGTCTTTTCTAACGAGTGGATTTGTATAATTGTTTGCAATAGAGTAAATGTTTTGTTCTTTATCCTTCTATTCCGTCGTTTTCCCCTGGACCAGTTTGTCGAATATTTGATATTTCTAACTCCCGAAAGAGTGGCCGAGATCGAAGAGGAAAATGATTACAACTGCTAGGCTAGGACTACTCTTTAGTACATCCGGCCATGGTCGTTGGCAATACTTTTCTATGTCCAAGCTGTTACTTAGTATGTGTGTGGCAAAGTGGCTGGGTGTCCTCCTACTCGTAAATTATTAGTAATTGTTGTCTGCGTCATCGACACTGACAGACGGCTTCGGGTCGTTGGCTGACGCTTTCTCAAATATCATCACACAACAGCGACAGAATGCCATTGTCCAAAGCCTGGCCTCTTAACGCAGGCTGTTAACGTCCACGTATTTTTAATCTTCTTGTCTCTCGTTTCCGCAGAATGTCGACGGGGCGATGTGAAAAGTGCATGTTCTTCGATCGGTTGCAATCAAGCCTGATTTAGCCAGTCTCGATAATGCATAAAATGCCCCCCCCCTTCTCGCGTTACGACCAGTCGTTGGCAAAACTTTTCTATGTCCAAGCTGTTACTTAGTATGTGTGTGGCAAAGTGGCTGGGTGTCCTGCTACTCGTAAATTATTAGTAATTGTTGTGTGCGTCATCGACACTGACAGACGGCTTCTGGTCGTTGGCTGACACTCTCTCAAATATCATCACACAACAACTGTAACCAATTCAGTTCCCCAACGACGAAGACCAAGTACCGAATGTCAAATAACCACTTCCATGTCTCGATGAGCTGATTAGAGCCTGGATTTCACTTGACCCCCTCTTCCACTCCACCGAGTAGGCCATGGTGCCGGACTGAGTGCAGCCACTGCTAGCTCGTGAGGTGAATGGCCAATAACGTGCCCGAAACCACCTCAGTCGTCTTTCTTTGATGGCCTCAACTATCCACGAGATGCTGTCTCAGACAGTGCGGACTGTCTCATTGCAGATAGAGAGCGTGTGCTTCACTCACACGATGGTCCTCAGACAGTGGTGGTCAAAGACTTCCGGTTTCCCCCCCTCCTTCACCAGCAGAGCCCAGCATTCACAACCGTAGACAACGACTGAACGGTCAGATATACCGGACACTCGAATTTGCACGGTGATAGAAAGATTACATCGGATGAATAAACACATTCTGAGGCTTAAGAAAACCCTACGAGCACCATCAATTCGAGAGACAATATCGCTTTCACCCTGTCGACTCGACAACGACATCGGCCGAGGTATTTAAAACTGTCTATTTTCTCAAGTTGACAGCCATTAATCCAGGGGGTTCTCTCTCTCGTGCTAGCGAAACATCATTAAAAAACCCCTTTAGGCCACTCGGCGAAGCAAAAACGATTTATCTTATCACTCACATCTTTTGCTTTGTACCACGTTCACAATTAAATTTACCGGCCTGATGAGAATTTGTCAAAGCAGCCATATGCTCGCCAAATGTTTCTCGGGAAGGATTATTTGTTTTAACCTTGGGGGTCCATATGAATTTCATGGGAGACAACCGTCATTCGGACAGGGCAAATAATTGGGTACGAACTCAGCTGATGCATCCCATTGCTTTATTTTCGGTTTGGGTAAAGGTTTCACAAAAATGCGTCACATAGTCTTGCCAGCAATGAGCATCAGCTGGCTAACCCACTGGGGAAAAGGAAATTATGTATGGCCCGTCGCTTTAAAATAATTGCTGAGTCTCTTTCTTACTCCGTCGACTTCCTGCGTAAGACTTCCAGGCTGCTAGAGTATAATGAACTAACTGTATTGACTCTATACATCAAAGAGGGCAAGTAAACAAACCTTCTGCCAGGAAACACGTCGATTTATTTAGCGAAAATATAACTGTGCAAAGCAAAATGTGCCTTGCGAGGTTTCCTTGAGACACATGAATTTCATAGAATACGATTTTAATTTAGGGACAAAACGTTATTAAAAAACGTACTGCATTCGACTTGCGGCGGCAGATGACTGTGTAGAACGACGAGGAGAACAAACCAGCGAAGACCGTCCATCTTTAACTTGGGCGCCTGGCTCATAACTGCGCACGGCAGTTTATTGATTTTAGGCGTCATTTGAATGTGCTTCAAAACTGTGACCAAACAGCCACCCCTCAGCGTCAGAGGCGCGTAGGACGAAATGTCGGCAATTAAAATGTGAGGCAGAATCACGGACAACTGCACTTTGTCCCCCAGCCAACAATTTTTTTTTCTGGGGACGACGTCCTTGCCACCGCTCTTAAAACATTCGACGATTAGCACGTCAGTATATTGTCAAACCAATTCGTGTTTTAGTAGCTTTGAACAGTCACACATGGTGTACAACACAGTTTGAGAAATTAGAATATTTGATAATTTCGGCGGTATGTCTCTTGGCATGACTTAATGAACTTGCGATATATTTGCAAAACTGCTGCCTGCCAAATCTAACCTCCGATAAGTGCACACTTGTCAATTTGAAGCGTTTTTTTGTCTATGTGTTCGATGCTGGAGGGTCCACAAAATACTAATGGGCCTGATTGAACTCAGTCAGGATTGGCGAAGTACTTGTTGGGGATTTTGATGTCGAAATACCTTGCTGTGTTAACCAATCAAGGCATTACCGTGTCCAGTCTATAAGGTCCTTCCGAATGCCGGTCTAAACGAACCAATCTCCGATCATTACGTTGGTCTTTACTTGAATCACAGGGTAGGAGGCAGTGTGCAGAGAAAAGTGAAGATCGTTTGATGGGGGTGTGGTTATACGCAGGAACGCCGTAAGCAGTGAGTGACTGTCCACATTAGTCTGTCGCTTGGGGAAGATGCACGTGGGAGGTGAAGGACAGGGGAAATCTGCTTCCATGCTTCGGCAAAATGAGGAATGCTAAAGGAAAAATCGGACATTTCGCACAGATGTTGATTTTAAGGAGAGTCACATTTGTAGCGCCTTGTAGGCAGAGAGGCTAGCGAAATTCATGAGCTCGAGGAAACGCAGTAAATGCCTCATGACAGGGGTCTTACCTGCGAAAATATTGCATCAACCCTAGGTCGGCGAGTTTCATCGAGAAAAGTGCCGAAAACAGAACCTATTCCAAATAGTCGAAACACACTGCAGCACGCCAGAAGATAAAAGGGCCGAACGATTGTACCTTGTGAACCTTCAACGTACACCTAACATAGATTTAATCTAGAAGCTCACATGGTAGTGTGGAGTAGTCAGAAGCGAATGCCGTCCGTAACGCGCACTACCGCTGGTTAGGCGGCAATAAAATCTGTGGGTGCGGCATCTGCTGTGTTAGAAGTGACTCCACGTTCCAGGATTGCGAGTTGTGTGTTCGTAAGGGTTTTAGATGAAAGGTTGTGGACAAGGACGCCTGACGAGTTGTCGGAGATTGGTACTCGAAGTTTTTCGAATTTTATGGATAATTCCTTGTTTCTTTGACACGTACTTTCTAAGTATGTCTGAGAATGGTCAGCTCTATATTCTTCGATTCTTCACCGACAGCTCTCCAGAGATAACACTTAGATTGGTTAACTCTAAATTGTAGCGTTTAAGTCTCTGATGGCAATCGTGACTTATCACTCTTGTCATTCTTCTGCCAAGTCGGGCTACAGTCTCCATTGCCAGAGCAGAATTCACAGGAGGTTTGTAAATGACGCTCTTTGGGGTCAATTGATTGTCCAGGCAGCAGCAACAGCAACCATCGTCTGTCTCACAAACGTAGTTGTGTCCGCACTCTATTCCAAAGAGTCGAAACACACTGCAGCACACCAGAAGATAAAAGGGCCGAACGATTGTACCTTGTGAACCTATTTGTAGCCAGTGGTTATACTAGGCATTTCATTGCGCGAAGCAGACGTTGGGCTCCCAGACGACGGCCAAATGAGCAGCAACTCGAAGTCTGGAGGGCCATTCCCTACGTTAAAGGGGTCTTTGAAGCGGTCTCGCGACTGTTACAAACCACCATAGTAGGAATAGCCCATCGACCACAAGCAACAATTCGACGTCGCCTGATGCAACCTAAGGACCCATTGCCACCCCCTGAAACCTCATCAGTCATCTATAAAATAAATTGAATGAGGTCGACTGCAACTATGTGGGCGAAACCGGACGGAAATTGCAAACTCGCCTATCGGAACACAAATCGGCCACTCGGAGTTCAGACCCTAACTCTAAACTAGCCATACAAGTAGGAGAAACGGGGCATACTTTTGACCTCCAGAGGGCTACCATTTTAGGCCGAGACAACACAAAAACAGAACGGCTAACTCTCGAGGCGCGGTTCTCCGATGCCCACTCTATCAACAGGCATATGGACCTTCCTGCAGCTTGCAAAGTCCTACGCCATCACAATCGTAGAGCTCAGGACCAAACAACCTCACCTGACTTAAGAAGACCGTGCGAAGATAGACCGACGCTGAGTTTACTCGGTGAGGAAGAAGAAGAACCGCCAGACCGACCGCTCGAATAAAGTCTAATCAACTCCCCTCGACGAAGTGGTGACTCACAAAGCACACAGGCAAAACGCCCATCAACCATCTTCCGAGAGGCCGAGGCAGCCAGAGGAGCGAAAAATCGAACAGCATGAGGCCGGCCAACACAATATGCCACTTTAACTTAAATTTCTGATCGATTAAGTGCATTTTACGCTTTGACAATGAAGAGCCGACCCAGTTATTTGAAACGTCAGCACTTAAATAAACCCGTTCCGGAGAGTCTATCTTCATCTTCAAAGAAACTTATATTTTGGATGTTGTTGTAGGACTGCGTCAACGACAGTATAGATCATTAGGAGTGCTTGGACCCCAGAAAAGTTGGGCAGTGGTAGGGAGGTTTAGTTCAATTCAGTTTATTCGAGGGAAACTTAGGTGCTGAACCTCTGAACTCCTTATGTGTTACAAAATGGAAACGTCAAACTGCCATACAATTTTTTTCAAAACCGAACATATAAAAGAATTATTCAGTGTTAAACGGTAGTCAGTCCATGCATAAATGTGCTGTAGAAAATTTGATACGAGCCCAGTTATCTGCGAGGGATGATGTAAATGCAACATTTGCATTCAATGAACTTGGAACAGTTGGCAAATTAAAAAACAAACGTAACATACAGTAATATTATGATAAGAACAGCCTGTTAGAACGGAACGCTAAGACAGTATCGATCCGTTGACATTATGACGTACAGTGGTTTACTGATCCAGCTTGCGCTTAAGAGCCTCAACGGATGTGGACATGACGATGTCAATGCAGAAGGGTCCAGAACATCTAGGAAGGACCGTGTAGTGTTTTTTGCTATAGACAGAAGAGAAGTCAGCAAGAGCTCTAGGGCAAAAGCTCAGAGATGGACGAGGAGAACTTGCAAAGCATGAGAAGGTAACTGAACGGAGGACATCCGAAAAACGTCAAACGTCTATTTTTTCGATTATAACGCTCCACTTCGAATCGCAATTGACCTCAACATTGAGTTAAGCGACCAGCAGAGCGGCTGAGAGGACAAGCAATTCAAAAGCAAAATACCAAGCTGTGTGTGCCTTGGTGTAGTTCTCAGCAGATGACATCGATGACGCCGAGAATGACAAGCTAAACTGAGTAGCACACGACACTTCGACCGTCGATTTCGATGATGTCCACCGTGTGCCCCACAGACTGCATTGTGGAAGCAGGAACGGGGAACTACGCAGGGGTTTATAGTGCCAGTAGACTTGCGCAGCATCTACCTACACTCTCTCCTCCTTCCCCGCCTGAGCCCAGTGTCAAGACAGAGTCAAGAAGACCAGAGACAAGGGAGGCCGCAGGTGGATGGCTCGGACAGATCCTCACCTTGGTGTTCCACTCCGCACCCCCTGGTTCACACAACAAATAACCAGGATTTTGATCAACACAACACGGATTGGAGTCTGGCACGACCGAAGCCGCACCTAGGCATGCCACCAACGCCTGGTTCGGATTGCACAATGTGGTGAGAGTGCCATATGGCCACATTAGGAAGGAGCCATTGCAGCCTGACTCTCAGACCTCCAGTCAA
Source organism: Spirometra erinaceieuropaei (assembly GCA_902702965.1). Lineage (NCBI taxonomy): Eukaryota > Metazoa > Platyhelminthes > Cestoda > Diphyllobothriidea > Diphyllobothriidae > Spirometra > Spirometra erinaceieuropaei. Next base: position 344,423 of record CACRXP010000296.1, read on the forward strand.
GGAGGTCCAAGTTATCTTGTCAGTTGGCAACCTTCCATGCCACGGCTTTTAGCGCACCATAATAGCTTCAAGCGCGTCAGATTGTTTATAGTGAGGAGGAAAGTGCGATGAGTCGTCGACCTCACTCTCCCTTCCCACTCCCACACCCCAGCCACTGTCCAAACCGGTCAGCAGACTGGAGTGGGAAATGGGCGCGGTGGCTTTCATGTTCGACTGACCATGCCTGCGCGCGTCACGTGCACAACCTGGCCCCCCATACACACAAACACCAGGATTTCACACAGCGGGTGTTATATTAATAGTGCATTTTAGGGGTAATCGGCAATGCCCTTGATGACCCCATTGAAAACGGTACATTAAATGTAAATGTAAAACGCACATCTTACTAAAATGATGTCAGTAACATATTTGTTCACGGAAAACGTTAGCACAATGCGGGACTGCGAAGGGTGCGGCAGGCGGTGTTTTCAGTGTACATATGAAATTGTAAGTGCAGTTATATACAATCAGCATAAAGTACAGTCATTTGCATAGTTTGAGAGAGAAAATTTCATTAAAAGTCGGGGATGTGTTAAGTAGGGATGAAATCAGGAAATGAAATTTATGGCTGGTCGCAGATAGTCCTGCAATGAGGGTCGTCGTTTATCAAAGATCAAACGATCCAGCTGCCTTTTGAATACAGCCATTGTATCAGATGTCACTGTTTCACTTGGGAGTGAGTTCCATGGTCGAACAACACGCTGGCTCAAGGAAAACTTCCGATAGTCTAGGCTTGTACGCTACCGCTTGACTTTGTAAGGGTGACCGCGCAGGTGACTCGTGGTCGTGAATTCAAAAAAGTCGTCAGTTTTGAGCGAACATTCCTGCCCGTGGATAATGCGGAATGTCCATAGCAGGTCACACCTCATTCGTCTATAGGATAGGGGGAACAAATTTAACTGGATCAGTCTTACTGCGTATGACAGAGTCCTGAGACCGTCCACCAATTTTGTGGCCCATCGTTGCACCTTACTCTATGGCATCGCTGTCTTTTTTCATCCAGGGCATCCACGATGGCATTCCATATTCCAATTGCGGTCTGACGAACGTGCCGAATATCTGTGAGAAGAGTTCTGGAGGAAAGATTTTGAAGGCACGCCTAATCCAGTGCATGATGCTGGTTGCCTTTTGGACGACTCGTTTGCAGTTCAGAGAGGGCAGCAAGTTTGAGCATATCCAGACACCTAGGTCTTTGTGCGTGTCCACTTCTTTTAGTGGAAACCTATTTATAGTGTACCGATGTTTTGGGAAGCGCCTCCGACCAGATTCTAGTCGTAAGACTACACGTTTGGATACGATAAACGATAGAAGCCACTTGTTGGACCACACAGCCAGCTTATTAACATCTTCCTGTAGCTTCTGCGCGTCGTCAACGCAGCGGATAGTTTTCCAGCTCTTTATATCATCTGCAAACATGATGTCATCGCATTCGAGGTCTGCAGGACAGTCATTTATATAGATGAGGAAGAGGAGAGGACCCAAGACCGAGCCCGACGGAACTCCGCTTTTTACTGGCACCCATTCATCTGCAGTGGTTCCAACGATCACTTTTTGGAACCTGCATGACAGGAAAGTTTTAATCCACTTAAAAGTGTTGCCATATATTCCACACTCCCCAATCTTCTGTAGGAGTCGTCCATGAGGAACACTGTCAAACGCCTTCTTAAAGTCGAAGAAGATGACGTCAACTGGACGGTCCTGGTCTATGGCTCTTGTCCACTTTTCCTGAGAGTAAAGACTGCTTGTAATACAGGAGTGACCACGACGAAATCCGTGCTGAGCAGCACATAACAGGTTCCTCTGCTCCAGATAAGACATTAAATGCCCTTTAATAAGTCGTTCCATTACCGTGCATAGAATGCAGGTTAAACTAATAGGACGGTAATTTTCGGGCTCCAGCCTGAATCCTCCTTTATAGATTGGAAAAATATGGGCCGTTTTCCATTTCTCCGACAGTTCTCCTTCCTCCATGGACTTCCGAAATATCAGGGGCACTGGCTCACACAGTACATCAGCTAATTCTCGGAGGAAAAGTGGATGAATTCCATCTGGACCAGGTGATTTGGCAGATTTCAGTCGGCGTAGTTCGGTCCTTATCAACGTGGGTGAGAAGAAAAGATTGTCGTCCAATGCAGGACAGGAAGGATTTGGTCGTTGGTCTACGTAAGGCATGGCAGGAGGGTTTGTGTCATGAGTGAATACCGACTGAAAGAAACTGGAGAAGGCTGATGCTTTCAGGTGGTCATCTGTCTCAATTACTCCGTTTTGGGATCTTAGCGCTGGAATCGGGTCGCGATTGCTTTGTCCATTACGTATGTAGCTGTAGAGGATTTAAGGATGCTTCGGGGAATTTTGTAATATGCCTAGCTCACAGTTGCTTCGAAGTCTATTAGCCTCGCGTTTACACACATTCCGCTGTCGCTTGTATTCCTTCAGCTGTTCAGGCCTCTCTGTTTGTCGATTGCGTCTCCACACTTTTTTTCTCCTCTTAAACGCGGTTTGCAGTTCCCGGTTTATCCACGTCGGACAGTTGCTTGTTTTCTTTCGTCTCAGTGGACAGTTTAGATTAACGATTCTTTTGACCAGTGAGCTGAACGTACTCCAGTACTCATTAACTGTTCCCTTCAGTGTGGTTGTCCACGGTATTGCTGAGACTTGCGTTCGCATGCTAGTAAAATCCCCCTTCCAGATATTTGTTTGTAATTGTTCAGGTGAATTAGATTGGGAAAACATGGAATACTCGAAGAGCATCACAATATGATCACTAGAACCAATTGGCGAGAGATCTTGTATATCCAGCCCACTCTCCTCATCTCGACTGAGCACCAGGTCGAGGCAAGTTGAACGTTGCCATTCCGTAACACGTGTTCCGAGAGTTACATTCTGGAAAAGTAGTTTTTCTGCTGCCAATTCAAGCAAATTTTGTGTCCGAATGTGTTCGAT